>VZTD01002399.1:0-278868 GCA_013397725.1 Rhagologus leucostigma | reverse complement strand
GCGCGGAGGGGACGGGACGGGACGGGCTGCGGAGCGCGGCCGGGGCAGCGGCAGTGCTGGGGCCAGCCCGCCTTCTCCGGCGTGGGCCAGCCGGGAGCAGCACCTCGGTTTACCTTCAAAAGCTTGTGTTGTCGGGCGGGCTGTGGGAGGCTTAATTGGGCGACGTAATGTAATCACCGCAGCAATCAAAACAGATTTTCTTAGATGAATCTCAAAACGCTCGTTCATACTAGTTCGGGGAAGTTTTTCCTCACTGATGTTAAGCCAGAGGAACTGTCCCTTCTGTACCCTCGCATTCTTAGAGCCGGGCATAAGCAGTCACTCCCGGCGCTTCCAGCCAGCCGGGTTCCTGACCGTCTCCTCTAACTTCCCGCCATGTGCTTGATGTCGAGGGAAAAGAGAAAGCAGGACCAGAAATTCAAGTCAGCCATGCTGCATACTATCTAATTGCCCAGCCAAGGCGATTTCGTATGTTAAGCAACATCATCAAGTTGCATGACGCACTTGGTCAGGAAAAGCTCCGTACCCGTCGCAACATCCTGTTTTGCTCTAAGTATTTGCCTGTAATGCACTCAAGGCTAGTGCCTCAGTTACACACGGACGTGGGTAATTGCCTCACGAGCACGTCCCTGGCATTTGCAGCTGGGCCCTCTAATGACAGGCTGTGGATGTTGTTGAACAAGACTGGGGAGAACGCGGAGCTGGAGAGCAGCACAGACCTGCTGGGAGCAACCCACATTTCCCAGTACCTTCCATCCGCTTAGGCAAAAGCATCGTTATCTTGCTGATCTGCAATATTAAATAAACCCAGGAGGTTTATGCTTGCTCACATTAGAGAAAAGCGCCTTGAAATTTTTCATCAAAACCTAATCTCCACTGGATTTTCCAGTAAATTTTACTGAACAGCTGCCACAGCAATGAATTCGAGTGCAGCTGCCTGCAAACTACATTAATAATCCAGCATCGTATATCCTGTAGTCTTGTCAAAAAAGACGCCCTGCAATCGATCTGCTATAAATGAGACACCATTAGCCTCTAAGTTCTGGTCTTAATTACTAACAGGCATTAGTTACTTAGAGTTCCTACCTGCACACGGAGTATGTTATAGAACAGTTGTATATAGGCTACTTTCGTGGTCTTTTAGCTGTGAGAAATGGGTCCTGCAGTCAGTACAGTCCAGTCAAAATTCCCTTTAAAATGCTTCATTTTACAAACAAAAGCAAGAAGAAGCAGGCACTACAGCTTCAGTCCTATGTCCCCATCCCCCATTTATTGCGTGCCTCAGGGCAGGCCTCAGGGCAGGATTCCATAATGCTCAGAGCATTGTGAGTACACAGAGAGAAATCTGCTCCAGCTAGGAAAGGAAAAGTGCCCTGGGAATTCAGAACCTGTGCACAATTTTCTTCAGAAAAAAAGTCCTTTCCCTGGTGGCAGAGCCTTATGTAAATTCTTCAGGTGGGATTTCTGTGCATCAGGTGTGCTGTTTTGTTAAACAAAAAACCCCAACCAAACCAAGCAAGCCCAGCTGCCTTCTTCAGCTCTTCGAAACCATCCTTGACATACACCTGTAATTGAGGTATCGCAAACATCCTTAAGTTTGTAGGTGTTACCTCTATTTTATAGACTGGAAATGGAGGTTCAGAACTGAAGATGGCATCATAGATCCTTATCTAGATGTTTAATACCTACTGAAATTGGTTAGGAGCCTGAATGAATACCTTTGATTAGCTGTGTTGTGCAGAACTTGCACAGAAGTACACAAAAAGGTTAAAGAGCTGCAAAGAAAAACTGTTCTCCATAATCTTATATTGAACATGAGTATGGTACTGGAGTACTGTTGAAACCCCAAGATTTGGTTCCAGTATTTTAAAGTAAAGCTATATCACTGCAGAGTTAAGGAACTGAACAAAACTGAGGAATTTGGAAAGGAAGTTTATCTCAATGTGACTTCTTATAGGAATGTCTGAAGAGCAAACATTATGCAGAACTTAAAAAATACGACAAACTCCAGCTTTTAAATTCTTATGTTAAATTCTTCAGTCTAAGCCAAGTTCTGCATGCTATGTAAACTTAGGTGGGGTTTTGACTGAAGCATTAATTTATTTATTGGTTGTCTTTGTGGTGTACACAACAGATGCAATTGCAGTGTAGATAAGACACAAGCAGAACTTCAGCAAAAGAAAAACCTGTAGTAAATACATATATGGCCATGTGTATATAATCAAATAATTTTACTTAGCTGATGAGCAGAAGAACTTACAATTACAGAAAAAATACACTTATTTATGTAGGTTTCAGACACGTACTGGCAAATTATTTAAGATAGCTGTAAACTGATTAACAGTATGACTGTTCCGGGTCCAAACCCTCAGGAAAGGGTGATTTCTTACCTTCAGTATAGTACTAATGTTTGACTTGGAGGAGGGAGGAATTGTATAGTGTTTCAAGGGGTTTAACTTCTGTTTCTTTGTTGACAGTGATCCAAAAACATGACCCAGAGAGTTGTTACAAAGTTTTAACAAGCTCAGTGATCATCTCCATCTAGTTTATGTTTTGATGCTACGGAAAGATAATGCTATTCAAGATTGGATTAAAGTTGGAATATCCCACCTCAACTTTCAAATCAGCTAAACATCCAGTGCTTTATTGCACATATAGATAGCAACTAGAGAAAGATAAATGTGATACCACAGGGCAGGAATTTTACATCGGTTTGTCAGATTCACAGTTTGGGAGATCTAAATTAGTTTCTGCAGCTTTCCCTCTCTCTGCATTGCAGCCTGACCCGTTGTGACTCCCTCTGGTTCAGGAGGCAGCTGGACCAGTGCTGGGGCAGGCAAAGCCTGAGCTCTGCTTCTCAGCATAGCTGGTGAGCAATGAGCCAGTGCCTCAGCTGCGCTAAATCAGTTTGGTGTTGCTGACTGCAGCAGGCACGGCTGACAGACCCTAGCTGGGGACCTGGACGTACACACAGAGTCTCCCTCTTACCACAGGGAAGTTACGGAAAATGCAAACCCCAGAAGGAGGTCACCCTGAAATACACAGTGGAGGCTACACACGTTCCAGAGATATTTACACAGCCCTTCAAGGAAATAGGCTGGTTTTTCCCCATTGTTTCATTTCTCTGGCACATTTTCCTTGCAGGTTTTTGAACAGTACTTCTTGAAAGAATACCTGTGTTTGTCTTGGTGGTTTTTTGAATTGACATAGTTTTGCAGCCTTCAGCCTGGGAATTGTATATAACCTTTTGGTGGCTTGAATGTAAATTACATTCAAGCATTTTTCCACTGAGGAAACATAAAAATTATTAACAACTGGAAGTGAAATTGCTGAGATTCTTGTACATGAAGTTGGGAGTCTGAATCTGAGCCACTTCATCTTACAGGTTAGAAAGAGCAATATACTTCCCACAGGACTCATCTTCTCCTTCCTGCAGTTTTGCTGGTGCACCTCTTCAGGGTGCGTAGCAAGAGCCCAGATGGCAACAAGCAGTCAGAAAGCCTGAAGTCTGATCCAGCCCCAGAAGTCTGATCCTGCCTCTCTCCTGTTCTACCTGCAGACCTGGGAAAAGGAGAAGAGGTGATGCTATTTGTAACCAGCTGTGCCCCACAGCTGATGGTGTAATCAGTGTAGGATTTCTCCCCATGCTCGTTTGAGATGTTGTCCTTTGCAGATAGGTGGGGTTCTTTATGATGCCTTGTTTTGAAGATCACCATTGAGAACAACATTTTTGGCTTGCCATAAGGCATTGGATATTGTTAATTCTCCCAAGTGAGTCTCAGGTACCCAGGAGTCACTGATGTAAGGAAAAAGATTTGATGCCTCACCTAGAGGAAAATTAAATTACTCCTTCCTGATTTATAGAGGTTACTTCTCTTACCTCCAACACAGAATCTCTGCAGTTTTTCTTTCTGGGCTGGGATTTTGCCTCCCTCGAGAAGCAGCCTAAGGTTCAGTCCCTCTAAATTACCCAGGAGCATAAATCAGCACCTGTAACGCTGAATGGGCTGGAAGGCACTGAGAGTCTTGTCAGGGACTTGAGGAGAACTGAGAACTTCCATTAAGGCTTCTAATTACGTGTTTAACAAAAATATGACCTAGGATTTTTAAAATGGGGATGAATTAACTGCTGTGTCTATCCTCATTCATTCTGTTAAAGACACCAAGCTGCTCCTGTAGAATGCATTTTAGAAGCCAGTCTTTTTAATATTGCTGTGTACGTGCTTCAGTCCATTTTTATAAACTATTCCTAGAGGTCTGATGTTAAAGCATGCCTAAGCATCCCCTGGTCTTCTCCCATTGTCTTAAAAAGTAAGAACGGAAACTGTCTTCCAAAACAAAAGTATTGGAGTTTGCCAAAAGCTTTCCAGTGGCTAAGTTCTGTTTAGGTAGACTTTTTTGTAGTAGTAGTAGTAGTAGGATGGATCATAGTCTTATTTCTGCAGTGCTACTACTTCATTGCTGATTAACATAAAAACTCACAGAGGGTGACTGTTACAGCTATGTAGAGCTGATCTTTGTTTCACTTCTGCACATCTAGTTTCTCAGTTTATTGCAAATAGATTTTCATTACAGTTTGCAAAGTTGTTCCCAAGTGTTCAGAGATGTCTTCATTTAATAGCAAGAATACAATTTACTGTCAGTCAAAAAAGCCAAAAATTTTTTAAAGATACTTATGATTTCTGAAGGTCTCCGTAATGGAAACTCAATAGACATTCATTTTGAGAATGTGCTAAGCATCCATATCCTGAAAAATCCAGCTTACAGGTTGCCTCTTTGTACTGATTATCCCAAAATTTCAGTTCCAAGCCATTAATGACACTTTGGCAAGGACTGCATCATTTCCTAGGGTCCTCATCAAATGTGCATTTTGGATCAGGTGTGGAACCTACAAATCTCTGTTAGCTTATGCTAAATTTCCCATCATTACATTAATGTGTCTAAGAAATAGTAGTCTCCTACAAATGTGACTACTCAGTAAGAGAAAAATAGCAGAGCTCTAGTGCTAATTCATTCACCAGCCCTGGTGGGGAATGAGCAGATTCAGTGTGATTCCAAAGCGTTTAAAAATTGCCAGAGTTTGAGCAGAGATGGTTAAAACCCTGCATGCACAATACCTTTTTTTTCTCATGAGGCTTAGCATTTTAACTAGAGAGCAGCTTAAAAATTTTATTCTGCAGCTTTGTATAGAGCTTGTGTTAAATTAGAAAATCTGAAAAACATTTCAGAAAGCTGGAAAAATAGAATTTATCTTCCTTCGTCTCTTCCTAATTGGATAAGTGGTCTGGTTTGTCATACTGAAAAGCACACTCAAGTTGTTTTCTCAAATTAGTGAGCTCCTCATGAATTCCTACCTTGGTCCAAGTGCTATAAAAGTCTAATGTCTTACATAAGTGCTAAGTTAAGGATTTAGCTGAGGCATAAATTGGTGTATTGGCTTTGTATCAGCCATTTACATTAGGGTGCAGTTTATTCTCTGCCTCAGGAAAAAATGTGCTTCAGCTTGTACTCAGCAGCACTATGATGAGCTCTGGAACAATCTATTTTCTGTTCTCCTTTCTTAGAAAAATTAGGAAAATATAAGGCTAGCAAGTTAGTGATGTTAGCAAGGAGTGCTAACTAGTAAGTCTTAAAACTGCTGGAAGAGGAGCTGATTTTCAGCTGAGAAGTTTATGGAGATCCCCCTTGGGGGCAGAATAAATTAGCGTAACATGTGGAATTTATTTTTTTTTTCCCCTGAGTGTTAAAACATCTCCCGTAGCTTTGCATTTTATACAGCTCATTTTCCACAATAAGAAGCTGCTCTGCACAATAAGCTGTGTGCCTGTGTATGTGTCTGTAAATAAATACAGATTTATTTCCTATAGATCCTTCTCCCTCAGTGCTGGTCACCCCTCGGTGCAGTTCTGGTTAAGCGATTACTGCGCCTGAACCATTTGTCAGGGGAAGGAAGTGCCTGCAGAGAAGTGATACGTTACTGTGTAGTTTCTTGCTGTGAAGTGTTGATTTTAAAACAGGCTGGCAGTCTGCAGCCCACCCCATAATAAAAAATGAACAGATGTGGTTTAGGAGGTTTTGTTTTTCTTTTGTGCTGTTGTTCTGCCCAGTTTAAGGAATCTTTTACTGTCTTTCAGCTATGCCATACTCAACAATAGATTTATCTCTTATGTTTGGCCTTGTCCCCTCTGGGAGCTCAGGATTCTTTCCCATTTCCATTTCTACCTTTTTAAGCTGTGACAGCCATCCTATTGCCTAGTTACTAGCCAGCAGGGCAGGTGTGTGATGTTTTCTTTTAGAAAGGATAATGTTAGCACCCTGATTCAGTGAGCAGCACAGCGATCATCCTCTGTCCTCCAGGCTGAGAGCACCAACAAGGTAAGTGTTAGTGTAAGACATAGGCTGGAGAATGAAGACCAAAAACAGGTCAGCATGGGCTAAACTGAAATAAAGTGGAAAGAAACTCTATTGCCATTAAAAAAATACTAATTTTGCAATAATAGCTGTCTACCGATAACTTGGATTAAGGGCAAGGCTGCTCTCTGGATACCAACAGTGTACAACTGAGCTTTTAGGCATTGGTATCTTCCATGTCTGCAATATCAGACATTTACTTTACTGCCCCAGGAGAAGATGTAGCTCTAGGAAGGAGCTTCTGTCAGGCTCTGGGACACACACCATTCAGATGGGTCATACAGCATCGGTGTATCACTTGCAAAGTCTGATGAGGTAGCTGGTTGTGTCTTTGTGAATTAATAATAGGATCATCACAATTAATCAAGAAAATAAAATTCTAATCTTAGTTTCTTAATGGTCATCAAAACCATACAGCTTACTGTCTCCTGCTTTGAGGAGACCTCCAAGGTTGTTCAGTGGAATAGGGGCAGTGATAACTGATCTTTCTGTGGGCCAAAATTGTAAAGGCTCAAAGAGGAAACTTCCAACCTGCCTTGTACTGTGATTCCTAGCCATGGATCCCTAACAAATGTAACCAGGGGAGTTGGATTTTCTGTAGTCAAAGGCAGTAGATTATTACTTTATTCCTAATAAGGCTGTCTAAGGCATGTAGTGCACAATTGCAGTGAATGAAATCATATTTACCTGTGCCTGAAGAATAGTTAATGAAGCCCATTTGTTTTAATTTCCTTTACCTAGCCTACATTTACTAATTATAGTTCCTAATTAATGACATCGGGAGTTGAACTTTGGCTTTTAAAGCACCAAACGCATGCTGTGCTGTAGACACATTTACATTCCATTTATGCAAGTCATCCAATTAAAATTTACTCATAGAAAGTATATAATACACCCAAATGAATACATTATTTCCCCTATTAATCTGCTTTCTTTGCTTTTCTGCAGAAGCTGACAACCTTTTCCTTTACCACAAATGGGAAATCATGTAAAAAAAAAAAAAGGAAGAACAAAAACCTCCAAACCCAGCCCTGAAATAGGCAGCAAAATCAAATTAAAGGAAAATTTCTCAGGTCAAATTAGCAAATTAGCATTCTTCAATAAAGAATTGGGAAAAATAAAGCTTTTCTTCTAATTTCACTTATATGACTGCATTTAAAATTTGAAAAAGTGTGGTAGAGAGAAAAAGTAATTTGAAATTTTCCATGCTCCCACATGAAAACAGCAGATGGCAGCAATACTGACTGTGCATCCAAATCTGGGGTTTGCCTTCTTCGCTTGGGTGAGTAGGCTTTGAATCATTTCTTGGCTATAATCTCTTCAAGTTGGTCCTGAAAACATAAGAACATCAAAAATTCTACCTTCTTTCAGGCATGTGATCTCAATGTCTGTGATCTTCATCCTGGAAAGGTATTTCTTGGCTTAGGTCTCTCTGGACTGGCACTGAAGTATCCTTTGTCCTTTTATGTGGTTTGTAATGCTTGGGAAATTGTGCTGAGGGCAAAGGTGAGTGCCCAGAGCAACTTGGTCTTTTTATTTTGTTTTAAATATAATACTGGTGAATAAGGACATTTGTCCTTCAAAAACATGCATGTCTGACAAAATCCTTAATGTGTCAGGGCCGCAACTCCCAGGGGGTACTCTGCATACAGGGAATGTACAGACTGAAGACAAGGTGCGAGAAAATTGCTTCCTGAGCATCATGTGATGCATAAATGGTGTCACAGGCAAAGGCAATACTTCTCAAAAGAGGAAGAAAATGCCATTCAAAAACTAATATTGTTGAAGTTGTGAGACAGGTATTGAAGACAAAAGTTTCATTTAATATCCAGGTGCTCATAAATTCATCCTTTGAACAGCAACCAGGGGAGGTAAGATTTTCACAGGTAGTTCAGGGCATTGGTATTGGGTTCTGCAGCTCCATATTTTCAGGGGTATGATATGATTTAAGTAAATAAACCTTGAACTATGAAGGGCAAGTTTCCTTTAGGACTTCATGGCTGAGAAAAACAGGGACACTACAGAGTCAAATTTGGCAAAAATGTCTCAAGTTAACCATTCCTGTAATGTTACGAAAGGTGTTTCATGTGCTATACACTCCTTTACCATATTTCAGAACAGGCAATTCAGTCCTCTTCAGGGGACATTTCTAAACGTTTCTAAATGTTCTTACTTTTCCTCTCTACTCTGCTAATCCTTTCAAAATCTTCATTTTTACAGTGAGATAGAAGAGGTTGGTTGGCTCAGATGGCTCTGCCAGGTTGACTGCCTGTTCCAGTCCCACTTTGCAACTGACAGTGATATTCTTTGTTTCAAATTTAAAGAGAAAAGGTTTCTAATGGCTTCATAGCGACTTCAAAGTTCCAGTGCTCTCCATTTCTGTGTAAGCCTTTTAAAGGTTTTCTCTCTCATTCTATATCTCTGCATGCTTTGGTTGAAGCATGCATGACACCGAATGACATTTTGGTTTTGAATAAAAGGTGCACCAGACAGATTATATTGGCTATACATAATATTTTCCTCTGCCAAATCTAAGGATTCAGAGATGTCGCCAGCATTTTTTTCATGTGGAAAACCATTGTGAGCTGTTCCAGCTGTTAAAATTTATGAAGATCAAAATCTACTTTAAGTGTTCTTTTTACAAAGTCTGTCAAACCAGAATCTTGCTGGGAGAGGACAGGTGGCAGAATAGGAAAGGTGGAATTGACTCATCTCTCATCTTTTTCTAATTTCAGTATGATTGCTACTGTATTTTGTACTTCGGGTAATGTTCTGAAGCCCAGGAGGTCGGAACTGAATGTTCTTTTTGTCAGGTCCCTCCCTACCTATGTCAGCCTTCCAGCATACTTCACAGCAGGGAGTACCAGTTACCTGCACTGACCATAAAACTGGAAAAAAAAACATTCCCATGGCACACCACACCAGCAGAGTGGATGAAACAACGGAGTCTGCCCAAATCTTTTACCAGCATGGAAGAAGGGGATGAGCATCCGGTCCTCTGGTTTAAGAGGAGACTGTAAAGGTACCAGATAAGTGGAAAAGTCAAAAAGCATCAGGCACTACTAGACCTTAGTAAATAGTTCACATGAAAATATCAGTACATAGACTATAGGGGTTTCAGGTAAATGAAGCAGTAGAAGTTTGATTGTGGTGGCAGGTGTTTGGAAGAGCTTTTAAATTATTCTAGCTGGTTCCATGTCAGTGAAAAAGTGGTTGATTTTGAGGATTGCAAAAACTGTATTGTAAAGCTAATAAGCTTTAATAAGATGGCAAGGAAAATACAGGACTGCAGGAACAGGAAGGAAAAAAAAACATGGAGGAAAACTTATTAATTATGCCTGACAACTAGAGGAATAGAGCAGCCTCTTTAACAGACATGGAGCCAAGTTAGTAATCTTTTTCTTGATTTCTGTGCCTTATGGGTGTATGTACTTAGGAGGAATTCTGCTGAAAACATGCTGTTTTCAGCAGAAAGTGAAGAGCTGCATTTGAATCGTCTTTGTATGTAGCCAAAAAAATAACTTGAGAGCATTTTCAGTGTTACTGTCTTTCCGCAAGGTCCAGAGAAGAGTTGGTGGGCAGACACCAGTTTCATACTCTGCTTATCTCCCCCTTGAATGGACAATTGCACCAAGAAAAATCAAAACACTGCCCTACTCCAGCAGCAGTGCTTTGTGCTCATTCCTGCTCAACTATCTCTCACTTATATAAATGTGGGGTAGTGAAAATCCTACCCAATAATATGTGTCTCACAAATGGAGGAAAACTACGTGATGCATAAAGGGACTTTCATAAAAAGAATGGCATTTCTCATGCAAATTCATTGCCTTTTTAATAAAAGAACCTTGGGCTTTTTAAACACAAACTGTTATCTGTAAATCTTACTGGAGTGTGAGAGTATGGAATAAGCACATGAATGTGCTTATTGAATGTGACGTGAATATACAATACGAATAAAATTCTTTTGGTGTACTTGGAATTGGCTACTCTGTGGTTTACTTTTTCTCAGCATTCTTCCTGCATTTAGTTCCTGTATTGTCTTTACTGGTTATTTAAACAAATTTGGTCTGGATTTCATCTGAAATAAGCCAAGGAGAGCCATATATGCCTTTTGAAATAAAATTACCTTTTTAGGATTCCTACTGCTTGCTATATGATTGCAAGTACAGTTTATCCTCTCATTTCAGCAGAAAAATTTGAATCACCACTGGAATGCATGTCTCAAGGAGAGAAACTCTACCAGCAGCGAAGCCCTCATGAAAAACTGTTCCTAGTAGTTTTAAGAGTGTATTAAGGCTTGGATTGATTTTGTGGTGACTTTGGTTTGGTTTCTTGCCATTATTCCAGAAAATACAAAGATCAAAGAAAGAAAGGCATATTGATTGGCTCGGATCTGGTCGAAAACTAGATTTGTGTCTTCTAATGTAACTAACATTTTACAGATGGCTTGGTTCATGTTAAAGCTAGAGATGCATGTAGATTGAATTATCAGAGGATTAGAACCAGCTGCATTTAGTTTGAAAATATTTTTGTGTGTATTCTGTCCAGCAAAGCACACAGAGCTGACTCTTCTTATAAGAATTCCAGCAAATGCCTAAAAAAAACCCCCACGGAGAATAATTGAGCGTCTGCCCCTGTTTACCACTGGTTACCTTTTCTTCAAAGAAACCACGTTGTACATGGCTGAACTCCTGAGTTCAGGTCCATACATTTCCTCCTTGACTGTGAATTAACAATAAAAAGGATCAGATCTGAAGAATTTACTTGAATAAAATTAGAATCCAGCCCAGTATCTGTAGGAGAGCCACAAGACACTGGGAGTGTCTTTCCAGTTTGCTGCCTTACATTTTGAGCACCTTCATAAAGGGATTTGGAAAAATCTGATTCTAATTTTGTAATGTTTTGCACTGACTCTGCAGATCTCTAAATGACTACACCAGATGCAAAACAATGAAGTATCAACATCAGTGAACAGTGAATTCATCTGCTAGAAAAATTATACTTAATTATTTACTTCTTTATACTCTGAATATCAAAATCCTTTCATAATATCTCAGGACACAGCTTTAGCAAACACACAACAGTACTAAAACAGTAAAGATTTTCAGTTAAACTAGATTTACCCCATTTTATTCAAATTATTTAAAGCTCTTTGAAGGTACAATTAAAAGAATCCTTAAATTATAAAATGTATAATGTAAATATAATTTAATGATACATATCAAAGATATGTATCATTAAAATAATGACATCCACATTTGCAGCAACATTACTACCATTAACTAGATAAAACACAACTAGTTTTGCTAGTATTAGTACTACGTAGTTTATTCTGTTCCAGGTTCTTAAGATCATTACTCCTGAAATATGAAAAACAAGGATAAATTCTTGCTTAGTACCCTTGTAGTCTTTTTTATTGATACCCACTTACACTGAAATTATTCCAGATGCTCATCTGCAAGGAAAATAATTTGCTGCAAAATTCAGGATTTGTTTGCTAAGTTAAGCTCTCTTTGCATATATGTGTTAGATTTAAAAATTAATTATCATGCTTGGTAAGACCAGTTAATTTTTAAGGGTAATTCTTTCCGAATTTATTGCATGCGATAATCCCAACAAAAAAAAATTCAGGCTTACTAGGAATAAATGCTTCATATTTTTATTGAGTTCAGGGGATATTTCTTTGCAGAACTTTCTTCCTGAAGCAGATCACTTATGGTAAAATCAGTATGCTTCTACAATGCATGTTTTTCCCATAAACTACAAGTCCCTTTACAGCTTATGCTGATGCTTCTGAGAAATAAGGCTTTGCCTTCAATACAGAGCCAAATCAATTACTAACTTCTCATGCATAAAATTTATGATGCGGGCCAGGCTCCTAAAGTCGAGTGCAATTTTGCATCAGGTATTATAGCTATAGGACTTTATTAAAAATGCAGCTTTAATCTTGTGTGCCTGTATTTGTATATCCAAGGAAAATACAAAGCAAAGTCTTAAGTCTGTCTTCATCTTGTCTTGGCAGTCTTTTTGGATTGCATGAGCTGTACAGATGCAATCCAGTTCATCCAGTTATGCATCTCTGCCTGGTTTTTGTTAATTACCTTTTAATTCTCAGCAGTAGCAAGTACAGTCTGACTTGCTATAGCAAACTCCAATGAAAAGCATTATTTAACTCCCAGAAGATTCTTTTCTGACATCCTATTGTATTTTATTTTTGAGTATTAGTTTAAAAGGAAAATGTGGCTCTTAAAATTTCTCAGCCGTACCACAGAAAGCTGAAAAGCCCAGGGTTCAGTAACAGCATCCATACTTGTGCAAAGATTTATTTCAGTTTTTGCTTGCTAGCAATTCTTATTTTTAATCAGGTGTCTCATTGACTATTACCAGGCTTCTACTCACAGAATGAAATCAGCTTGCAGCAGTCTTTAACAGCATGTATTTTTATTGTCTTTTGGTCTGTTCAGTTTGCATTCAAGTTAGGTTTTTGAGCTTTCTTTACACCTGGGGATATGGAAATTGCTTTAACTCTTACATAGACTCTCTTGCAATCAGATGTCTTATTTTCGGGACTTCGGAAAATACTTATAATTTAGTAAACAATTTTACAGTATTAATAGTTTATAGCAAGAATAATTATATTACTGCATATAAAATGCATTGAACCTTGTGTTTTAATATTTAATATTCTATTACATACACTGTCTTTAAAAACAATATATTCCAATAAAAAAACTCTGACTAGAGTATATAGTCTTTTCTAAAATGCTGATGTCTCAAAAAAAAGTGAGTAAATAATTAGACATCGACAGAACTGCAGCAACTTTCAGAAGCTGAAATTTCTGCACAGTGTTTTTATGCTGAAATTAGCACACTTTCTATTTTTAAAAAATACATCCATCAAGACAGTAGATCTGATCTAATATTTGGTTGCAGAGCACTCAGAAAGAGAGAGCAGGGATCAGTTAAGTGAACGCCAACCTGGACCACCAAGAGCTCAGCTCTCCTCAGCCTCTCCTAGGGTAGCCTCAGCAAGCAGCCTGACTTCTCCCATCCAGATCCAGTAGGGGGGATTCCATCTCTTCTTCAAATAACCATGACTGTGCTGCATGGAAAGTGGTCAGCAGCAAGGAGATACATCTTTGCTCACTAGTGTGTTTTTAAGAGCAGATATTTCAAACTTTGTGTTCCAGCCTTTTAAGAGCAAACCAATTTGTGGAAATAATCTTCCTGATTGGTTTGGGGTTTTTTTTTTCAATTTCCAATTCATTGACTGTTACTGACAGGTCACATAAGTAGATCTAACTAACAGCTAATGTAAATTGGGTTAAAATATTGAAGAAAGGAAAATTACTCATGATATTTTAGCTTAGTCTGCTATCGTGAGTATAAATTAATGAAGAAATTTAATTAATAACTAAAGATGTATTAAAGAAAGAAGTCTAGGGAAGCTCTTCCTCTATTTACTTGCCAAGACTGGAAGATTGATTTCTTTCTGTTTTGTGTGCACTAGCCTCTTGGGACAGCGTCACCTAATCAAGTGCATGACCCTCCCAAAACCTGGCTAACATACATCTCCATCCCAAGTGACCCACAGCAGAACATAATTGTGCAGAGAGGTGTCAGTGAACATGCAAACCACATTTCTTCTGCCTCAGTTTCAGGACTAGCCAACACATTCAATGTAATAAACAGTAATAAAAAGACATATGACTGATGTTGATTGACTAGAGGTTTTGTTATAAAATAAGGCATAATGATTCAGAGTAGCTATGTTCAAGAAATTGCTTCACTGATTGTGATACTAAGAGGGAAAATGGAGCACAGAGAAGGCCAGGTTGCACAATATAATGGCTTACGTAATTAATATGTTATTAAATAATAGTATATTATTTGATGCAATTCTAGATTTATAAAATGGATCCCAAAACTCACTGGAAACTGGTAATGCTTGATAGCTTGTACATCTGATTATTTACAGAGCTGTTCAGTCATGCCCATGAGAATTTAGGTATTCCTTTGCCGTCGCTGGTTTTTGGTTTGTTTTCTAGTTTGTTAAATCACAATGTGAAGTTTTCTGGAGCATTCACAGATTACAGGTATTCTCCTGATAAGGTTATATTTCTGAAGGCTGTGATTCCACCTGTGGATTTACAGATGAACTATGCCTGCAGGATACCCTATGGCCTTACCTGGGTACCAAGGCAATAGAGATAAAATTGTCAGACGTAAACTGGTAAGACCATAGTCAAAGAGAACAGGTAGGAAGCAAGAAACACCAGGAGTGTTCCTGGAAAGCAGAGAGCTGGTCTGGAGAAGGACATTGCTCATTTCTGTAGCAGCAACACTTCATCTGCTTTACGGGCAATGTTGTGCTGCAGCTGAAGCAGTTCTGGAGAGAGTGTGAAAGCTGACCTGGGAAGGTCTGGAGGCTGAATTGAGATGGGAGCCATCAGCAGAGCAACATCCATCTCTGCTCCCTGGTGCCGCAGCTCTGAACCCTCCACTGACTTTGTGGTCCTGCAACAGTATCTGCTGGAATATTTTAACAGGAGCACAGGTTTATTTTCAAAAACTACCTGGAAATAAGAACAGCACAGAATTTTTAAGTCTTTTGCAGCAAGACCAAATGGAAGGTCAAAAATGAGAATCTGTAATATAAATATGGTAGTGAAACTGTTCCATATGGCTTAATCCCTGCTCCCCGAGATCGCTGACAACTTCTTTTGTGTTAACTGAAATGGACTTTGGATAGGACCTGGTAATAATTAGAGTTCAAAATGTCTGGCACTCTTAGGAAAACAGGTGGATGAATCCATAACTAAGCAAAAAAATGAACTTATGCATATTTATTGTGGACAGCTGCAGGCAAAATCCCAACGTTTTAACCCTATACAGCCTTTGTTATGTGCCTACATTCCTTTGCACTGACCACCTGTTATTTATCAGTTGCACCATACCAACATTGCCTTTTGAGGAAGAATTGGCCTTGATTGATATGGACACCATCCATGGCCTTGCCTGAGGGACTCCCAGGGAAGTCAGGGACATCTGCTGTGAGAAAGGACTACTGGTTGGCTGCAGGAGTGTAGCCCTTGAGTTTGCCTCTTATATGGAATAAATACGTGTGGCTCTTCATCACCTCTTTGAAAAGAAGGACAAATTTGCATAGTAAGAGGAAGAAAAACAAAGACACCAAATATCGTACCACACCCTCCATCCATGAGTGTGCTTTTCCAGCCTCTCTTGAACCAATTAAAACTATCAGGTGAGCATTTAATGGAATGTGGCTTAATATGGTTTATCAGTAATTGAGATAAACATATTCTGCAATAAACTACATAAAAAAGATGAAAGGACTGTGTCAGCACACACGAATAATTTTCTAAGCAAAACTTGCCTTACAAGCTTACAAGCAATACAGTTTTACCAAATACTTCATGATTTTCTCTGCTTTGCTGCTTTATAAAAGACTAGGACTGCTTCCAATAAAAATGAGAGGCAAAACTTCACTTACTTCAGAAGCAGAAGTCTCAAACTTTAAAAAATTCCTTTCATTTCACTCACATTTACTGATCTATGTCTCAATAACCAATATACTATACAGAATTTGAAAGAGACATTCCAGAAGATTTGGAAGTATTCTTTTCAGTATTTTTTCAAAATTATTCAGTGTATTTTCAGCAGCTCGTTTCTGCTTTGTTAAATTACCACCTCCTCCCACTAAATCCGCTGACATCAACCAGAGTCTTTTGTTGTTACCTTCAGAAGGTTCTGCATTAGGCCTTAAAATTGCACTTGAAAAATATAATTAAGGATGAAATCCTTATTTCTTTGAAGTTAATAACAAAACATCAATTTTATGTAAGTGTTAATGCCGATGATTGCAAAGAAATGAAATTTAATTAAATTTATACAATTATAGCCTTTTGTATGAAATGACTAATATTTCCCTATTATTGTCTAAAAAAGATTTTTTCTTTTTCTCAGTCTGCCAAGACAATGCTGAGATGGCCATCAATTGTCAAGATGATCTGAATCTGAGTCTTAGTAAAGACAGAGTTTCACATTTCAGGCACTGAATTTTGTGAACATGAGAAAAAATATCAGAGAAAGATTTTAACATCCACCTCCTAATCTGTGTTTAATTTATTTCTCTAGGTGTTTACCTCTACTGAAAAACCACCATGACTCAGCCTATGCCCTTTCATTGTTTGGATAAATGACTTGGTAGAATACATTTCTTCACTGTCTTCAAACTTCCAAACTTCTATTTATCATTACTGTTCTGCCCATAGTAGGTAGGATAAGTAGTATAGGATTAAAATGATACCATGGAACTTTAAAGTTTCTAATCCTTCCTTCCTTCCTTCCTTCCTTCCTTCCTTCCTTCCTTCCTTGGGGTCATGATTGAACTCACAAATAAATACCAGGTATAAATTTCCAGTGCCTGTTTGTTTATATTAATATTCACAGTAATTCCTGCCGTCCTTTGGGTGTTAATATTTTGGGAGGAAGAATGCTCTTCTTTCTGTGTTGGCTGTCAAGTCAGGTTTTCCTATCTTCTTTCAAAAGAGGAATTTATTCCTCACCAAGAGCTACAAGATGTATTTTTAAACCACATAGAGTTTGGTTTTAGTGGGACAATTTTTTATTTGGAATAGGGTTGAATTAGAACAGGATTTGCCTGAAGACATGTATGATTGCTAAAAACTATTGGTGGGTGAATTCTGCTTTGAATTAAGCAGTTTTGAGTTGTACTACTCTCTTGAAAAACTGCCCCATTTCATATCCCAGAGCTCTGTGTTCCCACCAGTTCACATTACCCGGTCCTTTCTCTTCACTGCATCATACTGAACTCTCCTCAGGACCTGCTGCGACCACTTGCTTTCATCTAGGACAAGGGTGTGATAACAGTTTAGAAACAGGCACTTCTCTGCAAACTGCCTCTTCCCTCCCCCCGTCACTCTGTCATGGAGGGCAAAGTTTTGGATTTATGTATTCACAGGAAAGCTACCACTTTTACTTTAAGAAGTGGAATAAGGTATGTCATATCCATTATGCATTAGGGGTGTCTGGGCAGAGAGCTAGGGCTGGATAATTGGTGCTCTATGAATTCACATGCTCCATTACTGTCCATATCTTCCCTTTGGAGCCAGGCTACAAGTATGAAATCTCCATAAATATTTTTCATTACAAAGTCTTCTGTCTAGATGTAATAACAACTATTTGCTTGGCCATATCTTAACTATTTAAAATTTTTCTAAAGCTCCCATTCGTAAGGTTTTCTTTTTAAATATAATGACTTCCAAATCCACCTAAATATATCCTTAGTCTAGCATTAAGGCAGGTCTATTTATGATTAAAATGGTGCTATAGAGTTATAAAGAGAGAAACAGATAATGTTACCTGGCATACAAAAAATGTTACCTGGCAGAAAAAAGTGTTACTTGGCAGAAAAAGCTCGGGAGATAATGGCTAGATAAAAATCTCTTTTCCTCTTTTGCCATTGTAATGCCTTAATCACGTCAATGGATTCCCTGCAACGCCACCCTGACAGCAACCTGAGCTTTATTCTTCATCCACTGCAGGAAGTATGGCTGAACAATAGATCCCTTGTGCTTGCTCCAAATGGGCAAATAGATGGGAACAACACCATCAGATCTGCCTTGCCAGTTAGCTTCAAGTAGCATTAAAAATTACCGGAATCTGGATCCACCTCTGGTGCACACAAACTTGAGTGTATTTCAGCAGCACACAGTGCCAAACCAAAGCTATGTGTTTATTTGTACTCCCAATGTAATTCTCATTTCCCTCATTGACTGTGAATGTATGGATTGTTCTATTTATCTGTGAAGAAAATATTTTGCAAGAACTATTTCTATGCTGGCAGAGTAACCTCAGTTATTTTTTAAACAATGTGATCTGGAGTTTAGATCTGGATGGACCAGTCACACCATTATTTCGTGTTTTCTGATTAAATGGATAAAATTCTTGGAATTATTTCTTTCTTTTAGTGGTCTTTTAATTTGTCCCTTTATTATTTTGTAGAGTCCAATATTTGGATTTGAGGAACCTCCTGCTCGCTTCATGCTGGCATCCTTTGGAGTTTTCAGTGTTCTCTCCTGCGAGCCCTTGGAGAGCTGTGTAATGTGTTTAGCACAGCAGTGTTTTCTTTTTCCTGTGCTCTGCTTGTCAACTGCACATTACCTTTGACTTTCCATGTCTCTAAGCAGATTGCACATGTAGTTTAGTGCTCTCCTCCTTATTACACAGAGGAGGCAACAAATCCTTCCCTCACCATGAGATTCTTCCCTTGTCAGTCATGTTCTTTAATGGTGTTACTTGTAGCCTAAAAGGGCTGTTGGTCTCCCTGAGAGGCAGCAGAGTTTATTTATGGCTCAGCCACTCCTTCCACGAAGTCATGCTGTCAGTTCGCTGCAGGTGCAGGAGGTGGATTTCTGCACAGGCAGACCCCGAGTGAAAGAGGGATACCCGAGCACCAGTTCCTGGTATCTTTTTAGTAATGCCAGCCTGGCACCTGGCTCCTGGCCCAGCAATCCCTGCCTGGGACACTTTTGTCTCAGCCTACCCCTTATTCTCTGCAAATCTTCAGTTACAAACCCCCACATCGTCCCTTTCTGAATTTCTACAACATTTTTCTTTCAAGACGAGCAGTCTCAAAGAGAAACTTTTTAGATGTTTTTTTCAGGAAGAAGATCCAGAAAGCATGTGAATATAAACGAGGCAAATTTGATTACTGTTTGGAAAGTACATCTTAGTACAGTGTGTGGCTGTTCTTATCCAGCAGTGTCGTGCACAGACAGAGGGAAATCATATGTATTTACAGAGGGAGAAAAGTATTTGGCTGCCTCCAATGCCTGCAGCAGACTTTTAGGTATATTAGCTAAGTGTGCTATATTCCTGTCCAATTTTCTGTGGACCATAACGGCGACTCCCTTGCTGTTTCATGGGTGAGTTGTGCTGCAGGCAGGAGATCCACATTCCCGTAGCTGCCCATGGAAGTGTGCTGGCATCAGGAGTCCCCAGGCACCTGGGGAGATGGGAGGTTGGTGGGGAGCCCACGATGCTGCAACTCCCCTCTGCCTCAGACCCTACGGTGCCAGGGGCTCCCCTGAACTTCCCTGGCAGCCCACTCACAGCTCAGCTGTGGTGAGGCTGTCCCAGATCTCTGCCAGCACTGTCTCCATCATGCCCATTGCCTCTGGAGCACTTGGCTCTGGTGCCAAAATGTGCTTCTGAGGATCCCGATACCAACATACATGTGAGATGAGAGAGACACATCCTACTTCTCCAGCCCAGAGCTTTTAGAATCTGATTTTGCTCATACAAAAGTGGGCTTTTTTCCCCTGTTTTTTCTTCTCCCCGGCCCTGATGTCCATCAGAACTGAAGCATGAGCAGAGACCCTGCACAGTCCCAGGCTCGCAGGGCTGAATCTCAGGACATGGACCCTGAAGCCTTTCAACCCCACCATTTTGCAGAGACATAATTTCATTCACAAGAGACACACAAACAGAGGAAATGGACCTTATTCCTCCTCTCTGCAGTGCACACACTCTCCAGAGCAGTCAGACTATGGCCTTCTGGTTTTCATTATGACTAAATGTTGGAAATGTGGTGTGCGCTTTCCAAAAGGGGCACATTGTGTATCTGATTTATGAAAGTAAAGAAGAGAGGAAGAAAGACTCTTTTTGGTTCTAAATGCGAGAACTGGAGTAGTGTTGTGCCATGTCTTCCAATGATTATTAGCCAAAAGTCTGTGTACATGCTGTTAAAAATAGATTATAAAAAAGAAGTGTGATACTGTTTTGTTTGTAATGTGGGTGTGTACAGAGTCCTATTCACATTTCTTGATAAGAAGGACATACACCTCGTGGGAAAAAAGCTGTAGTATGTGGATGCTATTTCAGTTCTAAAGTCTTGATATTTTTAGCACCTTCATTTTTGGAATAACTTCTACCAGAGCTGTATGAAACAGACATACACAATACGTGCAGAGGATGCAGGAAAAGACTTATTTTACTTCAACTGTGCAAATGTCCTGGGCTGCATAGTACAGTGTGTGTATTGGGAACTGGCTTAGAGCTGAGACTTGGCAGTGCAGGGGTGTCTACAGGACAGATAAACCAGCAGTTTGTGCTGACAGACCCTGGGTTCTGCCTATAGAGCTGTAACAAGACCTTACACATCAAAAAAAAAACCTCAGGAGAAACATAGGGTGTCATAAACCCAATTCATTCCTACTTTGTAAAGATTTAAATCAGAAGTAAGTTATTTTTTGATCCAGTGAGGTTAAAATCTAAATTGCAGAAATGGACTATCCCTGTCTAATAAGTGAAAACTCATGTCTGCTCTGTGTAAACTTTTTGCAGTGCAGAGGCAGGGAGGTAATGGTTGAGTGATCAAAAAAACACAGGCAGAAAACTGACAAACAAAAATTTGTTTGACAACTACAATTATTGGGAGAAAAGAGAACACCTCTCTTCCTTCAGCTGGATCTTCTTTTGCCCAGCATTTGTCCCTTTCTTTACATGAGCAGGATCCTGAACTGCATGGCAGAGTTACGTCTGGAGAAAAGATTTCTTCCCGAGGAAGTGCCAGAATTTCAGCATGTGAAGAGCATGTCCCCTCAGCACAACAGGACTGAAGCTCAGGCACCAGCCCTATGCATTCAGAAGTCCAAAAATCATTAGGCAGGTCTAAAAATCACAAGATAGAAAAATACCAGCTGTGCTATTCTTTCCATTTGCTTTGGATTGTTGGAAGTTTTCAAATTTGCTTCCACTTTTCTCTGCATTCGTGAGGGGAAATTAATTTTCAAAAGAAACCTACAGAACTCTAGAAACCAAAATTAAAAAAAACCAACCCAAACCAAAAAAGCACCAAACTTTCAAATGGTAAGAATTAGAAATATTACACCCAAAATATTACAAAAATAGCTGAGAATGATTGGTTTATTACAATAAGAATGGAGAAAGAGGATATCAAATTAATTCCAGAAGTTGATACTGCTGACATGATAAGGGAAGGTAAAGGACAACATAAGTTACTAATACAACACGTATGTGTGCAGTGAATATATTGTAGTGATGGGACGTTGCCAAAGACTTCAAAAAGCATACGCGAGCACACAAAAGCATTTCTATGAGAGCAGAGCTAAGCATCTCTCTGCAAATTCTGGAACTAATCATGCAGATTGTATTTCTTTCTTCCTTAATCTTGTGGTAAAGCAGATTGGGTGTTATCTTGGGAAAGAAAGCCTTAGTGCCACCATGAAATAGTCTTGGGCTTCCTTTACTCCCTTACCTCCCTCTTCCCCTTTCGTTGCAGGAGCCACAGACACAGACGGTATTTTTTTTTTCATTCTTTCTTCCCACTGCTTTGTTCTTAAGGTGCACATTCAGGGATGTTGAAGGTATGTTTTGTAACTAGGGGTGCAAAGTTCTTGAATGTCGAGGAGATGATAGGAGTCTGTAATGTCTGTTCTGTTTTGGAGGGAGCATCGGTTGTTGTGCACAGGTGGGCTTACCTCTAGTGTGTGCTCCCATGAATTTTATTTGCTTGTCATTTTAGTGACAAAAGCAATTTAATAAATTCAAGTCGGGGCACTGATGTTCTTTGAAATGAAGGGACCATGCACATGCAGAGCCTGGGGGTTCCCCTGTGCCAGCAGACACCTGAGCACAACACAGACATAGCTGCACCAGGGATGCCAGAGCCTGAGCCACAGCACAGTGAGCTGATCTACCAGGCATCACAAGGGTACACTGGAGCAGGAAGTGCTGCCTTTGAGGACTAGATAGCCGTATATCCACTCCTACAGGAATAACCAGCGATGCTTCTCAGCCAGCAGGACTTTGCTGGGATAACGTGGGAGGGTACTGCCCCAGGCAGCCAGCAGAACCTGCAGATGCTGTTTTCTCCTTTATGAGCAGCCTGTGGATGGTTCTGCAGGACCCCAGATCTTCTCCTCAGGCAAGAGGAGCTTTAGAGAGAGCAGAAAAGAAACATACTTTCACAGCAGGGAGGAAAAGAGAAAGATGAGGAGTGTGGCACTAAACAAGGAAGAAAATCTGTTGGGAGAAAAAGAAAAGTTGGCAGCGGGAAAAGCCAAGTCCAAGTACTAGCCTGTGGGTTGCACGAGGTATCTGTGCAATTAGGATAATAGCTTCCATGGCAGTTACTGTGGAAGAAATACCATAAGACTCCAAGAGACTCAGCAGAGACTCAGCTACAAAAAAGAAAAACAAAATGATACACAGATGAGAGATCCCATTCTCTATTCTTCAACAGACCGTGCTCCAGATTATGTGGTGATTTTTTATGTCTTCCTTATTTTTCTTTCCCTTTCTAATCAAGAGTTTTCTCTCAACTTTTTTTCCTTTTTGTTCTGTGTGCATAAATCACTGAGGCTGGCACTGTCTTGTTGACTTCGTCTGCACTAAGAAATCTTGTGCAAAGTAGTACATAATATAGTGGCAACATCTGAACCATATTTCACACGAATGCTCATATATCGTTGTTTGTAACACTGCAAGTGCACGATGGCTGAAGACAATTACAAATTACCCTAGTGGAAAGACAGTGAGACTAATATTGTGTTGTTGCCTGCTGTTCTAACTGGAAGTTTTCTTCAGTAGTGCAAGTATGACCCCTTCCGTGAGCACTACACTGCATGGCCAGACATATGGATTCTATCCTTTCTGTCTTTATGGTGCAATACCAAAATATGCTACAATACCTGACATAACTCCAATTGAACCAGCTCCAGAACTAGGAACAGTTCAGCTGCATCAGCACAGTGGTATGCCCAGGCTAATTAAAATAGGGCAGAGGCTGCACTGATACAGCTATATTGTTCCTGAAACTAAGATATTATCTCAGCCAAGAGCTGCACTGTGCAATACAGATACACTCTCTTAAGACTGGTGAGAGATATATGGATATGTTCTTTAAGATTCAGAGACAAGCACCCATGTAATAACTTTCACCTTACCTACCTGTTTTAAATATTGGCACAATCCTAACAGATTTTCATCTTTCCTCCCAGGTTTTCCCCTACATTCCAACAGCTGCTGAAGAAAAACAATAAACCCAGAACCAAAAGTGACTCAAGGAGGGAGTTCAGAAAAGTTCTCAGCCAGTTCTTATAAAATTCTTGAACAGAAATTGTCCAAACTTTCCCACTAATATCAGACATTCTCCCTTGGTCATCACTGTCAAAAACTTGGCCATTTTCTCAAAGCTCTCAATTTGTTCCAACACATGCACTGACTTAGTTCTTTTACTCCTGGTCTATTAAAGATCTCTTCTCACTGTTCTTATCTCTTCTGGCCCTAATTTTTTTTCTCCTCTTTTTTTCACAATGTGTTGTAAGATGAATTTCTTATGCATATTTTTATAATAAACTTCCTTTTTTCTTGCACTTGTTTTTAAAATGTCAAGGCTTTTTTCTACATACTCTGTGCTACTGATGCTACTGGAGCCTTCCAGCTATGCAGAATTTTACTCAGTTCTTTTCCCTTTCATGATCACGGCTTGCTGGCTATTTTCTTCCTTCCACCCTAAGAAAAGTTGGCTTATCCTTATACATGTACTAGATGTAAATGATCGAGCCTCCCAGCTCTTTTTGCATTGAACTGAAACAAGTGATGCTCTCTGAATATGTTTGTTCAAGACCCCTTCAATTTCTCTGTTAGTCTCGGATAGCTGGAGCTTTCCAGTGGATCCAGGCTCAGCAGAACCAACAGAACTGACTGCAGGAAAGAAAATATGACAAGCCAAAAGCACTGTTACTGGCCACTGTGTGACAGCCTGTAGAAGCCATTAGAGAAATTTAAAGCAAATTAAAATACCTGCAGAAATTCTTCAATTGGTGAATGGTTTGGCTCAACCATTAAATGAGACACCAGCGTGCCTATCCAAAAAGCTGATATTTCTAACAAATCTAATTAGGATCAATAGCTTTAGTCTCAGAGGAGAGTTGTCATTAAGGACTGCCAGGAGATAGTACACAGGAAAAATCAAAAGTAAACCCAACCATTTCCCGTCCATTCCAAATTTGTTTATCTGTACCAAAAATCCTTTCCCATTATTTGCACTCAAAAAAGAAAAAACGCAAGAAATTCTGTTTTCAGATTTGCTCTTTGCAACACACTAGCAGTGAAGATTTACCAGTGTTAAGATGTACACTTTTTGAAGGACTGAGCTTCTTTCTAGAACCTGACCTAATAATGCATCTTCTTTTGAAGCTTGATCATATCCTAGAGCCAGCAAACAGAAACTCTGCACTGCCCTGCACAACTCTATCTGGGCAACTCCACAGGCATGGCACCAAGTACAAAACAGGAGATGTACTGAGCAAATTTATCAATAAAACACAGTTGGAAAAACTGGCATCTGGCAATGGATAGTATACAGGCAAAACAAATAGGAAGCGTACTCAATAAGCTAGGGTTATTCATCTTCACCTGCAATACTTTTATAGGCACAAATTATGCAAGTGGCATCTATCAACACAACAATGTGGAGAGAAGGAAGGGAAATACATTTCTGACTCAGGTGGAGAATGTATCTTATAATCATTAGGCTATTTCAGGGGAGCAGTTATGTAGTTGCCTAATCGAGGAACCCCCTCAAATATGCAGTGTTACCCTGGCAGCAGCCCAGGTCTCCTGGCCCATGCCTTGCTTGCATGTGTGTTTGCATGCTTCCAAATTTAAAAGTAGCACAGGGAATTGCATCTGCCTCTACTTTAACTTTCTTGAGAAAGGTTAGATAGTCACACCATGTGCATGAGAAGGTAGGGGCAGAAAGGGATCCTTTTCCCTGTCAGTCACAATATCAGATTCTCCTAGCATATCCTGGATGTCACCTGCACCCAGGGGAGCAGGAAGAGCCAGACCAGTGCTGGAGGTCTGCTCTCACAGCTTGTCAGCTGAGATGCCATGCAGTACCTCTCCTCAGATGACCCCACCAACACAAGTCTCCTGGGGTAAGCCCTCAGGAAGTAACATGAACCAGTATTCCCGGGGTAAAACATGAATATGTGTAGCTTCAAGAGAAGGCATTTCCTGTGGCTTGACTTGCCTTGTCTCTACCACCAGTCCAGGCAGAAAGCCATCTTTCTACCTGCGTTATAGCTGAAATGGTAATTGTTGCCTTACTTCTTCCTGAATGGTCCTTTACAGAATTACTCATGTCCTCGTAATTTACTTCATTGCACATGAAATGAAATCAGGCGTTTGCATTTCTTTCCATAAGGAAGGCCCACAGACCTGTAAAAAATTTCATTGCCCTAGTATGAACATTTCCTTTTTATGTCCTTTGATTGTATTAAATATACTTCATTAACAACAATAACACACCAGGACATAAGAGTGATATCTCCCATCGTGCATAATAAATCTTGTGCTCATTTCCAAGTAGTTTTTCCTTCCCTTCTTTGGTTTTTTTTTTATTGTTTGTTTTGTTTTGAAGTTTGGGTGGGGTCTTCTTTTTGCTTTGCCTCTTTTTTTTTTAAAAACTTAATTGGATTTTTGAGGGAGGGGAGGACATTTTTTGGTGACATTTTTCCAATACAGGTCTTCATTAAGAGAAACAAAAAAAGGCTGTCTAAAACCAGATTTGCAGCTATCTTTGACCTGCTTTGTGTAGCCACTGCCAAAAGTAACTTCTGCTGTGCAGCTGAGTAATCACCCGAGTGCTGCAGCACGTTTAAATTGATCTGCAGATGATGGGTAAGAATAAGTGAACTAGACATAAACACAGAGGGTGAGTGAAAGAACAGGCAAGAGAGAGATGTCCTCAAATAGATTATACGGGTCAAGTCATGCAAGTGCTTTTATTACTGCTGATTAATTCTGTCAGCTGTTATGTTAATGTGCTGCATGGCATGAGCAGGCACCGAGCAAAAGTATAAGGAAGCTGAGACTATTTTCTAAATAAGGATGTGGCCCAGACTGCTTGAAATTGTGTGTGTCTGTGCCTGGCAGAGTGATGATGGACGATAACAGGATGAGAATGAAATCTCTATTGCTGTGCTTTGGCAGTGCAGATACATCTCTCTCCAGACTCAAGGAATGAGAGGCAGGTTGTTTTTTTTTTATTGCCAACCCCAAGCCTTTAGAAATCTTGAGATAATCCGACACTGTGTATTTTTTATAATAATAACTATGGATTCTGGTTTTGGTTGCCCTTTATTTTCCAGACTGACAGCACTTCTTTTTCAATCACCCTACTTCCATAAGGGCTAGAACTATACTTACTAAAACAGAAAGCCAAAACCTTGCTGTGCACCAAGAGCTGGGATCTTGGGAAAATTACAAACTGCACAAGTTTCTGATAACATTATGCATTATCTAACTTGTCTGTAAGGTCAGACCTCAGGACTGGGAAGTACAGTGAGAAGGATGTGTGCAAGCTGGGACAGGCTTCACTCGGGTAGATTCAGCACGCAGGAAAAGAGCACCAGAAAGGCTTTGGGAGGTAGTTGCAACACAAGCCTGGCATTTCAGCCGAGGTATTTAAGAGAAGGTGCAGACTGTCAAAGGCATAGGCAGAGCAGTGCATGGGCTGCTGGAAGCTCCCCAATGAGAAAATCTCCCACAGACTGTGGTGTGAAAGCTCACCCGAATGGCCTCTTCCCCAGCAAGCTGGGAAAGCAGCAGCTTTGTTCCCTGGGAGCTGCGTCCCTCCCTGGGAGCCAAGCTAGGAGTGAGGCTGGGTCCTTCTGGTACTGTGGCACCTGCCCTGGGCTGTCTGTCACCCACAGCCGTCCTCACACACGTCCTCCACTCCTCTCCTCGCCTGAAAAACAAGGCGTGTGCATTGCTGCAGTGACAGGAGCTCTTCCACTGCTGTAAGCGGTGGGGGTTTTATCCTTAAGGAAACACTTTTCCTCCCCATGGCTCTGGCACAGCTCAAGCCAGCACAGCCTACCTGGCTTTCCTGTGATGTGGGATTCCCCTGCAGCTGTATAGAAAAATTCCCCACTTCAGATGTGTGACAGGGACTTGAAGTGCTGCCTGCAGAGCCCTGAAGGAGTTGAGCCTGGTGAGAGTTATGGCGTGCTGAAGGGGGGAGAGCCCCTTAGGGCTAGGAGAGGGTCAGGGGTGGGTTTCCCCGGGAGCTAGGAGGAGGGTGGTGCTCTCTCTGCCTCTGCTTTGAAGAGCTGCGAGTGGGAGGCACACAGGAAACTCCCCACGGTGCTGGACCACTGTGCACAACTGTCCCCCAGGAGCCCTAGGGAAAGTCCTGAAGGTAACAGCAGGGGAAAGCCTCAGGACATGACTTTCCCATGGACTCCTGAGCCAGGGAACCCCCTGGCTGCTCACTGCCTCCAGGTTGCTCACTGCTACAGCAAGGCCACAGTCCCAGCAGCCCACAGCTGGGGACACTTGTGTGGCAATAGCCCAGCTGGGAGCCTGTCCTGAGACGTGAGGAGTGGCTGGGGTAAGAACAGGCTGAAAGTAGTTTCAGATTGTGCCTTGAAAAAGAGTTTGTGTTCCTCAAAGCTTGTTCACTTCTTCCAAATACACCAACTAGTCTAATAAAATAATGTCTTCCCCTAGAAGCCTTGCCTTCCTCATAGCCACAGTGATAACCATCTGCTGTTGAGAGACACTCTTGCAATGAATCTAGCGGCATTATTTGGGTGTCTGTTACTAAGAGCACCCTGTTGCCACAGGAGACTTTGCTCTTGCTTTTAGTAGTAGTTTGCATGGGCTCATGGGTTTGTGAGGGAAACTCAACACTGACTAATGCCTTGCTACCTTTTCAGTTGCCATTCGCTTTTTCTGCTTCAGTTGTCAGGTTGCATTTCAGCCCCAAGAAAATATTTTTGGTCAAGTGGTGCAGACAATGTGAGCATCAGGTCACTGGAATCTATTTTCATCAACACCGGTGCTGTTTAATGGGCAATCCTTTTTTTCATTTCCCTGTGGCTACTAGGAATACTTTTTTTTGTCTGCCTAAGTATGGATATGGTTGTAGATCAAAGAAGAATCACATTATTTTATATAGATAAATTTATATATCTTTATAAATTATTTTAATAAAAATGTATTAAAATTATTTTTGTATACAAATTTCCATGCAGGGAAAAAAAGAAAGAATGAGTATACAGCTGGAAATGCAGATGCTGCAAAAAGTTCCCTTCTTTCTGAATTTTTATGAGATATTACACATTGCTGCTCAGTGTGCAAGTAAAAGCATATCTTAGATGTTAGTAGTTTTGGTGCCTGACACTTGGTAGATAAGTTTATTCTTTGTAAATTTGTGAAAGGATATCCTGATAGTTTTATTTTCTCTTTTTTCTTCTCAGAAAGTGGGCTGGAGAGACTGGATTTGAGTGGCAGGAAATGAAAAGCAGGCTTGAGGGAGAAGGCTGGAGACTGAGCCGCTGAGAATATGACCAGAAGGCTGAACGCTGACAAAAATGGGAAGTAACCCCATGCTCTGGCAGATGTTTGAAGAATTAATCTAGCAGATTTCAGTGCAGCTAGAAGTGGTGTTAGTTTTTCTAAGTTGTTCAAGAGGCTGGAACCCTTCAATAGGCTGTGGGGAAAGGCAACTCCAAATTGCTGGAGCAGGAGCACGTAGCACTGATGGGACACAGCACAAAAGAAGAGAAGCATTACAGGGTGAGAGATTGCATTGCATAATGGAGTTGCTGGGTGTTATCAGGAGACTGAGTCAATGAATTACTCAGAGGGTGGGTGGTCTTGTCCTCCACCTCATCTCCTCTGTGTCTGCGATGTTTCTCCAAATTCAGATTCACAAACCTTCAGCCTTTTCATGTCCAGTGAAGGGTCAGTGAGTAGGCTGAGGATGGAGCACATGCCCTCAGAAGCTGGGGAAAGATAAACTACACCAGTTCTCCCATGCTGTCCTGTCCTTCAGTGCTCTCATCCCTTCTAGAAGATAGGTAGCCATGAAACTTGCTGCGAATACCAAGGATCTTGGCACTGCCAAACCCTACATCAGCAGCAAGTGATCTTTCTGACCGCTTGACTTCTCTTCGGTCTGGCAGAAGACAGTCAGAAATACCTGAAAGTAAAAGGAAGGTGAAAGACATTTTGCTTCTGACAACAAAACCCATCTCATGGCCGATCATTTTTGCAACTAAAAATACGCTCTGAATATGTGATAGCATGAAAACTCTTTTCAGTAGACACCATGCCCTTTCTGGGTACTTGACCCTTTTTTCTGGAAGACTACTTTTGTTTTTCTTATGCCCCCTTTGTAGCCCCATTTTTAAGAGAACGAGGCTTAGCTAACCTCAGATCTCACATGTTTAGGGGAAAAGCCTTGAAATCTGATCTGACAAAAGAAAACATACCCTAACTCTTAGAATTCATTTCAGAATATGGACTTCTTGGCCTGCTAGTGAAAGAGCAACAGAAGCAGAAGGGAAAATGCATGTTTTAAACTGACAGCCTGTATATTTTATTCCTAATGCAAAAAGACAAATTGCTACATGAGTGAGCATGCACCAGAATGTGATTAAATCTAAATCCGGAGCACTCACCTTCTTCACAGCGGGGGCTTGCACAGAGTTCTACTCTGAGTGTTTCCGTCTGTTTGTGGAAAAAATAGGTATCTTGTCAGAAAGCCAGGCCAGGCAACGCATGCAAAACCTTTTACCCAGATATCTATTTGTTTCAGTCCTCCACAAGATAAAATTTGAATTTGTAATGAAACAGCCTCAAAAGCATCCAGAAAATATTTGGGGCCATACTCTTTCTCTCAAGCTCTTTCACTCAGCTTCAGAAACATCAAGCATTGTGCCACAGTGCAGTTTTATTAGCTTGCAAATGTTTACAAGGGCTCTGACACTTGATCTTCTCAAGGAAAGGCTCTTTGAAGTTGATCAAAATGAGATTTGTTACCTTGTGCAAAGGGAAATAAGACTTTGAAATCACTAATGAAAATCGTGAAAGATAATTGTGAAAGAGAATCTGCTAATTGCGATGAATTAATGCAAGGGTTCGTTTTTGGTGCATAGTCATGTAACAAAGTACAGTTTGGCTCACCAGCTGTCAAAAAAGGCTTCCAATTTCTGCTGTGAGCAATAAAATACTAATACAGATAAACAAAGTAAGTAGAGCTGTTAAAAATTAACAGTAATGTAAACAAGAGCAGAATCAGGCACAAAAAAAGAGACATAGTAATTTGCCTCTGCAGACAAAGATGTAAAAAAACAACATCATTAATAAAAAAGTTTTTAGAACACTTTACCTATTCATCACTAATGGCTATTTAGTGGTGTAAAGCTTCTGTAGTATGTATGGAAGGAAGCTGACTCTAGACAACTACAAATCTGGGGAAGAAGTTTACTGAGGCCAATGGATACATATCACAGAGACTCTATTTGTGGCAATGGCCATTAGCAGGATGACCCCATAAACCTCAGACTAAGATTATTTCAGTGAAAAATCGCAGTTTGCTTTGCAAAGTACTCCAGAGCAGCACCAGATGATTCACAGGCAAAATTTTCTTTGACATCTACAGTAGCTTAGCTGAGTGAAAACTGAAGTCTAAATCAAAGACAGAAAGTCTAGTAAGCAGATCCCATTTCTCATTCTGTGTGATGATGCTTGTCTTGCTTGATTCCTTACCCATAAACTGGTGAAGCTCTGTGTGAATTTTTGAATGGGAGTTTTCAGGGAAAATCCCAGGTGCTGCAAGAATATGTAGGTGGCATATTTCCCCCTGAGTCAGCCCTCAATCTTATCTCCAGAAAGTCTGGAGGCATTGCCGATGGCCCCATCTTTCATTCAGTGGTGGCTGAAAGCCTGACCACCTCTGAGCAGAGGGACCAGGATCTGGGTCACCAGCCATGCTGGTGGGCACCTTTTTCACGTCAGTGCCCCCGGTGCCAGCGAGGGGCGAGGCCCTGGCCCCCTGCCAGGTTTAGACATTTCCCTGCCTGAACAGTGGTGGCAATGCTGGTACCCCGGTGGAAACTCTGATTCACCCACTGTGGTTTTGCTTGTGGAAAGCTTCAGATCAAGCTGTTAGTTACAGTTCAGTGATCATTGTATTTGTATTTAGTGCCTTCAGCTGCCCTTTCAAGAGTAAGGCTGTGCCTTCTTCAACTACCACAGGTTATGGCTGAACGGGGTTTTAAACAAACAATTGCCAGGCAAGAATTTCCTTCTATTATTTTGCTGCATCCTTCAAGTTTCCTTAGTATTAGCAGAAGCAAAGGTTTTGGCCAAAGTTGAAAGAAATAATGTGAGAGTCTGTCACCAGGGAGTTTTGGTATCTTGAAATAGTTTCTTTCCTTTTACATCTGTGCTTGCATATGTTTTGGAAATAGACCTTGAGAAATCATTTAGGCTTACAGATTGCTCCAAATCAATAATCTAAATATTTTGCATTTGTGATTGCAATTCTGATTTTCTACAGCTATAAGGCTTTGGAGAATAGATCTTTACCAAGATTTAAACAGTAGCATAAGATGTGTTGGGGAAAAATAAAACTAGCAGAAAAGGATGTGCTTTCTCCATATCTGGCACAAATAGAAGAGCTGGCAAGCAGCTTCTGGGCTACTTGGTTTTGACAAAAATCAAAGTGATAAGTAAGAAATATGGACTGGGCCATATTTCAGATGTTAAGACCTAAGGTGGAGTAAACAGACCATGCTTGAATCCATGTTTTTACTTAACACCTTAAAATTTGAAAAATGGTGTATATATATGTATATAAAGTATGTATATATTTTTTATTTTGGATGGAACAAATTTCTTCCTCTCATTTTCGCCCGTTGTTTGTTTAACCTACCTCTATTACATAAGATGTAAGAAGGGCACAGTTTGTAGAGAAGGAAAGGTAAACAAAGGTGTTTAGAAGATGCTCAGTGCACACAAGGCCAGAATTTGTTTGTTTCTTCCTGTAGCAGCAGCAAGACTAATAAAATCTATTTCTTCTGCTTACAGACCTTGTCTCAACTGCTGCATAATTGCTGTTCTCTAAATACCACATTCTATGCTCTGTTAACATCATGGCCTTTTGATGCTGTAATCATTAAAAATAAGAGATAAGCATTGAGATAAGCTATCAAAAAAGTAGGAAAAATACTTGTATTCTTCAGATCACACACAGTTTTTGTCAGGCTGGTCTTGGCATATGTATGTGTTTTTGAAATACTGAATGCCAGACAGAATCTGGATAAACCTGATTTTTATCAAGGTGCCATGGAAGAATCCATAAGGCAAGATGCTGAAATCAATACCACCCAGAAAGAGGCAGTTTCCCATCTCACAGATACCTACTGAGGCAGGTCAAGTTCTCTCCTGCACAGTTCTGCAGTGGCACACAAGTCACCTCCTGCCAACGACAACCAACCCAAGTAACAGTCCTGGAGGATAAAAAGGAATTTCTCATTAGGCTGCAAGTGCTACAGCATTGTCTGAGATGGTGGGGTTTAGTTGTCTGATGCTTAAAAGTAAATTGGGCTCTGATCTACCCATTTATGTTTCGTTATTAGCCTGGATCAGGTGTCATGTAAACTTTGGCTGTAGAGGCCATTCTGCCTCATTCAGCGTCATAGCTCATGCTTGGGTGTTGAATGTGACACAGTTACAGTGCTGCTAGGTTGGTAAACCAGCTGGAAAACTGGCCGAATGGTGTGGGGGTGATTGTGAACCAAAGCTGGAACCACCGTGGAAGGTGGTGGCTGCTGATGCCCACCTCCCCTCTTGCTGAGATCTTGAAAGAAAAGTCTGAACAAGACCTTTGGAGGATGGTGTCTGCTGCTATCCTTCTCTTCTTGCAGAAAGGAAATCCACTTGATGCTTGCCATAACTGCAGCTACAAATCTGATTCATAAATGTGTTGTCACTAGACAGGGCTTTTTAAAAAAGTAGCAGTAATCAATTTGCTGTGTTTAAGCTTGACAGACTTTTGTGGTCAATGTGTTCTTACGGGAGCCGACGTTTCCGGGATGTTGTTACTGTAATACTGCAGCTGTGCTTTTAACTCTTAGAGGACTGGAATTACTTTACTTTCCTGTTGCTTACCCAGCAGATTTCACATGGGATGTCATAACCAAGGTGCTGGAGAGCCCTCTGGCTTAAAGGTGTGGTAGAGCTCTTAAGCTTGATGCTAAAGTGCTGCATTGGGTCAAGATAATATCTAATAATCTCTTGGGGAATCATATTTTAGCTGCCCAAAGTTTCTCAGATAATAAACAGCAATTCAAGGAAGTGAAGATTTTCATTCAACATCTGCCTTTTAGCAAGTTTGGAAGGTTGCTATGCACCAATGTATTCATGCATCCTGAAAATACCACAGGTTGGGGGCTCAAACCATAAGCAACTGCACCGTAAATGAACTAGTCATTAGTTACTCTGTCTTATCAGTCTATTTTTCTTTTTCCTAGAAGCTGTAGTTATCCAGTTGTCCAACAGACCTTGGATCTCACTGAATTTTCAGCTCACTGAACCAAAAGTACAGGCATTTCTTTGTGTAAAAATGAATGTGATACTTTCTGCCCATTCTTGGAACCTGGGATGGAAACCTGGAAGAGCAGTCTCCATTTGAAACACATTTATCTAAGAGAATGTGATTGGTCTTGTTTTTGATAAGTTTCAAGTCATTACAGATCTACTGAAACGGAATGATTCCTTACCAAACCATGAGACATTCTTATCATTTAATTGCATCTTGAACTCTTCCTTAGAAACCTGGGGCAGGAATTGAAAAATTAAAGGAAAAGTCACAGAAAGGCTTGCAGTTTAAAACAAAGCCAGGCACTCTCTCATACCAGCTCCTTGTAATACTCCTTCCCCTTAAGCAACACCAGTGTTCTACAATTATTTCTCACATTTTCAAGTCAGCAAAAAAACAACCTTGTTAGGAGGGCTATTCATTTAGGGCTTGTCAACAAATCATATATTTTAAAAGTGAGCTTGAATTTAATTAAAGAGTGAATTCTGAAATTAGTTAATTAAATTGAATTAAACTGTTCTGTGAATACTTTTAAACACACCTCTGTGGCTGCCACTACTTAATCCCTTTCGAAGAGAAAAAGCATCTATGTGAGATTTTAATTTAGTTTAACCAATCCACTTTAAAGAAAAATAAGGATTAACTTTCCTGGGTGTCCTCATTTGTACATTTTTCCGTCCTTGTTGTTTACTGTCTTCACTGAAGCATACTCCCCTGTTGTGGGACAGCTCTCATGCTGTTCGGATCCAGCCCCTTCCAACAGGGAGAAAGCCTGTTCTGCCGTTACATATAAACATTGCAAAATGTGAACATTGCTGGAATTTTTTTTTGCATGTGCAAAGCTTAACACTGAAAGCCATTCTATCTGCCTGTTGTAGAGTTCAGCGTGGGGAAGAGTGGCAAATTCCCTGAGCAGCCCATGAAAAATGGAGGTTAAGCTCTCAAGGCCACTTCAGCCTTACCAAAATGAGTTTCAATAATCTGTGAGACATCACGGAAAAATGAAAGGGAGTTTCAAAATAGCCTTACTTTAAATAAAAACATACTTTGGCAATGCTACATGAAATGAAAACTGACATGCTTGACCATCATATTGACATGTTCATCACACCCTCAACAGACTGCAAATATCCATGCAGACTCAGTGCCAAAAGCTGGAGCAGACAACCAGATGTGGAGCAGACTGTGGCTGAGTCTGCTCACCCTGCAGGGATGGGGAGAAGCTGCTTTGTTGGGGCTACAATTTATCAGTTCCTCTCTGGACAACCCCAGCAACAGAGACAGCAGCATCCCTTCTCCTTGTGGGATGTTTTGGGGCAGAGGTTTTCTTCTGTTGGCTGATGGAAAGCCCACTAGGGAGAGTGTTGTAGCAGGAACACAAGGAATTTTAGGATGGGGAGTGGCGCTACAAAATATAAATTCTCTGCAATTATTCAATGTCATACAAACATGTGAAGCTGAGTTTGTGTTTACTGGATGCAAGTGTTCCAGCACATTCCTTGATCAGATGTCTGTACCTCAGGGAACTGGACTTCTACTGAGATTTTGCATTACACCAATTTAAAATAGACTTCTATTAGAGCCATTTCTGACTTGTTTTAATTAATGACTATTTGTGCTAGTAAATTCGCTTGCTAAGATAATGCCAGGAAGCAACAGTTAGCCCAGTCCTGAGCAGCTTTATTTACTGATATATATATATATATATACACACACACATATTTATTTATTTATTTATTTATACAGTGTCTGCATGCAGATGCCAAGACAGCTCCAGACTAGCACAGGAATAATAGACATGATTATTGAAAACACACTGCAAGCAAACATGCTTAAAAACCTCAGAGAAGGATTTTTTAAAATCTGTATTACAAAGGCCCCATTCTGCACAATGTTTTCTGAATGTAGTGGGTGTTGGGAAATAAGTGCACCCATGCAGATCACCAGGTATCCATGACCCACAACGAATGTGCCATTAGTCATTGGCCGCCCTTGTTCGGCTCTGAGTAATGATGAAATGATACAAGAAATATTTCAATTACCCAGTTACAATAAAATAGAGGCTAATGTCAAAACAAAGGGATTGACAAGAATTTAGTGATACAGCCAGCTTAATTTTTGGGCAGTTAATGGTGTGTAAGGATGCCATGTAGTTCTGCAAACAATGTACGGCCCAAAACAAAGCTCTAGGGAAGCAGCACCCTCATCCAAGGAGGCAGACTCCTCCACCCACCCCCTTCCTTAAAGCCCACAATTCTGTCAAGACAGTTTATACAAGAGTTGAACAGTGGAAGGTCACTGACTTTCTTTGTAAATCACCTGAGAGGAAATAGGATGGGTTTGGAAAGTAAAGGGAATGCAAACAAGCCAGGGAGAAAGAAACAAAAGAACTCAGAATGATGACTCTGAGGGAAAAAGGAACATTCTGAGTAACAACAATTTTGTGATTGTCAAGAGACATGTAAATAGTGTTCTGTAAATATTAGTAAACACTGAAATAAGGCTTCAGCCCTGAAGCCCACAGTGCACATTTGAACATATCGTGTTTAATGAATTAGAAATACCTATCTTAACACACACTTAAGGAGAGGGAAGTTTGACCCAAACAGTAAAAACTAAGTTGAAAAATTGGAAACTGAATTGTGAACTGAAGACTCACTCCTGAGCCACTGAAGAGTGGCACAGGGGACTGTGACACATGGGTTTATAGCTAGGGAAATGAGTGACATTCCAGTTTCACTTCAGAAAGCTGTACCACTCCCACCAGCTCCCTGCTGAATGAGGTATGTGCTCTCCTTCGTCTCGCTGTCTCACCTTTCTCATCTGTTTACACTGAAAACTCTTTCAAGTGTGTATCTTTCCACATAGTTTATATTAACCTCTTCCTTAACTTCATTTAGCTGCTGCTTGGAATAATTTGGTTTTGATTACCTGAAAATTGCGTGAGAACAGAAAATATCCCAACAGAAACAGGAGAAGAGAGCTTTTTGGGTCAGAGCTGCTGTTGTGCTTTGACCTTTTTCCAAGCACAGAAGTGCTTTGCTTTGTCTCAGACCAAAAGCCACCTTGCCCACATTAACGCATGCTCCCAACATAAAATGGGATTTATTTGCCCCACAGGCAGCAAGCTGAATCAAGACTCACCACAGGGACAGTGATGCTAAAACATTTAATTGCAAACATAGCAATTAAATGTTCTGTGGTGGGTCTCCACACTGACAGCCTCAGATGGAGCTGACCTGGAGCACAAGGAGATCCCACACATCCTGAGTCTCCCTTCCCACCATGGGTGACACATCCCTGCTTATGTGGGACCAAAGAGCGAGCGTTGCCTCCTTGGAGGAGATGGGTTTTACAGCTCAGCCACTCTCAGAGCCACCTTGTTACCCCTAGGAAATGCTGTCATGGGTAAATGAACACTACCAGAAGAGGGGTCGGATTCTTGGTAATTTATGGGTGAAAATGAGGTTGCTCCAGCCCTGCAGACAGCATGGGGCCGAGGTTCAGACACAGGGAGCAAAAATTACTCTTTCAGAAAACTGCAGGCTTTCTTCTTGCCATGAAATCACAGGCTCAGCCCAGCTATGCAGGAACCCGACATAAGGGAGGTATTTTCCTGCACTGTATTATTACAAAGGAACAGCTGAGGGTGCAGATTTAATAGTGAAAGAAGTGACATCCTTCTGTACTGTGGTGCCCCTACTGCACTGTGCTCTCTGCCAAATGTCTCTTGGACATGATCACTGCTTGAAGGTTTATGAAAAAACATGTTAATGAGGAAATGCTACTCATATTATTCTGCACATGGAGGTGAGGGTTGATTTTTAAAGTTAAAATGGGTTGCTCATCTCATGATTCACAAAGGGAGTTGGATGACAGATAACTTCTCCTCTCTGCACCCAAATTGTCTTGTCTACATCCTTTGTGTTTTAAAAAATCTCACCCTGGGCTCTTCTGTGCTATTTAGACTTAGTTTGCAAAAGACAAAAATAGACACAAGAGCTATTTCTGCCTTTCACAAAGCAATTCTAGTATTTCTTAGCTTGAATCTTGAGACACATACTGCCTTCTCTCCCTCCCTGCTCCCTCTCTCTGCACAGGATCCACACCATTAACTCTGTGGTTTGAAACTGCATTTTTCTTCCTCTCAGATTATTCTTATCCATTGTACAAAAAAATCCCTTTAACTGCTCCCCAGTCTTTCAGGCTCATCTCAGAGGGCATATTTGCATAAATATGACTGTGGTGGTGCAGGAATCCTTTCAAAGGAACTGGATTGCAGAAGCCAGGTGCTTAGTTTCAAAATTTAAAAAAGATTTCATATTTCCATACAAATATGGCAATTATATCATCCACAAAGCAGCTTTTTCAATACAGCAGTTAAGAAAATCTGCCTTTAGAATTCCTTTCCACCCTTTCTATCACAGCATGCTGTATTAAAATTGATTAAAAACGAAAATACAGAGGCATGTACCTCTGCATATGTATGTTTGCATGGTCTGCTCTAATATTCTTTCAAATGAGTATAATACCATCCTCCAAAAAATTGCAACTAAGATGCAAAATGTCAAGTATTGATCATAAAAAGTTTATTAAACATTATGAAAACTGTATCAGGAAAAATAATCAAAATAAAGTCAACCCAGACCTACAAATTTGTAAGAAATACACATTTCTATATTGCAAAATGAAATATGTACTCTCCTCTTCTTCACTTTTATATCCTACTTTATCCTACTATATGCTATAGTTTTCTCCATAAATTATAAGTGATAAAAGGTACTGTCTGCAGTGCCCGTAATACATTTTATCATCATATACTTTCCAGTGGGGAATATTCTAACACCTTCTTGGGCCATCTTTTTCTGAGCACAGCATAATGAAGATTATGAGATGAGCTGTTTTCATTGCAGATTAAAGTCAGGCTTGGAAGCAGAGGAGATCAGAAAGCCCCTTCTTTTTTCCTACTAGGACCTCACTGGGGACACCTCCTTCAAAAAAACTCCAGAAAAAGGAAAATTAAGTTCTTTATAGCACTTTTTAAACAGAAATTCTTGTTATGGCATGACAATATTCAAACTTACGTCCATTTAAAAAATGAAAAACTGAAATAAAACGTCTGTTTTGACTTAATGCCACTGAATTTTGGCATTTAGAAACCTAAAGATTTTGACTTCTGAATTCACAGTTTTTTTAGAAAAACAGGCCACTCCTCTTTCTCCCCCCACCTTGAAACCTTAAATCTGGAAAATATCTCAAGCAGCATGTAAACATTCTCTTTTTCCCCTGCTTCCCTCCCAGCCCCGCTTTCCTGCTGTTTTCTAACAATTTCCAGTTGTAGGGAAGATGTGCTAGTTAAACCGAATGGAAAAAAAGTCATTATATACAATAAATCCCAAAGAACTACAGGTGTTTGCACTTGTGTGTCTGTGAGAAAGATCTTCTCTAATCTTCACATGTCCTCTAGAGGTACAGACTTTGAAATAAAATGCTTCAAGCCATGTATTAATCTCCCTTGTGTGTCTTGGTCCAAATGCATCACTGGGCTGATTCTCTCTATAGTTAGAGCTGCGCTGAGGAAGCATTTCTGATGTCTGAGGGGAACCTGTCATGTGGTAACTACATCTGTGAAATAGGAACCGTCCACTTTAGATAGGAATAGCAATATTTCCCTTCCTTTCTACAGTGCTTTGAGATTCATGGAGGAAACAAAGCTGTAGAATAAGATTGCATGACATGTTTGCTTTGCAATTCTTGATGCCCACAGTATGGAGGGTTTTAGCATTCACAATAAAGTGCAAAGAAAGAACGAGTGAAAAAGCATGTTTTTTTCTTAGTAGGGCTGTTTCTGAAGAATTGTCGTCACTGCTCTTCATATGTCCCTTGTTAACCTGTTGCCCTGCATCTGAGAATGAGATGATTCCATTTGAAACTGTGTTGGTTTGGGATGACCCAAAGTCCCCAGGAACAAACAGTGGTCATCTGGAAAGTAACTGAGGCTTGAAATATTTCGCTTTCTCTCTCTTGGCTTGGGCATGTTCACCAGAGTATTTTTTGCTTTCCTTAAAAGAAAACACTCCTGGTTGTTGTGTGTGTGCAGGTACAAAGATGTCAGCAGCCTTTGGATCTTTCTGACATCACTGAATTACACATGCAGAGTGCATGGGAGATGGTAGGAGCCAGAGCTGCTATACATGCCATGCCTACTTCTGAAATGGTCTGACAGGACTTCTAAAATATGATTCTGGTCAAAATGCATGACCAGAGTACAGTAAAAGTTAACTTTTCCATGATCGTCTCATCCCATAAATGACTAAATACAGATTTATGAGTAATTGCTTGTAATTTTTCATTTTTCTCTGGTTGTCTTCTTACTCCCTCTAGACCAAGACTCCTCTTGCCAGTTTCCTATGCTGGTATCAGAGCTCAGAAGGCATGCTTTGTGCTGGATCTGGAAAGACACTCACCTCTGTCATCCCTAGAGAAGCCTGTTTTGGGTAACACTGTAACAGGGAGGATGGGTGGGTCCGTGGGGGTCACTGTGCTATCTGCAGTACTTGAAGGAAATTCCTGCTATGTGTCCTTTGGCCAAGGAAACGGACAGTGCCTTCTTCCAGGAGAGAGATCACTCTTGTTAGCAGCAGAACAGTAAATGTAAATGTGTTGCACTAAATATTTCCTACAGCACAAAGAGCTGGAAGGGTAAGCTTCTTACTTAGCCTCCTGGTCAATACCATGGGGGTCTTTGTACTCTGTATAACTCATTTCAGAACAGCAGAATGCCATGTGCCCCCCTTTGGAGGAGCATTTTAGCAGTAATACTCCTGGGCTCTTTGTTAGTCTTGAACTCTTTGTGGGTATATTCATCGCATAATTTACTTCAAATGCAAAATTATTCCTCTGCGTTGCATAATCTGTTAGTACTGAACTTTTCTTGACTAAGCTGGCAGGTCAAGGGGATGATGAGCAGAGATAGCACAGACTGTAGCTTTCCTTCCTCAAGTGGGATTGTTCTTTTTCTTTTGTTACAGCTGAGATAATCTGGACTTCTGTTACAGCGTGTGCTAGCAACCAACAGCCCCAGATGGACAATCCGGTACCTAAAGACCGGTAGACTGCAAAGGGGAATTAATCATGTTTTGTTTCTTTTTCATGGATCCGCAAGGCTTATAGAGAGGAAAATATGGGGTATGGCTTGCTGTGATAGCCTAAGCTCCTTCCCAGTAGGTTCTATTTGTTGGCTCTACTATTATGCGGACTTCATGGTTAGTTTTGGCTGGAGTGGTATTTGGAAGTTAATTGGTTTTTATTCAAGGCAATTTTATTGTGCCATGACAACCATTCATAAGCTAAGATGGATTGGTGTATTCATGGATATTCTGTTCCAGGGAAGTTTGTGTTTTACAGTTCAATTCAATGAGTCAAGCTTCAATCCACTATTGCACGAGTTTTCATAACAGTATGGACTGCAAAAGCCCCACAAGGGAAACAGCCACCTAATCTAATGGTAGCTGAATACATAATACTGTGGAAATGGCCAGTTCTCTCTGCAAATTAGTGGCAGGTAGTAGTGATTTTCACTGGCTGTGATTTTCCTTTGAAAGTTAAAATGCTGCCTGGCAGAAGTATCAATCTATGTTGCCATTTAATATTCTGAAATGTAATTATTTTCCCAAAAAAGGCAGTTCAGTTCCAGCCGTCTTTCAACCCCTGTCCACTGGAGTCAATGGCATTCCAGAGAGAGAGACTGAGATCAGGATTTTGCCCACAGTCATGATCTACCTTAAAATGTCACTTGCTACTGCTGGTGAGTGTCAATAAAGGCTGCCACTGAACTACCTCTATATTTAATATGACTTGCCACGGTAGACAAGGACAAATTATTCCAGAAAGAGTGGCTGAAACATGCTCCTGGGGTTTTTATGGTTGCATGGTGTAATCCTGCCCTCGGCAAATCTGTTGCCCTACCAGTATTTTTCCAGCTGGCAATTCTTATCTAGATTTGTTCCAGCTCCAAACAGAGGTGAACTAAGACTCGAAATAGTATATTGCACATATATCTCTAAATCTGAAAAGGTAATTCTGTTGGATTAATAGCCTGATGTAGAAAAAGGTACAATGTTTTTCTGTAAGATTCTAGGTGATGGTGAATGCAGTAGAACTGCTCTGTAGAAATTAAATTTTTTAAGGCCCATTATAATTGACAGAAATTGAAAAAAAATTCCTTCTAATTTTAGATTGTAAAATATGGAATTACATATTTACCACTTTCAAAACTGTGCTGCAGACAGATATATTTGTGGAGATGCAGACAGGTGCATGGTGTAGGGGCCATGGCATATCTCTTCAATTAACCAACAATTGTGCATGCCAATCTTCACAGCATTTGAGTGTCTACTTTGCAACAGCCAGAAGCAGGTATTGAGGATGTGGAGAGCCTGTACTTTCTATTCATAAGGCTTTTTAAGGTTGAGTGCTTGGAAATCTTGTAAAGCCAAGCCTTGGAATCTCAGGTATGCCTTTTTCTGCCTCTGAAGAGTTTGAATATACTAGCTCTCAAGCTGTGCAAGCAGCTGGGTTTTTCTTAGATTCCCTCATTACAAATTAAACTTTGTGTGTATATTAATTAAAATTTGTGAACTGACTAATCAAATATTCACGCTATTTTTTGAAAAATAAAAATAAAACTTCATGGTGCAATTCTCGATACTTTTAAATCGTTTGTAAGGCTTGTAGCAAGCAGCTGCTGAATCACTGTTGCAATGAAAAGACTAAAAATTGAACTGTCATTAAAATATAGTCAAGGTAATCAATATGTTTAAATAAACTACTGAACACCTTTCTTTCTATATACCAACTTTTAAGACACTGAGTACCAATCTAGCAAACATGCATAAGTTTGCTTTATTCTCATTATTTTCTGTGTGTCCATGCCAAAATAGAACTGCTCCCTGTGGTAAAGTTAGGCAGTCCCATAGGGACTTGTAGGAGTCTGTAAGATCAGTGTCTTAAATTTGAGGTGTTTTGTTTCATTTCAGTGACACCTCAGTGGTTAAATTGTAAGAACTTAGTTTACTTGGCTGGTAAGCAAGAACCTAGATATTTCACAGTTCTTTGTTATTGAAAGTTAGTCTAAGTTTTGGGGGAGGGAGATGGTCTAAGAAGCGTGAAGATTTGCATCTGGTAGTGAGACCTTGGGATGGAAACAGCAGTAACCATAACTGTGCTAGAATTGTGTTTAGAAATATTCAGATGTTTATTAACTCTTCAGGTGTTTATTTAACTTTTAAATTCCTGATACTGGGGTATATCTGTTGTATTAACAGGATATTGATCCTGAGTCTGTGATCACTGCTTAACTATTGGCCATTAGTAACTCTGCCAACCATTTCAATACTGATTTGGTTTAAAATGCATGAGCTGACTAGTTGTTCCAGGTGATGTGATGCACCTGTTCTTGATCAACAAATGGCATAGTATGGTTTGCACTTGATTGAAAAAACAAGGTTTTTAATCATCTACACTGCGTAGTACTTCTCATAAAAAATTTAAATTAATTGTATCCAGTAATTCTTAAATTTATGATCAAAACCTAATCACTCCCACATAGAAGAAAAAAGTAGAAGATACCAAAATGAACTTTCTCCATGTACGGCTCCATTTTCTACTTCTCGCAAGTGAAAAGTGCTCAGCAGTGAACAGTGCAGCAGACAACCAAAAGGAGGAACAAAACAACCATAATAGATTTTCTCAGGCATTAAAACAAAAATTCTCACAGATTACCACCCAGATTTCACAAGTGCACATTGACTTAAAATATCTGTGCACTTATTCTTCCAACCCCCTGTGAACTCATTATTGGTGCTTTCATGAATACATAGCATACCAGAGAATAAAATCTCTTTCAAGAGTAATTTGTGGAGTTTCATGAATGTCAGTGATTAAGATCTTTGCTGTTCCCATGTTAATCTAAAAAATTCTACATCAGCAATACTTGAATAGAAGCAAAACAGGAAATTAATAAAACCCTATGAAAATCTTTTCAGGGTATGTTACTTAAGCTGTGAATCAGATGAGGAACTTGTCTAAACAGATTAATTTCAACAGTACATAGCTTGTACAAAGTCATAATGATGTACACATACCTTACCACAGCCAAAGTACTTTTGTTCTTTGAAAAGCTCTATTAGAGGTAAAAATCTGTAGAGACAAGTTGGTGAGCAGCCCCTTAGCCCCCGGGATACTGCAAACACCAGAGTGCCGTTAGCAAACTTTGGGTGCCACATGTGGCCACACTGGCCAGAGAAAGGCGTAGCCTCTCCTCAAAACATCCCATCTGAAAGAAGAGAGTGCTTGCTTGCTGCCTTTTTTTTTTTTTTTTTTTTTTTTTTTTGATGGAGATTTGGATGATTCAAACTCCAGACATTTGAAGAAAATAAAAATGTTTGAATGCCTTATGAATGAGTCACAAGGCAATTTTAGATCTGTCTTTTGGCATGACAAAGTATCCATTGTAGAGAAAGGATTTCCTGATCTCAAAAATGCTACTGAATCATTGTCTTATAAGCGCAAACTTTTTTTTTGCAAAATCTCTGCCATTAAAAAAATATCTTTTTAAGCTTTCCATTCAAGACACAGCTTGGGGGTTTTTTTGTCAAGCACTCTCAGGAGTATTTACTCTGCATTTTCACTGTTATAAGTTCCTATTGTCAGACTGCTTAGAAAGAGCAGCAACTAACTTTTCACAGGGGGCAGGCAGAAAGATTTTGATTTTTCTACCTGCGGACCATTACTCTAACTTTCTTGAGTTTCTGATTTAAACCAGCCTGTATTTCTTTTCCACTAAGTCTTATTTTTATGATGATCTTGCCTCGCTTTTAAAAAAAAAGGAAAGAAATGTAGAATGCTTACCTATTAACAAATGAAATGACAATGTAGTAAAAGAAAACAAAAGTAATAAAAGAAAACAATAATAAACATGTAAACAGAACAAAATTCCATGAAATCTTGTCCGTGTATTTTCGAATAAATGGAAAAACATCAGAGATCTTGATTTCTCTTCTAAAATTGCCCAGAGGTTGCCGTGTGTCATACATCAATTTTGCACTCTATTTTTACACTTAAAACATATAGGTAATGCATGCATGCATTTTAATTTGAACATTCCGAAGTTTGGTATGTTCAAAACATTAGCACTGGATAGTTCTAAAAATGTCATCGTTTTTTCCTGTTGTTCATTCTCAAGCTAGGATATGGGAGAAACAATAAAGTGATTCTACCACTCTGGGAAACACTGTCAATATTTTTGCTTTGTAACAGGCTGGCCAGTCGTCTCCTGAGATAGGTTTTCTGTTTTTTATTGATCCATTTATGCTACTTAATTGCATTTTTTGCATTTTGCCTTTTACATTTAACATCAAATAATGACTTTACTTACTGGTGACATAGGAAATCAGTCTTGTGGAGTCAAGACTTGGACTTCAGGAAAATCTGAGTTGCAAGTGCATCCACAATTGTCAACAGAAATTTGCTACCTCATTTCAAGACGTGAGATGGCTGAACATTGCTTCTTGAGTAAGAAAATACTGAGCAGTATGTGAACCTTAACAGGTCATTAGAGTTCTGCTTGCTACCTATGTACGTGCAGTATCTAAGTGTTTCCTAGTTTGGACTAATTTCCAGATTCTAGACTATGTGAAAAATAGTTTTGAGTGATCCATGGATCACTGCATATTTTTGGTTCAATGACTACCTTCATACATTACCTTTTCAAATATATAGGAGACAGCAATCAAGTCAATATTTGTTCATTTTTAGATCACACTTTCAGTTGTAAAAGTCACTGACACTTTTAGTTGTACCACAAGCACAGAAATTTTAATAAGGCAAGTGTTGTCATTTCATGCAAAATTAATTGTTGAGGTAAGAAAGAAGGGGAGAAATATTTGTTCCTGACACAGATTCAGTGTATATTACATTCATCCATGAAAAGATTTCAAGTATGATGTTACCTTTCTTTCCAACATCAAAGAAAGAATATTCAAGGCAAAGCCATGACATGTAAAGTTTTCTTTAAATGAATGAAACATGATATAAAAGCATTTCATATTTTCCTCCCCAAATAACTATAATTCTGAGTGTCTTAAGGGTATAAAGGACCCATAGCAATTCTTCCAAAAAGGAAAAGGAATGTGGCTTTTATCCAGGCTCAGCAATATTCTAAACTTAAAAAAACCTTGTATTTGCCTAATTTTGTCCCAGTAGTTCTGCTAACCATGGACTGGCTCATGGGTGCTGCTGGACAGACTGTTGGCAACTGAGCACATCCCAGCCTCAGGAAGGTTTGCTTGAGGACCGTCTCAGTCTGGATCTTCTTTGGCTCCAAAGCCGTGATCCCACTCATACATCAAGGTAAGGGCAAATAAACTGATGTCAGCAACAAATAATTCTGGCCCCAGGAAGAACAGGTATGTGGAATGCCGGGCATATGTTGTGGACCCTATGAAGAATCTCTGAACCATAAGAACTTCTTGTTCACCACCCTGCCTCCTCTCTTAGCAAGGAACTGAAGTCACCAAACAAAAGGATATTGATAGAGCCAGAAAAGCCTTCAGAAAGTTTGACATGGTTTCTTCTCCCAAGTGACAAGCAACAGGACAAGAGGAAACAGACTCAAGTTGCACTTAGGGAAGTTTAGACTGGATATTAGGAAAAAATTCTTCACCAAAAAGGTAGTGAGGCATTGGAACAGGCTACCCAGGGGAGAAGAAGAGTAGTCATCCCTAGAGGTACTGAAATGACATGTAAATGTGGCACTTAGGGACATGGTTTAGTGATGGACTTGCCAGTGCTGTGTTAAGGGCTGGACTCAGAGGTCTTAAAGGTCTTTTCCAACCTTAACAATTCTATGATTCTATGTCCACTCTCAGCAGATGCTGGCAGCTGTGCCCCAGTGGGCAGGTTTTCCATGTAGTCTACTGTGGAAAATGGAGTTACAGAAAACTTGCAGGTCCTGACAGAGAACATAAACAGCATTGTGCTTGAACAGATAGAAATGGATACATGTTTCAATCTGAGACCTTGGCAAAGGCTGCCTAAGTTTAGAACAGTGAGCTTTTACAGTTTAAAGCAAAAATGCAGTTTTGTAGTTTTAAAAGAAGTATGCTTTGTAAAGGTATAAATATGTTTTTAGCAAGTAGAAACATGTTTTATGCAAGAAAGAATAGTGATAAGTAAAAGAGTAAAGAATTTTGACTTTCACAATAAACCTTATAGTAGAGTTTATTAGAAAGTTAAGATGTAACGATATAAGCCTGTGCAACGGGGCCTTAATAGCAATATGATGATTGGTTAAGAAAATACGCATTGCGGTAAAACCATGTACAATGATGATTGGTACAAGTGTGCTAGCAAGCCTTGTGGCATTTGCTTATTGGCTTACAGAAGTATATAAGGCCTTGTAGCGAAAAAGTAACACGACTACGACTACTACGGCATCAGCATCTGCACCTGCTGCAGCTGCCACCGCTACTGCAGCTACTGCTATTGCTGCTGTAACTGCTGCTGCTTTTGATAAAAATGATGTTGTTCACAACATCTCTTCTGTCTCACCCTTCAATAAAAATGAGACTGATTCAGCAATAAACCGTCTCTGTGACATCTCTCGGTTGTCCCAATCCCCACAAATCCCAACAGTCTACCACATCTGGCAACCCAGTCACTTCTAACTGACCTGAGAAAGATCTGCTTAAACTCCTCAAATTTTCCAGTGGTTCTCATACTCTAGTATTTTATCACACACTTATCAGTAGGGAAGCTTGATCACAGACAATTTGTTTTAGCCATGTGTGGATGGATGGATTCTGGGGAAACAAGGCAGGCAGCTAATGAAGATTTGAGAGCAGTTTCCAACTCTTGAGTGCACAGATTCTCCTGCGGAATCTGTGCACAGAATCTAAGGAGATTCTGTAAGATTCTCCTTAGCTGTGGAGACACTGGTGTAAAATATGATGCATTTGTAGATTTTCTGCATTACTGAGGTGAAATGCCAAGTTTGAAAGATACCCTATTAGAACAGCTTACTGAGCAGACAAGAGGGAGCCTGTACGTTTGTGGCCACTGCCCCACAGGGCACCATGGAGACCCCACAGCTTTTTGTGGGGTCTCTTTGCCGAGCAGTCCTGCACACACCCTGAGCCTGCCCCAGCGGCGTTTGGGTTAATGCCCGTTGTTCAGGTGTAGCATTAACCAACAACCTGCACAGAGTTTTGTGCCTGTGGAAGTCAGAACAACAGAATTAACTGCAGGGCAAATGCAAGGGACAGCTTGTGTTTCCTGGCAGTATTTATGTTGGCAATGCTTTTGGAAGCCAGTGTGTTTCAGCCAGTGTTTACCCTTCTGCACATAAAAGAAGTAGACACTAGATTTGTTTTCAGTGAAGGGGGAATATGATATTTCAAGCTCTGTTTTTTTTAAACAGCATTTTCCTTGTTTATTTTTTCTTTCCCATTTGTTTTATCCATATCCCTTTACTGTATTTTTCCTGAACTTTTCTTTCCCATATTCTTTTCCACTGCATAGTTTCACTAAACCTTCATTTACTTTTGAGCATTTTTATTTGCTCTTCTTACCTTGGTCCTAGTATTTTGCTGTTGTCAATCCTTATAATTTTTTCACAAAATAAGCTATGTCTTTTGTTCACATAATGACTATCTGCCTCTAGTTTATTTTTTATTGAATTGCATGTAATTAGATAACTATGGAATTGAATAGAAGAATATTGGAAATAAGAGTGAAGCTTTACAATGTGAAATAAATGTATTTATTGACATTTCTTTTTCTTACTATTTCTTAGTTACAGCTATTTGTTATTCTAACCACAAAACTGTGGTTATCATTTCTTTTTAAGCTGATTGATAAATCCTGAAGGAGCAGTTAAAAGATACTGGAGCTGTTGTCAGTTGGTATTTCATATTCATAAATGCAGTGAAAACAATTCCTCCATTTTTAGCTTTTTTATCCTTTCATTGATGAACAGAAGGCACCTGAAATGCATAGGCCTTTTCTCCATTGAGAGTACTTGAAATACTTGATTTTATGATGCCATGTTGACAAACCTGAAGCTCACATTCACATTTTTCATTGGGGTCCAAGCTTTTTCCTTTCTAAACAGCAATATTATCTTGGTATGTTCCAGCTGGCTTCTGAGATAGATCAATGAGCACCTTCCACCCTTTAAAAGTACAGTTTCCCTCCCGTAGCAATCTCACATCTCTCAGCTGACTAGCAGATATTAAAGTATTTCGGTGATGATAAAATAGAAATGCTCCCGATGAACAGGCTGCAATGAATGCTTGTAATCCCACAGTAATTATTACAAAATAATAGGCTTGTGGGCATTCGAATTTTTCCTCTGATACTGGCTCTATTCTATATCCCTTGGGGTTTCATTAATCAAGACGTTCAGTGCTGCATATTATAAAAGCCAAAGACTTCTTTTTTTTTCTAACAGGAGAGAAAATATACTTTCAGTGTGTTGTCATTTGAAGAAACAATTTTAAATTATTTGTAGCCAAATTCTTCAGACTTACTAATAAATTTTATATAAGATGCTATACAAAACAAAACATACAGGAGACCTGGTTGAACCATGTTATCACTGCTTTTCTGTAAAATGGCTAAAAACCTTAAACAGCATTAGGAAGGTGTAAAATTCTGAATTTTGCAAGTGTCCTGTTCAGCACTGAGCTGTGTCACAAGGGTAAGTTTCCAAGGGTGCCAAGTGGGCCTTCACCTTCCAGCCAGGGCTGTTGGGTACAGCACTGTGTCCCCAAGAGTCATATATACTGTTCTTGATCCAGCTTTTTTCTCCCACATCAGCTGGGTTGGTCCTATGTGATGCTCCCTGGTTTGGTAATCTTTCTTCACAAATATTTTCTTTCTCTTTATTGTTATTCATCAGTGTTATGGCAGAAAAAGACCTGGTGTTGTCTGAACATTCCCTGTTTTTTGTGTGTCAGAAAGTTTATTAGCACTGGTGAGTCAGGGGAATGATTGTTTTAGTACTGGCACAATCACCGCAGTTTATTTTGGAAATAAATTGCTGGGAAGAAGGCTATAAGGAAAACGTTTGCTGATGCTGCACATAGCTCCTAAAAAAGTTAACCTTGTAGTTCCTGCAAAATCTGACCTTTCCCTATGTTTTATATCACCCTTATAAAGTCAGCTTGCATTATCTGGTGGCAAATTCCAAACTCAAGAAATCATACATAAAAGGCAAATAAATTTGAGAGTTTGCTCTAGTCTCTGTCAGGGGTCTACACAGTATTTCCCATGAAGCAGACACTTTATAGAAGACTAAAGTGCACACTTTGTTCCAAGAGCTCTGTCAAACTACCACTGACCGTGGCACAAAGACTGCCTGAGCAGCACTGGGGTCTGCACTGTCCACGCTGATAGGGAAACAAAATATTGTAAAGAGAGAGGGGAAGGGTAGATGAAGCCACATGGAAGTTTTTCAAGTAAATTATTGAGCAATGTGGGGTGAGCTAAAGTACTGATTAATGCCTCAGAATGAAATACTTTTAAGTATTGCATCTTTTTTTTGACCTTGAGGGAGCACAGAATGCTCTTAAGCCTGATTTCCAAGCCTTTACTAATCAAGGGAAAAGAAACTGTGTTCCTTGGACTGTATCCTTTGCTGTGATGTACTTAGGCTAAATTATGCATCAAGTTTACAATGAGTATTTTGACAGTCCAAACAGATACATTAGTCATTCTGCATTAATTCAGTTTCTAGGGGAGTGGGAAAATGCACTATCTGTTCTTATGGTATTAGAAAATATGCCTACACAGAGTTCACATGATACAAGAAGAATCATGAATTTCCCTTTTCAAGGCACTCTTTAAAAACACTGAATTGATCTGATGTGGAAAAATCACTGAATGGATTTGCAAAGATGTGGTCCAAGTGGGTCACCTGAAACTTTGCATTATTGAATCCACAGTGTGATGACCATTACTCCTCTGAACGTTTGTCTCCAGATTACATGATGATCTTTACTTTAGCCAAATCCCTTTACTAAACTTGAGAAAAGGGATTTGTGAACTAATTCCCATAGTCACCTGTAAGGATCACATGTGATGGCGCAGAGCATGAGGTTCTGCGCTGCCTTGATGTGTTGGCTCAGTTCCTGGGCTGTTGTAGACGATCCATGACCATCTCTTCTTCATTTTACCGAGTGCAAAATGGAGAGGTTTTACAACCATTTGAGTAGCCTGGGGAATCTATCACCACAGCCAAGGGATATGACTGAGGTGGGATTTAACTATACCCAGTAAGGATGGATTTTGCTTTGGTCTTGTTCATGTTTGCCCTTGTAGCAGTTCACAGGAAAGACACTGGTGCAGTTTTAAATATATCAAAGTAGACTCCAAATAGCTGCAAAGCTGCCTATTAATTAAAGATACTTATTCTTATGATCCCAGGTAGCCAACATGGTTGCAATGCTGTTAACCTCATCTTTGGTGTAGAATTGTAATGTAGATGACATCATCTGCAGCACCACATCAGGTGTATCCTCACTGAAGTGATAAAAATATTGCACTATAGAATGTGACTTTATCAATGCACATTTCAAATGTGCTGTCTCTGCATGATGGTGTGCTGCTGAGGGAGTCACTGGCATGCTGCTTGACTCTAGAGATCTGTGCAAAGCCACAGCTATCTGAAACAGACTGAGTTATAGGATTGAGCTAATACCAAAATGGCTCATGTTTACAAAAAAACAAACCTGGAGTTTTTTCTCTGCCTGAAATGAAACTTAGAAACCTGTTGCATGCTTCAGCTCACAGTACTCTAGTTAAACTGTCACTGTGAAGCATATTTTCCAGATCTGAGAGCATACAGGGAACTGTAAAACATACAAGAAGATGACTCTATATAACCTTGGTCTGTTTCCTCACAGAATCAATCTGTTAATTTTTATCAGCCATGTTGCCAAAGGCCCTAACTCAAGAACTTGTTTTGATGACACTTTACAAAACCCAAGTAAGAAAGACTGAGATTTAAGTCATCCATGAGCTTAGACAGATTGGGCTACACAATTCTATTTTATGTTTGACTTCTATAGGGACCATGTTGCAGTTTGGAGCTTTGAACGTTGTCAGGATTTTGCACTGTAATGGATTCATCAGCGTACAGAACCAACTTTAGCAATGTAATTTCTATCCACCAATCAGAGCTAAATGTTCTAAAATCCTGTTCATGTTAGTGAGCTCTGTGAAATATTTTGCCATTCTGTGATAATCAGCAGCAAATCTAAGCCTGCCTTCATTAGTCATTAGACTTACACCGCACTCCCATGGAAGTTCCCACAGGCCGCAGTCCAGCCCTTCCAACCACAGTGGATGTGGTTCTTTTTGTGACATCCCTTGAGGCTGGACCCCGATGGGCAGATATCTTCAGTTTTTATACAGTTACTTAGCAGATGAAACAACACGAAAACCAATTAATTAATGCCCTTTTCCTCAATTCTAATACACCCTTCTGTGCATGTCTAATAATAATAAATCATAAACAAGAACACTAGTACCTTTTCAGTTATGAAGAAAAATATGTATCTGTTTCATTCAAGAGTAATACAGGATTTTCCCAGTTTTCTCATGGTGACTGATCTGTATTTCTGCTCCTATCAGCTAAAGGCTGAACCCAGCAACACTGTGAATAGGAGAGACAAGACTCATCACAGTTTCTTCACTGTCCCTTATCAGTGAAGGCACATTGACCCAAGGTGTGAAAATGGGAGACAGAGGAAAGAGATAAGTACAGTTTACTTTGTCTCCCTTCACTGTCTTCAGAAAATCCATACAAGGTAAAGTGAAATCTAGGCACAACTCCTGGAAAGGGCTTTGCTAAATAATTTTTATCTTTCAATTCCTAATTTTTCTACAAAAGAAATTCAACAGCACTACCATCCAGCTGAACTTTTGTAAGAGCCAAAGAATTTGTATTCTTTCAAGTGTGTTGCTGATACGTGCTGTAGGAATAGAAAGTGATAATATTTAGAACTGATCAAAACTAATATTAATTCTGTATCTGAATTCAGAGTTTTGTTTTGTTTGCATTGGGCTCCAAACTGCCATCAAAAAAATTAAACTTTCCAGAATACTTTATTTAGGCTTTATCTGAATATTTCCCCTTCAGTAAGACTAAAATACTTGGTTTTGACTCAGTCATAAAGAAGGTTGAAATTAATATTTTGATAACACTATTTGCTATTTTCAGAAAAAAAAATGAAAAAATGAATACATCCCTGTGAAATGTTTCCTGTAATCCCCTCATCCATGTGGATAACAAATCATTTAACAATTTTGACTGCACCTCGCTGTCACAGCAGAAATAAAAATGTAAATATCAAGAGAGTTACCCCCAAACTAAGCTCTTTTTTATAAAAGAAATCCTACTATATAAGGGACTTGATGTCTTTGACCTACCAGTTTCTCTGGTGAACTAAACAAATTTCAGCCATCTGTTTTCAGTTATCTGGCACAAGTACGTATTTCTCATAGCTTAATCTTTGATTAAGCTGAGAAGGGAAATGAATAATTTAATTGAATTGCATTTCTATTTGGAAGATTTATTCCCAGGATTAGAAGCTGTCTGCTCTCCCAGGTCACAAGAGCATATAAACCCTGTGTCCTTAAGTCTACTTCTCTGTGGATGTTTGCCTGCATCATGAAGGATGTACATAATCTGATACCACTGATGGAATTACATCAGAAGAAGGATCAGGGTTGGAAAAGCTTAGAGAGCAAAATGTACTCAGAGCTGCATGGGATACTCATAGATAACTTGCTTCCTTGTACTTCAGTCTGGTTCTAGCCAAACATGATTAGTTCTCTTTTTTAAGCTCGCTATATTTTTTGCTAAATTTGATAAAAAAAATTCTTTTTTTTTTCCTTGTAACCTTTCTAAAGCTGCTAGAAGAGTGCAGAGTTGTCTCAGATAACCAAGTACACATGAGAAATTTTGGGCAAGCCAAAATCCATCTACTAAAGGAAATTATTTGAGATTTCTCTAGAGATAACACTGAAAATTCAAAATGTGGTTGGGTTTACTCACTATTGCTGCAAGGCAATTGCAAATGGTCTCTAGGCCTTTAGGCCTTACAGCTTTTTCTTCTTAATAGCACACGGTGGAAGAATTTACCTGGAAACACTCCAGATCACTCAAAGACATGTCATTTCCTCAGCTTCTAGGGCAAGAACAGCAGAAAGTTGTTTTAATCTTTCCAAGTAACATAGTTATGCAACTTTAGATTATATGAACCTGCATTCCTTCCAATTAAAAGTACTATTTAATTAAACATAGGAGAAGACTGATAACATTAATCAAACGAACATGCAGATAATTTGTCTCAGCAATACTGAAATTCCTTCAGCAATAACTCAGATGAACAGATGAAGAATGCCACCTACAGTTAAGGACAGGAATCTTGGTCTCTCCCAGGGTACCTGTTTCAGGTTTCTACCCTGTGATCAAAACACAAAAGAAATTTACTAAGTCACAGCAATACTAAGCAAGGTAATTAACTGCTGAAGCTGGGTGATATTGCTATAAACAAAGCTAAAAACTTTAGAAAGTGTCCTGTAGGCATTCAACTCATTTCTTTCTTCAAAAGCACATGCAACTTCTTCCATGAGCTTATATGATATTTTTTAAAACACAGTAGTCAGTGTGCTGGCATCCAGGCTGTCTACGCGAAAATTTGCAGCAAGGATGGTGACAAGTTGAAATAGCAAGAGGTGCTTTACTGCCTTTTCCAACATTATGCTACAATGCAGTGAGAGAGAGCTCAGAGAAATGTGATTTAAGCTGAATGGAGTATGCTAGAAATGGAGGTTTATCTCTTTTCTAGCCAAAGAGTTTTCAGACTATGCAAAATGTCTCAATACAAAGCATTCTCTACTTTGAGATACTTTGGAGCAGTGACAATAGCTGAAGGCACAGTTTTGAGTGTTGATCAGGTTGTTGCAATAGGCAATGCTAGAGCTAAAAGAAATCTAGAGCGAAGTGCTTTATTCATCTCCCTTGTATGTTATGAAGAACTCCCGGTAGGACAGCAGCACCATTGGCTATTTCAACTTAATTACCCCAGTACAGTGAGTGTGATTCAATTGTTCAGATACTGACTTCTTGCCCTTCTGATACCGTCCAGCTCTGAGCCCTCTGCGACTCTGCTTTGCTTTCCAGGCAGAATGATGCATATGCTGCTTTGAAACGATGGGTCACACAAAGAATATCCAAGACCGTGCTCTGGGCAAATGAACACAGTGCCTGAGGTTTTGGTCTGTGGGATGTTTTCCAACTTTTGACAGCAGAACACTTCTAAGCAGAGTTTGCACAAACAACAGTCCCTTAAATTCTAAAGTTGGCCAAGCTACAAATTCTTTGGGCATTATTAAGGTAATTAAATTTGTGTTATACACCAGCACCAGGTTGATGTTGTTTTTTGGAAACAGCAGAGAATAATGAAACTGCAATTTTACTCTCTGTTTTGGCTGTAACTTTGACTTTACTTTAACTGTTGGTTTTCTAAAACCCTTCTGCGAATTGTGTAGAGAACTGCACCTTCCCTGCCACCGCAGGCTGAAGATCAAAATGCTGCCCTGCCACGATGGACTCCTGTCTACCACAGACCACCCCTGACTAGGGTTGAATGACAGGCTGAGGTCCACAGTCCTAATCATGACTCAGACATCAACTCCTGGCCTTGACTGTAATGACCTGATTTCTTTCCCTTTCTCTCAAACAGAGAGATAAAGCCAGCTTTGAGAACACCATGATATTTCAAGTTTATGAAAGGTTAAACTTAAGAACAAGGAAGTTCAGTGTAATGATTTAATAGACTTCCCTGCAGCATAGAGAAGTCTTTGAAAGTAAATCTGTCCCAAATAATAAAAACAAGTGATAATGCAAAAAGCATTTAAAAAGTAGCAGTGACCTTTCGGGTCATTGATTCTATTTTTTTTGAGGAGGCCTTCAGTGATTGGGTATTGAACAGCACTTTACCAATGGTTCCATTGCCATGAGTCAGGTAGCTGGCACAGAGATCTGGCTTCCTGTTTTGCTTTGAAAGGTTGGCTTTTTGTAATCTGAGTGTTGCTAAACCAAATCGTTCTTCTGTGAGTCTTTACACAATAACTCAGCAGAGACTGCAAGGCTATTGCAAGATATGCAGTGCTTTCAGTGTTATCAAGGGTATTGTGAATGTTGTGACCTTTTCGGTTTTAGCTTAAGGCTCCATTTTCTGGAATTCTAGCAGTAAATCTCTTTAAAAATGAAAATAAGACCAACAGTTTCAAGATCAAGGGCAAACAGAGCCCAGGATGTTTATACTTTGACAAAATGCTACTGAGCAGAGCCTGGACAAACCACAAGTTTGTAATACTGATTTGACTATTGATCCCACAGAGAAACTGGGAGAAGCCTTTCACTAGCATTTGCTTCCTTCAGAATACAACGGAAGAGGATGGTCGAACTATTAGGTTGCCAGTATACAAACAACCAAGGAAATAGGTTTATGCTGGAGACTATGGGCACCTCTTGCTGGCTGGTATCAGCTGCCAGGTGTGTATACTTGTTGCCTGCCAGGCTGGAATTGGATGGTGTCTTGGGGTGACTCTATCATGTGTATCCCCTACTTATTTTTTTATAATTACTATAAATTACTTATAAATTACTAGATTTTGGCCAAACCGGCACAAATACACAGCTCTGTCTGTCAGCTCTGTCTGTCCTTCCATTACTTCTTTTCCCTCACAAAGCAATATACCAGTTGCATACAAGGTCAAGTCCTTTGTGTTTATAATTTTATTTAGGTCATTGGGAGCTGTGTCAGAGGCTTAGAATTACTTCACTGCCAGTCAAGATATTCCTCTAAGTTTGTGTGGCTTCTCTTCCCTTTAGTGCAAGAATCAGGAAGAGAAAAAGTAACATCAGCTGAGATCTCGGTAGCTCCTCTGCAAAATTGCAGCTGCGGTTTTTGGCTGCCACCGTGCCCTCTCTGAAGCAAGGTCATTTCCTTCCTCAAAAGGCCAAGCATGTCAAGGCCTGCATACAGCAGATGGGCTTTGGGAAAGAGCTGGGTGCTGTGGTGGGCAGTGCTCTGGGACAGGGCTGTGTAGGCTCTGCTCAGGAGCTTGAGGTGCAGAGTGTTTCCTACCACACTGGCAGCACGGCCATAGCTGCATTATCTTGATAAGAACTGAGTCATTTTTCAATGGGCCGTCATAGCACTAAGACGTCAGGATTTCTCCTTTTCCTATTTCTTTTAGGAGGTTTTCTGTAGCTCAAAATTTATATGTTGATTTGAGCAAGGCAAAAATTCTGGGGAAAGGTAACAACATCCCGGGGACTTTTTGTCTCATTGCAAGCCACCAGCAAAACACCCACACACTGAAAGTCAGTCTGAGATCTCGCACTAAAGGCTGCTCCATCATTCTCAAGAATGGGAGTGAGCCAAAGGCTGCTCGAACCAGGGAAAACCAACACTACCTTTTGGCAAAAATTGAGGTTGTCGTCACAGATGTGTGTTTCTGATTGAAGTTTTTGGAGATGGTAAGAAAAGAGTATAAATTCATCTATATCAACATAGGAAATGCAGGGTGACATTTCTTACACTGTTTTTTACCTTATGTCAGTTTTCATTTAGTCAGGGTTGTGGACCAACACATATTAAAAGGTACCTTCAAGGAATACTTCTGAAAGTGAAATTCTCTTTTTGTTGTTGTTCTTTTGGGGGATTTTGGTTTGTGTGTTTGGTTTTTTTAGAATCAATGCCTATTATTCCAAAACTCTTGACTTGGTGAATGAATGTGTTCTGTGTGGATGGTCATAACCTTCCAGGGAAAAACAGGGAGCTTATAGAGAGAAAAATAAGAGCTAAATGTGGAAGTGATTAGTATAAGACCATGAGGAGCACTCATGTCTTCAGGAAACCATGTGGCCATTTGCATTTACATCCCCTCTAACATATTCATTGTTAAAGCCTAGAATCTGTCAACAGTATAAATCAATTTCCTGCACATAACACTGAGTTCAAGTTTATTATACCATCAAGGTGGAGCTCAGCTATCCCTGCTGTCACGCTGCTTTAAATAAGCAAATAGATGAAGCTAATTTAAATATCATCTGGTTTTTGAGAGGACTGAGCTCTGTGCTTATATTGCAAAGAATTTGTGTTGGATTGGATTGGAAATAACAGACCTGAGTGGGGAATTTTTTAAGTGAGGCAGAAGTGAAGGGGAGTGAAAACTGATACTGAGTTTTTGTATAATGCATCAAAGCTTTGGCATGGTTATTGGCTTTATGAGTGTGCAACTCTATCTCCTAATGTGAATTAATTTCACCCTTGTGATGGAGCAGTGAGTATTATGCTGCAGAGCTGGGCATTATCTTTTGGGCCCTGGTGCAATGAGCCCGAACTGGTATGACAGACATATCCTGACTGTTGGGTTTGCTTTTCTTTCCCTAGAAGAGAGAATGGGCCAGCAATTTATATCATGGTGCAACTATACGAAAAGAATTACACAATTCAAGTAGGGATAAAACTAGTGACATTTTATAGAGACAATTTTAGTATAGTTCATAATTCCCTCTATGCCTGCCAGAAACTTCTGTAATTCCTCCCCACATTTTATAACAGTTCTGAAATATCAGGTGGATGTGAATGTTTCACCTACAAGTTGCTGCACTTCTGAACTCAGAAACAGTTTTAATTTTTTTCCATTTTCTGAGGATCAGTTTCTCAACATTCCTGCTAGGCAGATGGAAAACTTTCCATTCCTTTTTAGACACCATGAAGCAATAGAACTAAGAAAAAGATAAATTGTATTATTATATTTTACAAATTCAATATTAAAATTAATGGCAGACCTGCTTTTAAATGATCTAAATAAAACTCTGTGTCTACAGTTAAGTGCAGTTCTGTTTGTCTGGGAGTTTTTTTAATATTAAACTGAAAAATACTGTTTATCACCTTAATCCATTGTTCTTGGGCTATGATGAAAAATTCAGTCCCTCTTGGCTGCTTACGGTAGTGTCTGATGGCGGATCCTCAGCACAATTAACTATTTACATTGAAGGGCAATGAGCCCATAGCGCCATATCCAGGACATTCAGCTAGGAGACCTCAATCCCTCCCCATTCTCTGGTTTATATCCTAAAAACTTCTACAAACAAACAAAACAACCAAACAAAAACCCAATCAATCAATCAAACAAACAAAAAGTTCAGCAAAGAATCTAAAACCAGTTCACCAGACTTGATGACAAGAAGGAGAGGCAGGATTGTTTGATGTCCTGTTCTTAAAGAGCCGGTGAGAGAGAGATTTTAGCTGAGATTTCCCATTACTTAACTGGTTGTTGCAGTCATTCAAGAACTGATGGTTGGAGAGGGAGGATGGGGAAAACACACTCTACTCCTCCACCTGTGTTCACTGACTGTTCTTAGAACATGAATAGCGAGGACATGGGCATAATCATACAGCTGTGAAAGCTGCAAAGCATTTGGATGTTTCAAGGAGCTATGGGCTCAGGTGCTTGTGTTGGACACTGAAGCCAGAAGCTGATGCTGAGAAAATATGGGTATTTGTAGGGTTTGGGAAGCAGGAGAATCAGTGGGCTTTGGCACTCGAACTGAAAAAAGAGCCACCTGTCTGTGGAAATGACACACACACTCCTGATCATTAACAAAACCAGGTGTGCTGTGCTCAGAGTCTGCTTCCCAATCACTTCCCAAACTCTGTAACAGAAAAAAAGCTTCATTTTTGTTTTCATTGCACAGCTTTAGCCTTGGCCTCTGTCAGTATTAACAGAAAGTTATCTCTTTTGGCATGTGAGGATTTGCTGCTGCAGACCTGTGTGCCCACCAGAGCTCCCCATCAGGAGCAGCATTAATCAGCACTTTTAGCAGCTCCGCAGAGGATGCCAGTGCGGAGCGAGCAGCCAGAGGCACTTGCAGCTGCACAGCGTGGGGCTACCTCGTGGCTGATGTGGGATGAAACTTTCTAGGAGCAGGAGCACACATCAGGCTGCCACTGCCAGCCCCAAGCTGCTTGTATTTGGAGTGGGATGTGGGACACCTCCAGCTGCACCTACTCATGGACACAGAGGAGCGATGGTCCATTGGCCACTGCCTGCCGATGTCATTAATCACTTGCTAATGTGGTGTGTTTGCCTAAACTAGTACCAAAAATAAAGACGAGACAATGACTGATTGGAAAATGATTTTCTTTATCCCTAATGAGCCACATGGAAGAAAATCTCCTGAATAATTTATCAGCTGGCTAATGACTGAACACAGCTTTTATAATGCTGACGAAACAGTGCTAAATTCATCCCTGATATACTCTATGGAATTGCACCAGGGAGCAATTTGGCCCAGTGAAGAAATTGCAGACATTTTAACTGTTTCAGCATCAAACAGGCAGTGAGCAGGTAGCAGCAACAGATGGAGTCTGAAGGACCCTCCAGATTGTTTGAAATTAGAGGGTTTTTTGATTTGCTCATTTGTGATGTTAGACCTACAAACAATACCAGAAAAACTAATGAAGACTCTCATTTAGAAAAGATTGCATGTAGCCCTTCATTCCAGATAAACTGCAGACACAGAAAATAACAACCAACAAATCTAAAAAAAAATTACACATGATGTTGAAGTATAGCTCTTTCCTGTTAAATTGATTTATCTTCTCTCCTAGGTTACAATATAGATGTATTTAAGTATTCTATCACCACCAGCTGTGGGCCATTAGCTGTTATCGCCTGCTAATGACCCACCCCTGATAACAGACAATGGGCCATCAAGAAACCACCACATGACTCATGGACTTAATCTCATCCTACTGTGAGATGCTCCACCCAGGAGGGAGGAGCCAAGCATTCCCACCTGGATATAACCTGCCCTTAGAACTACCTAACTTGGCCCTGTCTACTGGGTTACCAGAGGACAAGAGCTACCACTGGACCTTCAGCTGGAGACTAGACCTTCCACAGGATCATTGCTTCAACTGAGCTACTTCATTTGGACTGCTACCACCACCCTAACAGGGTGTCAGGTTGTATCTGACTTTGTCAGTGATCTTCCTTATATTATTTCACTTATTTCTAATTTTTTTCTATTAATTTTAATCCTGACTTGTGATCTCCCACTGGTTTGTTTTCAAACCAATACATCTTCTAAAAGTAATTATTAGTTGTTATTTCCCTTTCAAGCATAGGGAACTTAGCTATTCATTAAAATGAGCTATTTTGATGATTATAAACTTGCAAGAAAAGATACTAAACTTTAGTGATATAATACAACAAAATGAAGTAAGAAGCAAAACCTTCTTGATCCTTACCCCCTCAAGATCTGGGCCCATATTTTGTGAAAAAGATGTATTTGAAGTAAGTAAGAGACCATAAGATAAAAGAATTGAGTCAATTCTCCTGCTGCTTTTTATCAATGAAGGAAAAAGAACCAGGAGGGATTTAGGGAAGAAAGTGTGGATATAACTGCTCAGGAAAAGTGGCAATGGCAAAGAGAGCTCACTCTGGCTAACTGGGAACAGTGAAAAGTCCTAATGTTTGGGCTTTGCTGTAACAGGCATTGAGTGCACAGTAATTTTAAATTTAAAATTAATTTCCTGGTAGTTTGTTCTTAATAAACACAAAAGTCACAGCATGGGGGAAAAGAAAGAGAGATAGGCCAAACTTCATCTTCTGAGCAATTAGACCAACAAATCTCCTACTGTGTCATGCCACTGTGTCTTAAAGTGTTGCCACATATCAAGTGCAAATTCTGGAAATCCACTGAGTGTTTTGGAAGATGATGGATATTTCTGCTGCAAACTTCCATTGCCACAGTATTTCTGCCATAATTATCAGCGTGTGCTAAACCTAAAGGCCAAATTTCATTTTATAGCAAAATAGCACATTTTCTGGGTTCAGAGTGAGCAGAGCAAAACTGCTGTCATGTAGCAAGTTCTGCAAGCACTTTGGAGCTGGCATTTATGGGATCAGAAATGATGCTTAGCACATAAATTCGGCGTGACACAGACAGCAGGTCTGGCTCACCGCACAGTTGTTTTACAAAAGCTCCAAATCCTGCAAGTTTACAAGGATAGTAAATTCCTAAAACATACCAGTTACTAAGCCGAAGAATTAGACATTTACAACTTCTGTTTCCCCACGGATATTCCCTGCGAACATAAATCCGGGCGTGCGTCACAGCTGCTCCCCTCGTGGGAGACTTTCCTCTCCTCTGCGCGCAAAGACAGGGCAACGACAAATGCTCCATCAGCTTCATGGCATCCCTTCCAAATGCCGCGGGAGGGGTTTGATGGGAGCCACCTCATCGCGTTCTGCTGCCCCGGTGCCCTGCGCTGCTTCTGCTTTGAGTGAAAAGTCCCGGCTTTCGGCGCCTCCGCTGCGCCGGTGCCTGAGGGGGCGCGGGCTCGGCTCGCGCGGCGCGGCGCTGCCCCCTGGCGGCCGCGCGGCCCCGCTGCGCTCTGCGCCTGCCGCTGCCGTGAGGGAGCTCAGGGACAAAGTCACCTCGTGCACAGCACGAAAGGGTCAGGGAGCACAGCTCACAGCCACCTCCCCGCGGGTTTCGCCCTGGGCCCCGTGACGGTGTATTCGAGGTCGGTTTCGGCGTGTTTACGTGTGTATTTACCACATATTTCACCCAGGAGCCCCCTCGGGGGCGAGGTTAGCGGCTCACAGCCGCCGCGCCTGGTGCCGTGTGCCCTCACAGACCCGTGTGCGTGGAAAGGGCTGCGGGCAGAGCTGGAGTGGCTGACACGGCCGTGGGAGCAGGGTGAGAACCGTGGGGCCGGTGCCGCCGTGCCAGCACTGAGGCGCTGGGCAGCAGCGCTGGAGTTCTCCTCCTGTCCGTGCATAGAACTGAGCAAAGGGGTTCATGAATACGCAGACACATTTTTGAGGCCAAAAGGGACCATCAGACAACCTTGCCTCATTTTTTGTATAGTAAAGGCTGCAGAGTTTGGCTCAGATCTGCACTGAGCTTCTAATTTGTTTACTGAAATCATCTTCCCCAGAAAAGCATCTACCCTTGATATGACAAGTAGCAAGAGTTGGAGAACTCACCACATCCTTTGAAGTTTTGCCACAGTAGTTTATCACTGTCACAGTTAAAATGTACTCCTGCAATATAGTTTGATCTTTTGTCTGGCTCCTGTGGCTAAATACAGGTCTCAATCAATTCTGTTCTTTAAAGTGAAGAGCCCTTGAATCCCTGTTTTTGTCTTTTCTGAAAGTTTTTTATGTGACAATCAGCTCATCTTTCACTTTTTTGATAACATGCATAGGTTGCACTTGCCATCTCTCCCTGTACTGTGCTTTCTCCAGCACTCAAATCACACTTGCAGTCTCTCCAATTTATTGACATGCTTTTGAAATTACTCTGCTAAGCAGTCAGTATACAGAGAGGAATGTGTGGTGCCAGTAGTGTTATCAAATACCATTAAGAAGCTGGAATTTGTTTACCAGATGCTGCACTTTGTAATTATGCCTTAGGTTTTAACTTTTATATTTTTTCAAATTTTGTATCGCCCAGTGTGTAGCTCTGAAGTTTCTTGTAGCTCGTTAGCTGCTGTCCTAGGCCAGATAGACACAACAAAGCTTCTCTGAGCTTGTTATTCAAGGACACTCAGACTGTCCTAGGCTCAAAGGTGGAAACCAGTGCCATGAGAGAGGTGGAGAAGTTGAAGAAATTACATCATTAGCTAAAGTTTTAATTGGTGAGTTTATGCTGATGTGCAAATGGACCAAACATATAAAAGTGTGAAGAACTCGTGACTCGTCCATCTTGGGGTCCATTTTGGAATTAGCCTCTGGCTCGCCAGGGTGTACCTTTGAAGGCCTTTCAAATAAATGCCTACCTTGGTTCCCTTACTCCTGTCTGGTCTCTGTTTCTAGGTAGCCACTCAAGGCATCAGTAGTAGCATTGGCCACGACTAGGCTGGTAGTAGTTTTTTGGCCTTGAATTATAAATCTTGCATGTTTAAAAGCCAATATGTAGCATAAAAGCTTCCTGCCTAGGCTTGGACTGCTATGTCAGAGAGCCCTGCAGGTGCCTGATCAAGAGGCTTGCAGACAGAGTTGTTCCTAAGGGACCACAGACTTTGGCCTACACTTCAGTGCCTGAAATAGCTCAATGCAGGTGTTTGATATGCTCAGCAAGGGCTTTTTAGGACTAAACAGAACCAGCAAACTGTGGTCTCGGAGCCAGGAGGAGATTTCCATTGCTGTCTGATCTAGGGAAGCTGCTCTGCTTGGTTTTGTGGGATGGTATTCAAGTGCTTGCAGCATTCAGGTACAAGCTTTGTCTTACAGTTCATAGGAGTACAAGACCACAATTTGCTGTATAAGCTTTAAATTTAATTTGCTTGTTTTACCCTACTCCTGCTGAACAACCTTTTTCCTCCAGGTTTGCCCTGCCCTTTCTGGGGTTAGGTCTTGTCTTGTCAGTGGTGTTCTGGGAACATGTTGGCTGGCCATCTCTTATCCTGATTTAATTTCCTTCTGTATGTTGTGCTTTCTGGTTTTTGCCCTCCTTACTCACCCATGTGCATTTCTCTTGTTTCATACATTGTTCAGTGTATGTTGTTCTTTCTCTTCCTCCTCACCAACCTGTTTCCCATTCAGCTGTGGCACTTACTTGGCTGAGCCTTAGATGTCTTCTGTTCAAGCCTATTCATCCTTCTTATTCAAGGTCATGTACTTAACTTGCTCTTGTTTGAAAGTTTACTCGTTCCTTTGAGGCAGAAGCTCCAGATATTCCCTAGCTCCAAGACATTAACCAGACAGGGGGCCATTCTGGCACCTGGATGCCAATAGCAGAATTGATATCCACAAGCCATCAGGAATAGAAAGGTATGTATGCAAAAGTCTGTGCAGTTGACTTGTTGCAGGACTTTGCTGAAAATCTTAAGAGGCTGATTAGCAATTTCAAAACATATTTTTTGACCACTCTGCTGTTGAAAATTCCCGCTTGAGCTCCTCTCTGTGCTCAGATCAATGAGAGCAGCACTTGGGATATTTGACTGACTGGATGGAGTGGTTTGTCTCCAAGCTATTCCTGGTGGTTTGGGTCTGTATGTTAACGGTGAAATATTTGAGAACCTGCTCATTTCTGAGTTTTATTCAGTCATACCCAAAGGTTTGCAAAAGAAGAGCGATCAACTCCCTCCCTTGTGTAGCATAAAAATCAGATAATAATGTGATTCCAGTTAAATGCCTGCCTAGATAACTGCCTGATAACACCTAACTGGCTAGTGGTTCCAGCCAGAGCTGACTTGTTCGTTTCAGCAGTGCTTTCTGACATGATGCTATTTGTGCCGGATTGCACGTTGGTTCGTGGCTTGAGTCCAGGCTCTCCCACCATCCTCACTTCCTGTTATTGGCTCATGTTTCGGCTTGGCCGCAGGCAAATCGACTGTGTTTTCTCAGGCAGGAAAAATCAAATCTCACATGGGGACGAGCTTGACCCTGAACCATGCCCTGCCAAGCACTTGGACCTCCAGGCAGTTTGGGCCGGTGACTTGAGGCCACATTTGGCCGTGGCTAACAAAGACACTCTGGGATACAGCTTATGCAACTTCAGTGTGTGGCCACTCCCAGCTAACCAATTTCATGAGCTGTTTCTTGTCTACTTACCAGAGTTATCTCTTTCCATAAGAATTTCCAAACTTTAAATGCTCCCTTCTGCACTGAAAAAATCAGTGGAACACGACAGAAAAGTTATATTTTCATAGCCTTCTTATGCTTTCATAATTGCTATTTTTTGTACCATTTCAGAGAATTCTCTCATTCTGACGTTTCAGTGAAACATAGAAGATCAAATTGAATAACATCACATCCTAGGGATTTCAGATGATAAATAAGCTGAGGCATAATTTTTGTGATTTATAAGGTCAGCAGCCACCTGATATATGTAATGTGCATGTGATTAACATCAATATTTGAATATCCAGATAGCCTATACCCTAATACATATGATCTGTAGGTTGCTCTTATGTCAACTGACAGATGGTACTCCATGCCTACCAGTCATTATTATCTCTTCAGTCTCTCCATAAAAGTAAATACAACGAATAGAATTGCAAGTCCAGCTTCTGATGATGTGAAAATCATGGACAAAATCTAAATAACTTGTATATGTGGGCTTTTCCATAGGGCACAGGCAGAAGAGATTATAGAGGGCTGCTGTGTAGCAGCCATGCAGAGATGGGTAGGAGAGGATTTTGTGTTTGCTGCTTACCGTGATTGCATCCTGACACTGAGGACTGGATATGGAACAGGACAGGGGCCTGTTGCTTGGTCTTACTCTTTTTGCCCTGGTTTGTCACTAAGGAGACAAAGGTGTTGTGATGGAAGTATGCCAGCATTACAGATGAGGTGTGCCACAGCTAGAAGCACAGACCCAGTTAACAAATAATGTTAAACTTATTTTACTAGGGCTCACCACACTTTTAGGGCAGCATCAAGTCCCGTGGGGTAATGGGGCTGAGGCAGGTAAGGGCAGTGGCAGGAGTCTGGAGATGGAGAAAGAGGCTGAAGGGAAAATCAGAAGTGCAGATCCAGCCTTCTGCCTGCCAGCTGTGCCTACGCCTCTGTACCTGTAAGAGAAACAGCAAGGTGAAGGTTTATTCAGTGTGAATGAAAATCAGATGTCAAATGGAAGGAGTGTTCAAAAGCCTTGTGCTTTTAACTGCTTACCTGGTGAAGTGATTGTACCCAGAGTGGATCTTTAGCTTTTCTCTCCCCACCCTCTCTGTGCAGTCCCACCTGCATACAATGACTATAAAGTCTTAAAGGTGGGCACCTCTTTATACTGAACACTCTGACCCGTGCTCTGTGCTTTGGGCTGCTGTGTCATCAGCTTTAAAACGCTGTTGATAGTTTTGGTAACTTGGTTTTGATTGAATCAAGAATAAATGAGCCAGATAAATATACGCAAAATGTCATTTGACTTTGCAGGACACAAAAGAATTCTTCAATAAGGTCAAGCAATCCAATGCCATATTCCCAGCTAAATGTAGAATCAGTGATATTTTGAAGAAAAAATAAATCCTTTTAAAAGGAGACTGATAGTAGTGCCAGATCACTCAAATCCCACCAACAACAACAAATATGTTACAAAACCCAAAAAAGAGCTGGCTGCGGGAGCTGGGGCCCAAAGCAAGCTGCGATTGTTTCGCCTTTTCTGGAGATAGAAATACCTTCGTCTCAGAGGAAATAGAGCAGACATTCTTTGTAGCTGATTTCCTTCTGACTTCCTCTGTGCTAGAGATGCATGTTTTCCTAGAGCTTTTTGAGAAACTAAACCTTTCTGCTGTGATTTCGCACTTCAGCAGCTTAAGTCCTGCTAGCTCTCAATTATATCAAATTTTGCTGATGTTAACAAAAATCTCCCCAAAAACCCTACCTAAACTTCTCTTTACTTTCCCTAGCAGACAATTTCACCCACTTCAGAATATTCATGCACTCCAGCCTGTGCTTTCCTTTATGACCAAGCTGAATACTTAAGTTGCTGGTGGCAAAGTTCATGTTTGCATTGTTTTCTCCACTGTTTAGTCTGGCATCTGTTTCAATATCACTGCTTTGTGTTAGAATTAGCAGGGAAAAAAGAAGCGTATTTATTCCGTACAATAGATTTTCATAATCATTTCCAGATGGCAGACCCTATCCTTCCTTTTCTTATGATTCACTGAAACTCAAAACACTGGATGGAGTGGTCTGGAGGGTAAAGAAATAGGAACGAAAATTTCCTCAGGGAAAGGTTGGTATGACTTGCTTTTCATGAAAAATCTGTCAAAGAAAAAAGAAATTAAAAAAATAGGATCTGAATTGGTAATCACTAAGGGGGGAATTTATTAATCACATTGAGTGCAGAAAATGGACTAGTAAACACTGTGATAAGGTCTTCATCACAATATGAAAATGGACCAATTCCACAGTCTTTTCTTCAGACCTTGCCCAGATGAACCATTTAAAATCGAATTCATTAACATACTTGTTCAATGTGATTTTTCTCTCTCTTTTGAGGAAACTACCAAATTTCTTGAGCTCACAGCAAACCATTTACCCAGGCTTAGTTAGCCAGGCCAGGCAGCAGCAACTCCTGCTGTAAGATCCAGGGAGATGGGCTCTGTTCCCATGTACAAGGATTCATCCGCAGAGTGCTGTTGTTGTCTGGATGGCATCTTTCCACTAGGCTCAAAGCTGCCTTACTAAGGAGTTAGTAGAAATCTCTTCCAGGCAGTGGAGATACTGAGACTCCCAGCATCTGAAGAAGCAGATTACAGAGCTATACAATACTAGAGGCATTCAGCAGGGCAGGGTGTCTGGATGGAAAGAGGGACACAAGTCCTTCTTCACAGTTCTGTTTGATAAAACCATTTAAGAAAATGTGTACTTCCTTACTTCCAGATGTTAAAGAAATACTGTCTCTTGGCTGTTCTTGTAGCTCTTGGCCTCTGACTTTCGAGCGTTGATACCATAAGTGAATTTGTATTGGCTAGTATAGTGCCAAGAAATCAAGCTGAAAGAGACTTTGTGACAAAGTTGATTTATTTTTCCAATGAAAGTCATCTTCATGAGCTTCAGATGATAAAATGACACACAGTTGCCATCCTACGTTTTGGAGTTGGCAAGAACTCTTTTCCTGATGTTATGAAGACAAAAAATGTATTTATTTCTACATGTGAGATTTATTTATTCCTTTTCACTTCCATCTCCTGTTCATATATCAGTCCAGGAAAAGGGCATGTCAGTTTAAAACAAACAAAATACTTGATACGTGGGTGGCTCCAGATTCACTGCAGATCCCTACAGAAGCCTTCACTGTGAAATATGCCTATTTGGATGTGGTGAAAGCTGAGAGTTTTGTGGATTCCTGCTGCTCTCCATTTGGGTGACAGTGCTGTAGTCTTTAATTGACCAGCATGATTCAGTATGTTTTGGTTTCTGTCTTGTTTCTTTTCATGTCTCCTATATCCGCAGTAGCACTATCCTCTTTAAATATAAAAGTATCTCCCATTTAGCCTGCAGATGTATTTTACTTTGCCATCAGTGGGATATTCAGAGGAATTAAAGGCCTCAGTGTTTAACTCTTTCATAACCTCACTTTTGCACAGGGGACATCGTGGGCTGCTTGATGGATAATATTATAGAAAAATAATCTCAGTTAGCAAAGCCTGATTTGGTGACTTTGCAGCTTCTTGTGAACTGGCCATTTGCAGGGTACAGAACTACAAGCCTGAAAGGAAAAATAAAAAGAAATGCGAATTCTGTGCCATCTTTAGTTGTGGAACGGATGGTTTGCAACATAGGCACAGTTTTCGCCCAAGAAAGACTCACTGTTTCTAACTTCTTGAGAGATACTTACTTGATAAATTTGCGGACTGTGTGTGGGCTCTTTTCTTCTTTTCCTGGCACAGATCCTGTTAAATACACAGAGGGTCAAATGCTTCTTTCGGTCTCTGTGCACGGAGGCCAGCTGGAGAGCTGTGGTGTAGCGAAGCACACTTCTCCCTGCTGCCAGTTACCTCTGCAGGAACTCACTGGGGGCACTTGAGACCTGCTCTGTTCTCACTGACTGCAGCCCCTATCTCTCTCCCTCAACACACTGCCAGAGGGGGCTTTTCTGAGCAGGCAGAGAAGATCTAGTATTGAACAGGTCTGTCTGTGCCATAGTATTGTTATTTTCATCTCCACAATAAAAGGCTGTGTGTTTCGATGTTATTTCAAGTCAGGTTACTATGGGGTATTTCAAGTAGATGAGCTCATAGAGTAATTTAGTGAAAGGAAGCATTTGCTGAAAGTAGATGGGGAAAAGACATCCCGTAGTTAGCAATTCTTGGATGTTGTGGAGTACATGCAGGGATATCAGAGAGTAAAAGGAAAAACTAAGAGAGAAGAGAGGAACACTTTTGTGAGACTGAGTCAACTGGCAAGAGGCTACTGAATGGTTTGGCGGGACCTACTGTCACTGGACAAATTACCCAAGTGTAATTTAAGGGTATAGCTGATATTTTTTGGCATTTAATGTATTATAATTGCTGCAAGAAATGTATCTTTCTGTGAATGCACCCTGCTACCAACTGTGAATTTGCCTCAGAAGTAAAAAGTGTGTATCAAAATGAGGGCAAGAAGGAATTTAAGTGATACGGTAAAAAAAAATTACACAGATACTGAGACTTCTATTGTATATTATTATTTTGAGTATGTACCCTCCTATTTCAGATGTCTGGGTTGTGGATTCCTTTTTTAAAGAATGTCTGGTCATTGACAGTTACCCAATTTCTCAGTATCTATCTTTCAAATTTAAAATGGCATCAGGAATTAAAGAAGTATCCCTAGAACGTATTTGTTGCAGCTCACACTGGTTTTAACAGCTTCCACAAGGAAAGGGGATCATCTTTTCACAGATGTATAGACATGCATGTATTGACACATCCAAAATGCAGTCGTACAGGCACTTTTGCTACTCAGGGCATGCCAGGGGTGAAGTGTGTTGACACAGGAGAATCTGAGATCTTTTGCTGCGGTGTATTGTTGTTACTTTTTTTAGCAGAAAATCTCTGAACCCTAGATTTAAAACTTTAGTGATGGAAGGCAGAAGAAATATAAATATTCTCTATTAAATAAAGAATTCCCTGAAGTCTGCTGTGAATAACAATTGTGTAGGAAGAGACTATCAAAGCATGAGAGGGATAAGTGCTTCTGAGGAAACCAGGAGGCTTTACGGTCTGAGACTGCTGCAACAATAAATATGCAATCAGTTCAAATTGTATGGCAAACTCTTAAATAGTGTCAGTGTATTTTGGCACAAGGGCTGAGTTTAAATGCATTAAGCTTTTCAGTGAGTAGTAATAATATGGCATTAGAGCATTAAGAACAGGATGAGCTTTGCCAAACCTTTGCTGTAGCTCTTTGCCTAAGGGCATGTTTAAAAGGTAATTTCAATGTGGTTTTAACTGGCTGCAGGGCTAACCCAGGAAGGGTGAGGGAAAATCTGGCAAGGGCTCTTGAAGTTTTGAGGTTTTAGATTTTTGGATTACTGTCATAGTGGGATGCAGATGGATTATGATGTGAGCAGGGCTTTGTTGCAGCTTGCATAGCTGTAAAGTGAAAGGAGTTTCCCAAAGAAAGGGAAAGCAACAAAATAGTATCTATAGTACTGATGTGCATCTGCATGAGCCAGAACCTTCTATAGAGCAAAAGACAGCCCTTGTACTCCAGTACCTGCTAATGCTCCAGACTGTGACTCTGCCACATGAGGCCCTCTTCAGTTTTAGAAAATACCCTTTTAGTCATTAGTTGCAGGCAGGATACCAGTAACCTCTGGATCTGATCGTGGACAAAAGCTATGATTCATCAGATGGTTAAACACATACATTCTCTAATGAATAGAGTCAGAAAGACACAGAAAAGAGGGTTACGAGGGGGAAGGAGGTCTGGCCTGAATGGCACTGTGTCTACTTGATGTTAAAGAGAAGCAGTTTCCAAGCCTTGTTTTAGCCGGAGCCTAACACAGCCTTAGGCTTGAGGCTGTGATTCAGAATGGCTGGTGCTAGCCTTGGGAATACTACTCTGGAAAATTCTTAAATTGGAAAACCAAACCTCCAACTGAGAACATGTTTTGACCTTTTTTTTTTCCCCCCTCAAGTATTCTTTGGAAATATACAGAAGAACAGGCTTTCCATCAGGTTCTGCTGTCAAAAGTCATCTAAGGGTAATCACATCTGCTGTTGTGCAAAATTTCAAATTGATGCTCTACATTTTAAAATTTAATCAGGTTCAGGTTGTGCTTTGGTTGATTTCCAGAGTGAACTGTCTTGTGACCAATGCAATCGTTGACTGCTTTTTCATCATGGTACTGGTGGATGTAGTACCGCTGTCATTCAAAGTAATTTCCATAGCCTAGTCATCTCAAAACTATGCTCAAAACAGCAACTTATCCAAGAAACATTTTCAGAAAATCAAAGTAATTTTTTTTTCTGGCTTAATGAAAATACTGTAAACTTCTTAGTTAATGGTCCCACACAGAAGCTCTGCACCCAGCATTTGCAGCTGGCTGTACCACAGTTTGAACTATTTTTTCTGATTGGCAGCTTCTTTGGGTGTTGTTTTTTAGCTGACTTGAATAAACTCCTCCACCAAGGCTTTGAAATGTTAGAGAGGGACCTAAAAGCTACCTCAACAGTATCAAATCAGACTTCCAGCCTGCACACTCAACAAAGGGAGTACCAAGACCTCCAGGTTTTATCCATTTAGATCAATTAAATTTAATTTAAAGAAGAAATTCCATTGCAGCATCCAAATTTCCATATGGGCTGTTGTATTCTGTGTATTGTATTCTTCCTAGTTATCAACAAGATGAGATATTTTTTTGTTATCTTGAGGAGTTTTCCTATGTGTGTCATCGCACAGATGGGCAGGCTTCACCTGAGGTTCCTTTAGACAGGCTAAATTAAATGCTCAGTAACACTGGCAGAGCGGTCCTTGGGACATAGGGTCAAGAACGTCTCATAATTTCTGAAATTATTTTGGACTCTTCCAGGATGTAAAACTCTATGGAAATATAGGCCATTTTGGGACTGCTAAGGCCATGTTGTACATAGAACTCACTTTCAGATACTTTGGACTTCTTAGAAAATTTTCCATTGTCTGAAGGTGAATTAGTGTGGAATTCTTGTATTAAATACTGGATGGATATTTTTATAAAGTCTAAATTAATGCTAAATACTTTTTTTTAAGCAAGCTGTTCTACCTTGCTGGAGAGAGCTCAAGCCTTAGCCAATGCCTTTGCAATTGACAGATATTAGATATTTCCTTTGAATTCTAATCCAGAGAATAAAATGTCTGTGACTTTTGAAGCATTCTTCTACAGTGATATTTTGAATTACTGCTTCTGTATTGAGGAGTCCCTTGAAATATGTCCCTATACAGTCGCAGAGCATTAGAGAATAAAGTAATAATGAAAATCACAGATTAAATGATGTTGCTCTCCAAGCCTTAGTTTTTCATTTCTCCACTTTGAAGTTAGTGTTTTAACACTGCTTTTTAATGATGTCTATAAAGATCATGTTTCTACATCTGTCTGTCTTTCTATCTATGTGTCTATCATGACTGGTAAATCAAGTATGCAAACACTTGATCTGAAAAAGAATACATAGATATTTCATGGCCTATTCAGTACAGCCATAAGAACATTTCATATGAGAACATATTGTTCAAAGCTGTAAAAAGAATAACATATCTCACAAAATGACAGAATAAGGTCATTACTGCAGAATCAACGTAAAGAACAAGGAGGATAACATGCCAGAGATGATGTATAGATACCAGAACTCTGCTGTAATGGAAATTTTTTTTGCTTGATGAACACCGTACACAATTTTCTTCCACAAGACCCGGATTACGTTCCTTTTCACTTTTTTTTTAACACCACATCTGGGTAGACAGGATGTTTTTTGATAAAAGAATGCTTACTTTTGTTGGAAAAGCATCTGATGCCTTATGCTGCAAGGAGACTTCTGTAGCTATACATCTTTTGTGATTGTGACCTCTCTGGGGCAATGTCTCTTATCTCCTTCAGTATGTGAGATATACCTTACACAGTGGGGCTTTGTTCATCATTGCTCGTCTTTTGCTTTGTCTACATTGAGCCTTTTATTGAAATACGGAGTCTGCTTGTTTGGTGTGCTGTGCAAAGAGCTGAGACAGCCTGTTCCAAAAGAAACGTGTGAAACAAACTCCCTCTTGGGTCCTCTGATGTTTGTTCTTTCTCACATGCTTCCATTTTATCTAAAATAAGTCATTTGGAGTAAAAGCACACAATGGTTTTTGTGCATGAAGAAATCAGTAGTTTTCTGGATTTTAACTTCAGTAAACAGAAATCTTTGCACTCTTTTTTGTCCTGCAAATGAAGCCAAAGCAATTGTCATGTATTTTTTAGAATTTACCCTGTAATGACCTGGAAACGATTATACAGGTGAAAGAACCCATCTGAAAAGCCTGAGAGTTTCATCACAATGATGGCCAAAACAGAAATGCGTGTGTTTCATAGGTATGTGGCCTATCTGCGAAAAACACAGCAAATTCCAGATTTTTCATGGTGTTTTGTCTTTATGCTCAAGTCATTTAAAAAGTGCTCTTTAACTCAGTTCTTCTCTGGTTTTGTCCTTAGCTGTTCATCAGCAATTACGTTTCACTTTCCTGCAATTAACGTGAATTTATTGAAGGCGGTTCCTTTCTAGGCTGAATCTGTGCTCTCTTCTTAGGAAGAAAAGCCCCTTTTCACAGCTTGCCAGCCAAGTTTTGGCGAAAGGTGAAATTGCAGCCATGAAAGGTTTTTGATCTTTTTGTCCTCCGATTTTGTTTCAGCTACATGCATTCTGCTCTAGGACACTTCTAGAAGTTACTGACCAGCAATGGTGCATCAGCTATTTCAAACCTGGAGATAAAATAAACAGGGCAACAGTTTTTTAAGTGTGAGAGATATGAAATCAAACAGACATTAAGGAGGTTTCAGCAACACTCAGACTCAACCAGGTGGAACAGTGGCTGAAGCAAGCAGCCAAATTCAAGGCAAAGGACAAAGATAAATGGTGACCTGGTGGTGATGGGTGAACTCTGGTGAAATTGGTGCCATGCCTATTTACAATCATCTGCTGTTGGAGAGATTGGAACAAGTAAGGAAACAAACTCTAAAAGCAGAGACCACTATGAGGTGTTGAAACACCCCCTGCAATGCCCCATTTCTTGTCCTGGGGCTGCAGTGCTCCCAGTGTAGGTGCTGACAGTGATGGCAAAAGGCAGAAGAGCAAGGAAGCCTTGACTTTTTTAGAGCATTGCTCTGTTCTGCTTTATCCTCATGCCATTTCCGATGCTAGTGAGGCCAGTTCCGCTTCTGAAGATATTGGCAGAGTTTGTTCCTCCCATTTCTTCCAATTTGAATCTTCTCTGAAGACAAAAGGGATAACTTCTGGAGGAGGAGGGAGAGAAGGAAATGAAAATGCACATTTGGAAAATCCCTCACAATTTTAATCAAGTTTTCTTAAAGAAAAGATAAAATAATGAAAGACAAAAGGGTGAGAACCTGCTGTGGACTTGAAGTGAACAGCACTCAGATACATTCCTAGGAGGAATGTCCAGGTGGATGTTGAAACATTGCATGAAATAAAGGATATCTGCAAGTGATTTGCTATCTAGTATGCAGGATCGATCTTTATTCCACTCAGTGATGCATGGGTAAGGACATCTGGCAACTGTCTGGAAAAATTTAAAACAGGAGGGGCTCTGGTGCATTCTTCCAGATACTTTTTGCCTATTACCAATTCCCTGGAAATAGTTTCCTGTGTGTGCTTTATTTCGAAATGCATAGAAATAACAATTCACTTTCCAGATCTCTCAGAGAGAGAAAAAAGGTGTACAAGGATAGGTTAATAAGAGTCAACTCTGAATCTGCTCTTTAGAGCCTCTCAAGTGCCAAGCAAAACACAATGACATGAACTGATAAGAGAGCATGGATGAAGTAGGAATGTCGGCACTCACAAATTTGGGCTATCTGTCTCATTAAGATTAGAGGAAGTTGTCTTAACTGGGGGTATCAATGTGTCCTACTTACAGCAAATTGACAGATGCAGAGTTTGGAGACTTCCTTCTATAGCAATATAGTAATATTCCTACAGGAGAAACATAAAGCAGCTTAGGAAGGCCATTGTGTATGCAGTTGGTGCAGATTTTTAACGAAGCTTAGTTTTCTGATGCAGTTAATGTGATATAACCCTGCAGAGAGTGGGAAGGAAATAAATCTCTCCAGGTGTTATCCAGGAGAGCTTGTTCCTGGTGACATTACTGCCCCTGACCTAGGAGCTGCTGTGGCAGTACAAGGGCAGGGTGGTGAAAATCTAATAGGAAAAGCACAGTTTTTCCGGAGAGTCTTCTTCAGCACTGAGATTTTCAAGGCGTAAGGCTTGCCCATTCTTCAGCTGACCAAACTGGGCACAGGACAGGTGCAGCACTTTGTGCAAAAAGCTCTCCTGAGACACAGAGGTGGCTTCTGTGTTAACTCCAGTTATGTTGGCAGAACATGGGGTTTATGAGCAACAAGATTGCTGTAGGACAAGAAATGTTTTTAATGAAAGTATTTAGTCCCTGAAGCAATTGTTTTGTGATTGCCTGGCGAGGACATCTCTGCCCCAGAGCTTTCCACTGGAAAGCAGAAACAATTCTGATGTGAGTGGTAAATACCCTTCTGTAAAAGACTTGACTTTTGCTCAGTTCTTAGGGATCCTGTGCTTTCAAAGTAAGGCAGTGTGTCTTTAATAATGTTATGACACACAGAAGAACTGGGAACAAAATGATTATTTTCTGGCCATAGTAATGTGACAGGGGCTGAGGTTACAGCCAGCTACACTTTATCCAGTGGCTCTTACGGTTATTGTTATAATGCATTTATTCTTGGTATCATCAGGATGGTCTTGAATTAATTTTTTCCTATTCTCACAGTGTTGCAGCCAACAAGGCCCCTATCATTCTGCCAGACACACTGGAATTGTATGGTGTGGTTTAAAGCACATTCTGTGAGAACCTTTAGCCCACAAAGAAAATTTTGCTTAGATTTATTCCAGTCTAAACCAATACCACTGTTTAAAAAAAAAACAGAGTATGCAGCTGCATGTTTGCGAACTGAGCACAATGTACATGTGTTTACAGAGTATAAAAAAAAATCCCATCACTTTACTAAGGTTATATTTACAGGCCACCAGGCACTTCCTCTCTCCTGAGAGTTTGGAGATAGTCTTCGAATGATCTTTAGCTTTACAAGGTATAAAAATAAATTTGGAGCTGATACAGGCAGATTCCTGGCAGGGTTTTTCTTCACTCTGCCCTACGTAACTATGAGTGCAAACCAGGGCCTATGGTTTTGGCTGTGAAAAGGAGAGCTTATGAAAACAGTACCATGATGTTTTGTTCAGGGTGTGTGGCCACAGTCAAGTTAAAGGAATAGCACAAGTATTATTACAATAAGCTGTCTACACAAAGAATTTGCTGAAGCAAAATGGTCATTTTTTAAGAGTTAACATTTGCGGTAGAACTGGTCCATATGTTCAAGAATAATTATTGCACTAGATGAGAAGATTTGCGTAGGAACTTGTTCTGACAGATGAGAGCAAGGCAGATCTCTCCTTTTGCAGTTCCAGGTAACATCAGAGCAGCTTGCTGAAGACCAAGGTGTTTTCCAGCCTGCAGATGTCCCAACCTCTGTCCACCAGGAGCCAGCAAGCACATCCTTGCAGCCACATGCCATAACAGTCCTCCTCCTCATGCGTCTGCTGCAGTAAGGTGGTGCTAAGCAATGCCCAAGTTGCACCCTTACTGAAAACAGCAAGAAAGCAACTGGGAAAGGAAAGGTCCATATTGCTCCAGAGGAATAGCAGCAGCTCTTTTATCTCCAGGGCCTTCTTCAAATGTTGGCATTTTAAGTACAGAATTTGTTCTTCCACAATTAATCTGTTGCATCAGCTGAAGCAGTAGCTGTTGTGGCCGGGGGTCCAAAGAGCCCAGGTACAGAGGGACGCCGCTGGTGGACAGGCTCCAAAGTGTAAGACTCCCCCTTAGCTCAGTGAGAAAGGCCTCCCCCATTGATCTTGTGACCCTATGGAGATTCGGTCTGTCTGATTGACCAGCAGCCAGACCCCTTGTATCCCTGAAGAGGATGTAGTCCAGCCCCCACTCCGCCCCCTCCTTATCCCCATTGGGTCTTGTATTATGCTACCTCCCTCCCTCCAATACATCTTTAAGAGTGTATACGGAGCGGAAACTGATTCCTTCTTGCCCGGGACAGCATCGAGGTAACAATAAACTCCGATGCTCCAGGCGGGGGCCATCTCTGACTCTTTTGCTTCTAGTGTCGCCAGAGCTAGCTGGCTCAGTGTGAGCGTGGCTGCGTGTATCCATCGCACGGGTGAGAGAGCTGACTTGCGAGGTGCCAAGAAGCACTGCCAGGGGGTCCTTAGCTGAGGTTCCCCTTGGAACAAGCAGCAGCTTCTCCCTCGACACCCACACGGCGATATTAATCCAATCCTATAAACAACCAGTATCAAAATCTGGTGGATAACTCTTATTTTACAACACAGGAGAATGCAAGGAAAAAGGAGAAATCGGGTAAAAAGATTAACCGTAATGGTACCGTCCAGGGAGAATGAATAATTGAAATATGGCCCAAAATATCCTACACTGATTAATAGTGAAAAACAAGAGTTTATTTTCTATCACAATGGTATCCTGCATCAAGAAATTCTGTCTCCTGATGTGGCAATTAGTTACAGTGGAATAAAAGTTGCATGTGCATGTAAAGAGTTCTTTCAGTGGTTTGCACTGAATTATTTGCTAGGGTGAGTAAAAATATACCATGCTAGGTCTCATCCTGTCCGAACACTTTTTGTCCTATTTGAAATTGTGTTTCCATTCTTCTTACAAATGTCTCAATGTTATTCAATACGAATTCTTTGCTATCCACCATAAAACCTCTGGCACTAGAAATTTATTTTCCAGAATGATTAATAAGGTTAAATGTTCCAGTTTTTCCACATAGCAAAGGCAATACCCAAATTTGCTTCAAGGTGCACAGGATCAAGGTGCGCAGCGCGTAATTTCTGCAGAGTCTTCTCTGGCTGCTGCTAGACCAGCAAAGAAGCAGGGTAACATTGATTCCACACTTTTCACCTGCCTGCCTGAGGACAGACACACCAATGCTTTCCTAGAAGCAATGACATCTGGATATCTGACAGATGGAAATGTTTTGAAGATATGTGGCAAACTGCCTGTCAGTCAGCAAAGTTTTACTGATATCAGGCTTTAAGCCGCCTTGGACTTCTGCAGCAGCCCCAAAATGCAGCAGTTGCAGAAACACAGCAAGAAGCAGCACACCAGGCTGAGAGCGAGGATGGGAAGCAGCAGCACTCCTGGGCACTTGGAGGCAGAGAGGAAATGAGGGAATGGTGGGCAGTTGGAGGCCTGGACATGCTGACTGGAGCTGTTGTGCAGCGCAGAGTGATCTTCTCTTCACCAGGACTGTCCTCAGCTCCCTTCAGCAATGGCAGCTTTCAGAAGGACATTGCACAAAACCCATCCTTGGATCAGGTTAACTTTTCTCATTGCTACCTATAGCAATAAAGCCATAGGAAGATCTTGGGGTAAAAAAGTCAGGAGATCCTGCTCCTGAAGCATTGTACCAAATATACCTCAGTTCGTGGAGCAGTCATGGGGATCCTGGTGGGACTAATGGTATTTGTTTGGCCACATGCTTGGGAGAAAAACAGATTGAAACATTGTTACTTTTAAAATAAACCAAGAATTTATGTCTCTTTCAAACAAAGCTCTTTGAAGCACAGAAAAGTCAAAATAGATTTTTCTATGATTTCCTCTGTTCTCTCATTTGAAGGCAATGTTTCAGTTAGCTTAACTGTACTTGGTACTTGTATGGGTAGGAGCCAGCTGCCAAGAATCTGTAAGGATTGACAGCAGTTGGAGAGAAAATTGGGGGAGGAAAAAGAGGACTATGCTTCTTCAACATTTTTAATGAAGTATGGCAAATGCATGTAGAGACTTGCTATTCAAAAGCCTACACTGACTAGTTAATGGGAAAATCATTGTTTATTCAGAGAGGCAAGATTTGGCTCAGTTGCAGTTCAATATCCATCTGTACATTGTGCTTTCTGTTCAGTGGAAGTCATTTCTATCTGCAGTAAAAATTCAGTGTAATTAGAAAATTATCTTGTGCAATCATTTAGGTCCTGGTTTATTAGAACAACTTAAGATGCTTTTGGCATCTGCAGGTGTTCTTGGCACAGAAGAACCCCGGCCTGGTTCACACCTTCCATTGCCCTCCTAGCAGATGTCTTTTATGGAGGCAGCAATATCCTTGAGGGAGCTGTATGGTCTGAGGAGGAATCAATGAATGCTCCAAGATAAGCATATGTGAATTGAGTAGTGTGGTGCCCCTTCCAAAGTAATCACAGTGCCATGAGCAATGTCCTGAGGTATAGATTAATTCAAGATGGTCTTGCAAATCAGTGTGGTGCCCTTCACGTGGTTATACAGACCAGCAGCAGTTGCTCTAGCTGCTGAAAACCTGTGTTTTGCTTTACACTCAGCCCCTCTGGACAAAAAAGAAATCATTTACGCCCTCTCTCAATGGTTTTGCAGACTTTAATCACGAAAGAGCCTTCTTGGAACAGGTTGTCCTCTCATAGAGGTTGCAACGTGATGAGGAGCTGCATTCCTCACCTGGGGGCTGTCACCTCTTATGTCTGGTGTGAAGGCATCCCTTTGAGTGGTCCCTGCTGCTTGGCTGGAAAAGGACTGTACCACATCTATGGCTTCTCATATGCTCTTGTGTACCAGTGGTACACAATGCAAAGAGAAAACATACAAAGTGTTCAAAATGATCTCTAGAACTGTCGAAGTGAGCAACTATCAGTCAGTCAGGGAACAGTTTATTTGTGTGCTCAGGGCTTTTTGTGTCCATACTGGTTTGTGCTTCAACATCTTGAGTCCACTTCCAAAAGAAGCAGAGGGATACACCCGCTTATAACTGCTTCAGAGTAATGGGGACAACTGGGAATATTAACAAAAAGGAAAGAGGGAAGGAAAGTAAACCCAGGAAACTATAACAAACTGCTCACTCCTCTCTACCTGGACTGTTTGTGTAAGCACAGTCTAAAAAAGCTCACCAAGCCACATTTACAAAAGGAAGCAATGAAGTTATTCTACTGACATTCAGAACATATCAAAAGAACTTTTTCTGCATTTCCATGGGGTTTGTTTTTTAAAGGAAATATTAATGAAATGTATTGCAAACATGAGGCCTGCTTCTACTTGAACTTCTTCTGTGAGCATGGATCTGTTCCAACACTGTGAAAGTAAATGGGAGGAGTATCACAGTGACAGGATGGGTCTGGACCCATGGGAAAATACAGCAAGTGCTGGCAAGTTGACAGGGGAACTGTGCTTAGTAAGGTCATTTGTAACCGCTCCATGATGTGGGCAGCTGTACAGTAGCTCTGCTGCAGAACCAGATCTATAAACCAGACATTATAAATATAGTGTACTGTTAGGTCATTGCTGGGAGAAGAGTTTTTTGAACATTCTGGATTTGATAATTCACAACACTTAAAATTGTTGTGCGTTATTTCACCAAACTGTAAAATTGTAAAATATATTATTTTAGAGTTATTATCATATTTATTTAGAGTTATTATTGTGTTTCCTGTGGTTCTTCTTATGGTTTCTTATTGTAGCCATGATACAAAGGAGCATTTAGAAGATGTACTTTAGTGCCTGCCTTTCCAGCGTGCTATGTAGACTTCGTTTTCAATGTGGTTTTTTTTTGAATTAGAGATGCAGATACAAATTAGGGCATATGAGCTGTGTCCAACACTGTTGAGTTCAAGCATGAGACTCTGACTTCAGGGGATATTAAATCAGTCGCTTTGGCCAAACACTGAAATTTCAGTGTTTTCTTGTGAAGTGTTGAAATGCAGGAATCAGTCCCAGTTCAGATCCAGTTCTCTTGACTGTTTTTCATCCTTGGCTAAGCCTTTGAACAGCTTCTGTCGAAAATACGAGGTTTGCTACCATCTCCAACATGGACAGAGTTGGTTAATTTCTGAGTAGTTGTAGTATGAACAGTCTGGAAAATGAAATTCAGAAGTGAATATTCTTTTTGTGTTGACAGTCTGCTTACAAAAACACAGCCTTGTGTGAAGAAGTGGTGTGCCATAAAAGTAAGCACATACACTATGAACTGTGGTTGGCAACATTTAATAAATGCTGCGATTTAGGCAAGGAACATATGTTTTGTGTGAGTGATTTTCCTTTAGTCCTAAATTAAATGATGCTATTTCTTGTGGACTTTCAATAAGAAATTCCTCCAGGGTTAAAACTTTCTACTGATTGCTATCTTTTTCCCCCCTCCATTTTGGCTGAAGAATGAGCTTCAGAGTGCCTAATTCTCATTTCCAGACGAATTAAGAAAGGAAAAAATGCCCTTTTTTATTACAGACTTTTTTTGTAGCCCAGCAAGCATTCGTACAATAGAAGCATTGGCTCAGAGAATTGGGAAATTTGACCAAAATATCTGCTAAGAGGTGAGCAACAGTAATCAACTAGCACATTATCTGAAAAAGTAAATATGTGTCCAGTCAGACTAACTATGTTAAAATGAGTGGCAGGAGAAGATATCAAGATTATTTTCTTTATGACCTCCATTGGTATGTGTTGATTTTTTTTGGCACTGCCCCAGGCCCCAAGTGTATGCAGTTGAACAAGGGGAAAAGGCAGCAGATTTTATTGATTCATAAGATGGCTTGCTGTAGTGTTCTGAGGGAAAACAAAAGGCTTATGTTAGCTATAAGGTACTGTAATATATATTTAACTGGTATAAATTATAAGGTTGTCTCTCCTTAAGAGTATAATATATAAGGTTGTTTCAGAGAGAGTCTGAAGTGAAAAATGATCAAAGCACCGTCCAAAGTAGACAAATTCATCAAACAAACCCAGTTATTAAAAGAACACAAGCTTGTGTATGAGTTATTTGCTCCTGCTCAGTTTGAACAAAGGCTGCTAACCATTCCCAGTCCGAGATGGAGGGTAATTTTGTACTGAAGACAAGCACCATGGCACGTGATGGATTGCAGAATGGATCAGGTAACTTGACTCAGTTTTTCTCCTTGATGCTGTTTCCAGCCAAACTTTCTGAGGCTGGGAAGCATCATTTTCTATAAACGTTGGGTTCCTTTTGACTTAATATACTGTGGGATTTGTATAAGTCCAGCTAACTTCCCAAAATCCCTGTCTCTCTCTCTCTCTCTTCCATCCTGAAACTTATCTCTTGATGTCCTTGAGCACCAGCAGAGCTCCATACAGCAGATGCAGCAAATTGTCATGGTGCGTGACAAGGTTTACGCATGGACAGATCACTGTGTCAGGTCTATCTTTGACATGGATCAAAGTAGAAAAATCTTTTGTCAAAGGGAAGTTGCACTTCTGGGCTTTGATGGGTCTTTACAGTGCCTTCAGAAGGAGGCAGCAAAGGCTGAAGACTGAAGTGGAGCTGCTATGTAGCAAATAGGATCTCAGTGTGTCAGGGACCCGCTACATGGGGACAGCCAGTGGTTACTCTGGGACGGGCAAAGGGCAACCAGCTCTATGAGACCAGACAGAAGCCCTTGGTTGTGTAAAGTTCATGATGACTGTGGGGTACCAACATCTTAGATCCTTTGGAACCATCCTAAAAACTATGTTACCTCTTCCAAGCACCAAGAAAATAGTACTTCATAGGAAAAACTGTAATTTGTCCTGTGTGCTAATAATTTTTAGGCTGGAATTGATACGTGACCAAAGTAAAAGGGCTCAAACATAATTGAATAAAAATCTTGAAGTTATACTCATGGCATGAAGTGCTGTAGAATATGCCAAACTAGCTATCTAAAATGTAGCTAAAAAGGGTTATGAATACCTAGGGTGAAATTTTGGCTCACTGCAAAGAGTGGGAATTTTGCCGTTGATCTCAACAAGGCTAGAATTTCTCTCTCCTTAGACTCCCTCTGCTTCTTCTCATTTTATTAGCCATTCTGCTTGCTGATTGCATGCATTTTTATTTTACATGGAAAGGTTGCATAAAGTCAGAATATAATATTTCACAATTGGCAAGACACCCTTCATCCTGCAACTGCAGTTGTAGTTGCCTGTGGGGAAGCAGCGAGTGGCTCAGGGCCAACACACTGCAGTATCGAGGAGGGGTTACAAGGGAAGCAGAGCAGCAATGGAGCAGAGAAGGAAAGGGGCCCCTGCCTTGAATTCCTCTGTGTGAGAGTCAGGAAGAAGCTGCAGCCATCTCTACTCCTAGATGCTTCCTTTATGTAATCTGCAATGTAAAACTGGCTGCTGCAGGGGTCATTCAGGCTCTTTTTGCCCCCAGTTGTTATCCAGCGTGAGCTGCCACTGTTTGAATCTTCCTCCAGCCCAGTCATTGCACGTGTTGACTGTGGAGCTAGAGAGACTCCTAAAGCTGAGACTTAGATGGTCTGTGCTCCTTCTGCTGCCATCTTTGACAGGGGCTGTTCCATGCACAGTGTGTGATGCTTTGCTGGTGACTGAGGAAACACAGCTAGTAGCTGCACACAGAACACTGCTTCCGTGGACAAAGTCTGGCTTTCCGACTTACTGGAGCAAGGCCCCATCTCTTCCTTCGGCGAATCTTCCAGCCTAATAATCCTTACTTCTTTGTAGGGAAAAGAAGAAAGCTTGTGAAAAATACACTCGGTATGTTTACGGTTCATGTTCCTCTGGTGGCTTTTGTTAACCATTCCAAGGAAGCTTTCTCTGAAGACAGAAGGCTTTCAGGGGGCAGGCCAGCCCCTCAAAGGCAGTGCCTGGAACGCTTTGTGTGCCGGTTTGCTCAGAGCTCTGGTCCCAACAAAGCTACAGTCCTCAGTGGCATTGCACTGTATCAGGTTATATTTGCAGTCCTTCTGGAATGCTTTTTTCCATATAATTTATTCAGATTTTGGTCATATATTATCTGCCTGACAACTCGACACCTATAAAAATTTATGAATTTGTATTAAAACCAATACTTGATTATGTCAGTGTTTATGAGGCTTCCCATGAGTCCTATATTCTTCAGTTGAATCTAGCTATAGCCCCTCATAATAATAATAAAACAGGCCATATTTCACCATTTCTCAGTTAACATGACTCACTGCTCGCAATTACAGTAGCTACCAGCTCACACTTCTGTTGATTTTAAGGATTTTCTGCCTTGTAAGGGTCTTTGCTGATCTAAACACACATAGACATTTATTCAGTGGGCCTCCTTAACTGGGCTGGAAATAGCTGTGGGTGCATTTTTCCCTTTTCAGAGAACAATGTCTAACTACATTTGTTCATGCAGAAGTGTGTAGTGACTCATAATGAATGTGTAATTGTGGGTTTATGTACTGATAATAAGACAAAATTGACACCGCTAGGGCCTTTGTGCTTGCTAATGCTCTGAATATGGAGACCAACTGAATAAACAATAAAGAAAATAAAGCAAACATGCTTCTTCCTCCCACAGTAAGGCTCTTTGTATTTCCATCCCTTACTTGTCTGGATCAGCCTTAAGTACTTCATTTTGGGGCTTGATGGAGAATTTGTGTGGAGTGCCAGTTGCAGCAGTCATCTTCGGGGTTTTGCAAGGGAGAGTGTTTCACCTGAAGTTAATATTTTAGAGTCTGATTTTGGTATTATACAGTTCTTCTATCATCATTAACCAGTTTTTAAAGCCAAACCAATGTATACAGTTACATCAGAAACACTAATAGGACTCCAGCATTTTAAACTGGACATCAGTGGAGGGGGGGGAGGGTGGATTTCTAAGCTTTAATACTAGCAATGGTAACATTTCACTGCTGCTAGGGTACCAGCAAGCTGTACAACATGCTTGCAAAATAAAGATTCTTACATCCTGGGAATGATAAAGATGTTTTGAAAAATGAATCAGGGAAATAGCTTTTTATATAGATAATGATATACATAAAATATAAACCACACATCCATGTTTTCCTAATTCTAAATAACATAATTACTATAGAGGAAGAATGTGGAGGTACACAAATAGTAAATGTGAAACACAGGAGCAAATTTCTTTTAATCCCCATTTTTTACTTCACATAACGTAGTTATAATATTTCTGTAATATGAGAACTCCACAGGGGTAATTTTTGCTGGTTTGAAGGATGCGCTTGATAGAAGTTGATTCCAGAAATTACAGCTATACATAAATTTACAGCTCTCAGCAATGAGTATGTAACATATACACAACTTCTAGCCAACAGTTATATAGCATTGTAACATATTTTATGGAGACATAAAGCTGTTGTGATTCTTGAACTTTTTAGTTCCTTCTGTATCAGATTGTATCTCCACGAAAAGAACAGATGACTTATGCCTAAGTTTAAATGATTCTGAAGTTATAAATTTAACAGATGTAGATAACACCAGTACTACTCCCCAAAGAGGTTTTTCATGTCTCAAAATACCTTGAATGACTTAATTGTCTCAGGATAGTGTTGTAAAAACTGTTCAGGATGATGGGTTATGCTTTTTCCAAGTCAGATTAAGTTCCACTTCTGTAGAAAGCATTTATTGCATTCATAAACCTTGAGATTGTTGGCAACAGTAATATGTTGCATTTTGGAAAGCCCTGCAGGACATATCTCCATAGCCTATGCAAAAAGCAGGGATTTAGAAAATGGACCAAAAAGGGAAAGAAATTGTTAATTTCTAGAAGCTCTAGTGTATTAGAGCAATCTTATAAACCTCTTCTGATATTTGTCCTGCCAAAAATGTGGGCAATAAAAGATCAGTGGTTCTGAAAATGAGTCTATGAATCATATACAAGTTGGGCTATAGATGCACAAGAGCAATTAAAAATCACGTAGGTCAGGAGAAGGTTACATGAATTGCAGTAGAATAATTAGACCATCTTGCTCTTTTATTCAAAGCAGGATTTGGAATCTGTAGATTCCATTTTATAAGGATATTTCCTTAGTGGTTGGATGGTCAGGATGTCGTAGTCAGATTTCTACTTTTAAGATTTTAAGGAAAGGAGTTGAATGTACATTTTCCTTGCGTGCACAGCATTTTGACTACTAGGTACAGAGTATAAAAAGGCCAGTATTATTTCTTTCTCTTCCTTATCCTTGTCAATGTCATCAGATGTGAGACTTTACTCCTTTTGAAAGTTTCCTGAGCATGATGCAATTCTTACCCGCAGTTCCTATGGTAAGGATATGGCAAGAGCTGGTGCCATTCCCTCCTACAGATGTGTACATCAGAGCTAAAATACAACACTCCAGCTTGTGCTCTCTCTCTGCTGCGCTCCCTCCTACAGTTAAAGAGTTTCTGCATGGCTGTGCAAAGGCTTTAAGGGATATGTGGATGACTCTGCAAAGCTGACTTGCAGTCTAGATATATAATTATCAAATACACAATTTATTTCATGAACATAAATCATGTTCCTTTATGGAGAGAAATAATCAAGTTAGTGTCATTAAGTTTTATAAAATATAAGGAACTAATTTCAAGGTCAAGATACAAATGGCCTTCCTTTTAATTATTTTGCTATTACAGACTTCCTTTACTTTTATTGCACTGTAATTGTTAACTGGAGACAATTTTAATTTAAAATACGATCCTATTTCCCTAGACAAAAACTAGAAAAATCACTATTAGGCACTATGCTTTGTATTCGCCAGTAACAGCTTGTAACATCTCCACCTTGTGGTTGTTCATCTGAGTAATGAGCTCAGACTGCCACATCTCACACCATGGGTATTTTGGCTCTGAGACTCCAGGTTCTCTGAATATACATTTCATACACTGAGGAATTATAGCTAAGAGATTCTTGTATTGCAAAATACATAGATTTAGATAATGTAGATTAAAATCGGTTCTTGTTTCATACTTTTTAGGAGACATTGTTAAAATTTTGTATTTTAGACAGTATCAGTAATTAAATTCAGGGATAAGCAGCTACAGAGGCAATAAACATAGGATAACTGAAACTGTTCAACTTGAAAAGAAGTACTTCTTACATAAAAAATGCCATCAAATCCAATAAGATGACCCGAGGGCTATGTCAAGAAGATGAATTATTTTTTACTCATCAAAATATTTACAGATATCCTCATAATTGATGAAAAGAATGCACGTTACACACAATGATTCTCACTCTGTGGAATGGGAGAATTTTATTGTCCCCCTTTCACAAGGGGAAAGCCATCTGAAGAGGGAACGTGTCCTTTCCCAAGGTCACAGAGAGAGACAATGATGGAAAAGAAGAATAGCCCGTACTTTCCGTTTTACAGTTCATGGAGTTTTACTGTTAGATCTTCCATCTCTCATCCTGATTCACTTTATTAATAATATCAGGAAATTGTCTACTCAACTCTGAGAAACCTCAGATCACGGGTATTAACTCAGCACTAGTTGCAGAAGTTAAGCTGGTTTTTTTTTTACCTTTTAATTTTTTTACTTGCAAATGTAAGAAAAAGGTCTTTTGATATTTCTGGTATTCCCCAGTCACAGTCAGCCAGAAAAATTAAGACGTAAGCTCTTTTGTGGTATTTTGTCACTTCCTGCACACCCCAGAATTTTAAAATGCCAATAAGGCAAATAAGTAAGTGTAATTGTGTTATCTGGGCTTTCTAAAATGTCTGAAATACACTGGTTTGATATTCTAATTGAAGGTGTCCCAATCTCTTTATTTCCAAGTTCCAGCTCTCACTGTAAGCATGATTTTATTTTCTCTTTATTTATTATTTATGGCTGCTTCACCTTTCACCATAGAAATCTTTCCTGGTTTTATTGTAATCATTGTAGCTTCCTCTATAGTGTATTGTTTGTGAAAAGCTACTCAGCAGCCTTTTGTAATGCATCATATTGAGGGGGGGTATGAGAAGTCATTTGACACAATGGTGCAAATATAAGCCGCATCATTCCTTATTTCTCCATTTTGAGAGGTACCTTACAGACAGAAAAGTTGTATTAGCTCTGGTCATTGACCTTCTATTTTTGTTTTGGGGGAGGAGTCAGTTATCCCCCTCACCCCACTAAAAGCAGTACCTTTCCTTAAAGAAAAAGTACATCCTGTAACTGCTGTGGTAGGGTCTGAGGCCCAGGATGCCCTGTCACACTGCTGATGTTCCTTTTTATCTCTGTGACTCATCCTGAGATAGACAGTGGTACCCAAAGTGCCCTTTCTGTTCCCCGTTCCTACCTGGTTGAGTCCATTCCCTGAGCTGAGAGGAACCATGAATGAAAATGAGTACTTGTCTGTTAGCAAAAAGAATGAGACTTATTTTACTTTTTTTTTCTGTCAGAGCTCATATTTTCCTGTCTTATTGTATATTTATGCATAGAACATTTAATCTGGGAGGACTCAAAGGCTCAAATACATTTCTTCTAGCTCCGGGTACCACAGGTAGCAACAAAACTGCCTCTAGTCATAAACCTAGAAATTAGATTTTCTTCCTATCCGAATATCCTTCCATAGGCACCAAAACTTACATGGTGCAATTCTTGGTGGCAGCCTTGCAAAAGCATCAGTTTGGGTACAACTGTGGTTCAATACTTTGAGAGCTGATAAAAAAATAGACAGAAGTGAATTGTCCCAGTGAGTGTGCGAGTAAGATTTTGAATAGCTGAAAATGCTCAGTAATGACAGTCCAAAGTGGTCCAAAATGTTACATGAAATGGCACTCCCTGGGGAAGAGACTGACAAAATATGAAGTCTTGGAGAGCTTTTGTGAAATTCAGAGATCATCAGAGATATAAATCTGACAGAGGAGGAAAGGAAGAGGTTTTGACGACTATAATAGGTGTGTAATGTGCATATGTAATCTGTGCTTCCCAAGCAGGAGGTGGAGTTTTGAGCTGCGGAAAAAAAGCTGGAAGGAGGAGCTGTGAGGATGGTGGTTGATGAGGAAAAGTGGTGAATGCGGCCAAAATGGAACAGACTAATCTAGCTAAAGATAATGTCTTCACTATAGGTGTCAATATCTGAGCTAGTCATCCCAGCCTCCTCAATGGGGCATTCTCAACAGATCACTCATAAAGGGCATATTCCTCACTCATAACTTCGCATTACTGCTTCCTATTTCTTTTTCTAGTCTACTCTAAAAAAAAAAAAAATTCTTATAGAAAAATACTATTTTTGAAAGAAAATGCTTTTCTTGTCAGCATGTGAACTAATCATGGACTTTATAGACAATACAGAAGAGGAGGCACTCTGAGGGTGTGGTTAATACCCCCATGAAGCAGTAGTATAAAGTAGATCTTTTCCTCTGTTGACTACAAAGTGAACCCATACTGATATCTCAGATGCAATATCTGAAGAGTCCTAATCTCCAAAGGATCCAGATTGTGCTCTCTTTTCAGCAGTGAAGAAGACCTAGAACTTGCTGAAGAACTTCAGCTCCAGAGTTGCAGTTGCACTCGCCCTGGATGCCCTTGTCCCGAGGTGCTGGTAGCGTAGCATGAACCCAACTCTGCTGTTTAGAGCTGTCCAGACCATTTCGGTCTTTTTAAAAATTAGGTACTGATGACAGGGGACTGAGCACCATGACACGTTTGGATTTCCGAAACACAATACCCCAAACAGATATGGTGGTTCTGCTGTGTGTTCCTTCATGCTCAGTGTGGTTTTGATCACCGTGTGGCGACTAATCCATACTGCCCTGCTTTGCCAGAATGATTTCAGAATGCCACTGGATTAAATAACCACGGAGCTTTGAAGAGCAGAGCTGCTGAGGGATGGGCGGGAAAACTTTAAAAACCTAAAAAAGTTTGTTCAAATAACACGTTCAGATCCTTATTGGGAAAAAATTGGTCTGGAAATCAAACTTCAATGCCTCCTTGTCTCAGACATTTGCAATGCTGAAGGAAAACCACACCTTTTAAACGTCTGATCTGCCGAAGTTCAGTGAGGCTCCAAAAAGTTTTTGAAGTTTTAAACTTTTCAGCATTTTTTCCAAGAGGGAAACTTTCACCCCATTCTGTTTGAAGAAGTCTGCCTGTGACTAATTAAAAGCAGCATGTGGCACGCGTTGCAACAGTGCCATTGTTGCCAAGCCCCTCTTGGTGGTCCTAAGGACCACAGACATTTGCCTGCTGTGGGCACAGGCTGGCAAGGGCTGGTGGCTACAGTCCCACGAACAAGGACACTCTGGCAGCCCTGACTCAGGCAACGCTGTCCCTTTAGCCAGCTGGAGCCATGCCTGAACACTTCCAAACAGGACAGATGCTTCAACCCAGGAGAAGCTCTGAGCAACAGGCTGTCACTCCCAGATCCACTTGATATTACTGGGGAGGATACTGTGTTAATCTCCTTCCACAGGGCAGAATAAAGTTGATGTTAGTGCTGACTGTGGTTTCGTAGGCAAACCCTGCTCAAGTTTCACTCACCTCGTAGACTGAGAAATGCTTAGAATGGTCAAAACCTAAAATGTTTATTTTTATCAGTGAAAGCATCTTAATTAGGTTTTAGGGGCTTGTGGGCTGTGTGCACATACAAACAAAATTCTATTATGCAGAGAATGAGTTAAGGAAATAAGAAAAGTCAACTCTGTGGTGTTCAGTATGATCTGATGGAGAGCATAAAGGGATATAGCTCATTCTCTGACTCTCTGCAGCCCTCTGTAAAGTAGCAACAACTGCATTTCCCTTCCAAGCTGCTCTAAGCTGCTGGTCACCTTCTATAGCACAGCTTAAGCAGTGCTTATGGTCTGCAATATTAACTGGGGGAGGGTAATATAGTGACTAAAATTTGAAAGCAGGCTTTTTCTTTGGAGTTGAAGGGGAAGTTCCACTTAAAACAATTGCTAGCACGACATGCAGCTGTGCTGATTACGGGGATTTAGATCTATTATCTCAGTTTTTACTGAAAGCCACTTCCTGCAGCAAAGAAAACACAAATACTGTTTTTTGATGTTTATCTTAAATTCATATTACTTCTGGTAGAATACATATCTGGAAGTATTTAAATGAACAGTTAAAGTTCAGAATTTGAAATTTAATGAAACAAGATTTTTATACTGATGATGCAAGGACCCTAGAAGAAAACAATGTTCCTTTTGTAATTAAGCAGAGCAGCTATTTATACTGTCGGCTGCATTCCAGTACAAAGTGCACTCATGGCATCAATTTAAAGGGCATATGTTGGAGGCAAACACACAAAAGTGGTTTGGAAAGAAGCATGGAGTAAAAGTTTCTGAAGTGCCTAAGTCTCTTCAAGGAGTGAGACTTCAAGGACACTCATTAGATTTTGAAAGTTTTAGGCTTACCAGAAACAACTTAAAATTGGCCATGATCCTCCGTAGCCACAGAAACTTCCTTTTGGAGTAGCTTTTATTCAAGTGACTCCAGATGTACTTGCCCTATTCCTGTGTTAGAAGGAGGTCCAATTTGATTTAAATAATTTACTTTGACTTCAACCACAGTAGGATTAAGTCCTGGTCTTTTGTCAGTAGAAGATTCAGAAATTTCTTTACCTCTTTTAATATGATTATTTTTCTTTCTTCTTGCAACTTTTAGTTTCCATACTTGCTTCTCTTTAGACATGTAAGGTGCATTACTAAAAGAGCCTATCTTGCAACAAGCAAAGCACCTTTTCTCTAACGTTTCCAGTTTCCACCAGCCTAAAGAGGAAAAAGCCTAAGTGTGTACATTCTACTGCATAGCAGAAACCAAATTCTGCATGGAAACATTTTATCAAGTACCTTATTTTTCTACACATTCCTGGAGGACCTGCAAAGGAGGAGCTTGTCAGCTAAATTGAAAACATACTAATAAAGTTAAAAACTTAATGGGAGACATTTGCAATTTCTCAATAATTTTCCTAGTGACTTAAACTCAAAATAACTGTGTATACTTCTGCTACTGTTTTCCTTACATCTTTGTATCGAATGACATGCAGAAGAATTAGTGCCGGATATCTACCATTTGTCGCACACCTATCAAATTATAGTTTTCCTAGGCAAACTTACAGTTCAGGTGGCCAGATCTCTGTTTGTCTGGGAGGCTATTTTCAATTACTTTTAAGTACTAATGTGTGTTTTATAACTCAAACCACTTGTATAAATAGAGCTTAAAACCTTGTGACAGAGGCAATAAAATAGAAGCGAAGGTTTAGCTGTTATAACCTACTATGCAGTCCATTAAGGGCAGTGGCTGAAATATAATTCCAGACTCTGGGCCACTTTTGTGTTAACTAGAAAATATAAAAATACTTTTTTTTTTCCCCTCTGATTAGGATGATTATTATCTGAGTAAAGCACATCTAATGATTGCTGCTTCTTTCCGTGGGCCTTAGCTAGTTATTTTGAACCAAGACATTTCCACATGCGCTGCTAAAGGGTACAGGCCGACAGTATTACCTTTGCCTTATATCTCCAGAGTTGCGAAAGGGAGCCATTTAAAGATAAGTTTTTCATTTAAGGATACACAGAAGGGTAAGTCTGTGAGGCTTGGTTAATTTTGTCCTACTCTTCTGTGTGTTCTTTCCTCTTCTCCATTTACTATGACTAGACTGTCATATCTGAATATCACATGGCCAGTCTTGTATTTATACCAACTAATACTGTACGTCACGGGCATCCTGACTAAAAGGTCAAGAGAGAAATAGCTTTAATGGACTGACGAGCCGTTTCAAGGGATATCTTTCTTTTTCATTCTCTTCAGAATAAAATCTTCTGTTTGGACACCTATTATACAAAATTTGTGTATTTGATAGATCTTTTTGACCTCAGAAAAGAAAAATATAAAGTAATATCATATTCCTTTCTTTTATCTGCCTTAAGCCTCCAAGAACATTCTTCTGCATTCTTGCCTCTACTGATAACATCTTTTCTAGCTGCTAAAGAGCTGACAGCATATTACAGGGGTTGTGCAGTGCTGAACCCTTCTCATTTAGATTTGGCCTGAATGCCAAAAATGTTGACCTTTTCTGTATTTAATATGGCTTAGAAGAGGCATCTTTCCAAGTCTTAATATAATCTACTGCTGAACCTTCTCATCCTCCTCCACTTCCCCTCCCCTTCAATCTTGCAGCACTCTTAATTCAATGTATGGGGTATGGACACCCTACATTGCCTAGCATATCCTTTTACATATATCCAGGGAATTCAGGAATTCTTTTGAATTGCTTGAGTACTGCTATATTTGTCAGAGTCTCTTATCAGTTTCTGATATCAGTCTCTGTTTATCTTTAAGGATTTAATAGTCTGTTAGGGTGAGTAGCTCATTTCTTTCCCACGCAACCATTTTTTTACCTGTCAAGTTTTGCCTGTCAGTTCCTTTGGAAGAATTTTTTTGACTGACGACTTGATCTTTTCATAAATAATACAAACAGAAACATAAAATGTAACTTAAATTTTTTAATTCACTCAATCATGAATGGGTACATCTAAGAAAATCCCAGGCCAGCTATCTTAGTTCTGCTATGTCTATTTAAATATTTTTAATACGAGACTGATCAAAACAGGCAAAATTTTAATTACGTTTTATGATCTGGGCTGTTTCTGAAACATAGAGGTGATCCATGAAAAGGCAAACAGTTTGAACAGCTGCCTTTGGATTTGCTCATATTTTGCAGTGGTACTGGTGATCATTGTAAGTTCCTTCCAGTTGAAATATTCTATTCTATTCTATTCCATTCTATTCTATTCTATTCTATTCTATTCTATTCTATTCTATTCTATTCTATTCTATTTATTCCATTCCTTTCCATTCCATTCCATTCCATTCCATGCTATATATGACGAGGTTAACATTTTGGGCAGTATACAAGGTGAATAACATACTAATTAATTTGTGAAGCCGTTTTTCCAAGCTATGAAATTAAATTATGATAAAGTTCCAGATCAGTTTTGAAAAGTGGCATGTAGTATAGCAAACTTGGTAGATAGTCTGTATCATTTAGCATGTGAGTTCAATTGTCTTCACAGTTACAGTATATTCACAATGATTTTGCTTCTCACTTGAATCTAAATTGACACCTGTTTTGAAAGCAGAATCTAATTTTTAGCTTAAAGAACAATTCCTATAATATTCCTTCTAAAAAGTTCCAGCTCACAGTGGACAAGGTGGTATAATTTTTACAGCTTATATCCCACAGTCTTCTACCTGACGTGCCACCCATCCTGGGTACTGAGGAACGTGGTTTTGTAAGCCAGCAAAAGAGAGCTCTGTCCTGGGCCAGATGGCTTCCAACAGCAGCACCCTGTGAAAAAAAGTAATGCTCCAGATATACTTTTCCAGCCATAAACATGCAGTTCTCAAAAGTCAGCCTCATAAAAACTTATTCTTTTGAGCCAAGCCCAAACCATTGCATTGCTGGGCGTGTACTTTTAGGCAACCAGCACTAAGCCTATTCTTATTCTCCACAGGGTTGTGGAAAACTCCCCAATAAGGGCAATAACAAAGCCCCGTGGGCAAACTATGCCAAGCAGATGTGCAGATATAATTTCTGATGAGAAGTCTTACGGTCCCTAGGGATCATTTCCTCATTCACTCATCAGATTGAACCCTATTGATGGAACAAGCAAATACAATGCAATGGAAGGGGTCTGCCCTTTTCTTTGTACTCAGTGCAAGTTTGCCCTATTAAATCCTTAAGAACAAGCTCCTTTTGAAGCACAAAGACATTCACGGGGAAAGACATCCCTTATTCTAAATTACTGTGTTATGCTTTAACTAAGAATGGCAGAGATGCTTTGGGGCATTTCAAACTAGTTGAAAGTGGGAAATGTAACAGAGCGAAGCTTCGCTCTTTCAAATTTTCTTTTTGTTACCTATCATACCTACCTATCATTACCTTTGCATATCTTTGTCTCTTCCCTGTCCTCCTCTTCTTACTCTACTTATTTCCTTTTTTGTAATGCTGATTTAAAAAATCTCTGGCTAAGATGGAGTGATATCCCATGCTAGCCTTCTGCCAGTGTTGCACCCGTCTGGCTAAGATGGAGTGATATCCCATGCTAGCCTTCTGCCAGTGTTGCACCAGTAAGGTTTACAATAGCAAGGGATAAACTTCCCTAAGAAAATTCCATTTTCAATCTGTAAGACTCACAAAATTAATTCAACAGATGGAGAATCCAGCCTTGTGTGTTCCATTGACAGTGTGCTACTTTTAAGATCAGCAGTTACTCTTAGAGTGACAGACAAGATATGTCTAAGTACTGGTGGGTTCAGAATTTGTATTAAGCATTATCAACACATTTCAGGTGTATTTCTCTATCAGCTGCCATCAGGGTCTGCTCCCTATAAACACAGCAGGAACTAGAAAGTGAAAGCTCACTTCTAGCTGTAAAGTCTACCTTTCTAATCCCACTAACCCATGATTATTCTTTCATGCTGGGCAGACACGTTTCTTTGAATGGTGTTCATCACGTGATTAAAACCTATGGAAGGCCTGTTGCGGTCCACAGACACTGAAAAAAAAAGGCTATAAAAATTTCCACTGTCTTTACACCAAAAAGCAAAGTCTTGTACTAGTTAAACTCTGATGCAACATTTGGATTTAATTACAGTAGGCCAAATTCTGCCCTCAGATACACCAGTCAACTTGGGTAAGACTTGGCAGGAGGGGATGTTTTCAAATCTAATACAATGGTATTTTTATAATACCATGCCAAATAGGGCATAATATATTTTTAGAAACTTTCTCATTTATAATAATAAAATGCTCTTCAAGATGATTCATATTAAAAGAAACAATTATTTTGGCTTGCAAGACATATTTGTAGCTATGTGTAGACACTTATTTGGATGCAATTCAGGATCAAATAAATTCAAAATATGGATGTGTGCCAGTGACAGGGATGAAAAAAAAAATCTCAACCAAGTGAGCTGTTACTCAGTAGCTTTTGCAGTTTCATTTGCCTGCTAGCTCAGAGCTCCCCGTAGCTTCATGGAGATGAAGAACCAGAAGGGACCTCTAGAGGTCATCTGGTCTATACTTCTGCAGAAGTATTACAAGGGCAGAGATCTGTCAGTGATGGTTTAATATCTATTGAAAACATTTTAAAATGGGAAAATCCATGCCCTCCCATGCTCTCCAGTATTTTTGCAGACAGACTATCTTTTTCTAATGGCTAATTTGAATGGATTTTGATTAAATTAAGATTTTTTTTTTCCCTCACTGTGGTCAGGAGAAACAGCCAGGCATGTTGTTTTGTTCATTGGAAAGTTGTCAGTTTACAACCTTTCAATTTCCTCTTTTAGAAGAGACATGGTAGGGAGCCTTCAGCTTTTCCATCTCATTTATATGCACTTTAAACCCTCCCTATATTGCTGTTCTCCTTGGGGTCTTTACCCCAAACTGGGGTAAGCTCTCCTACAAACCACCCAAGCTGGAAAGTTATTTCCATCTCTTTCGACTGGAGTGCCAAAAACAGCAGCTCAGGTCTAACCAGCAGAGAGGACACTACAATAATCATGTTCCATATGTTGCATATAACTTTTCTCAGCTTGCAGTAGCCTCGTAGTGCTGACTCATGTTTAATCCGCAATCCACGACGAGTTGCTGTCAGATTTTAGACTATTTCCCCCACTTGCAAGAGCCTTTGAATTCTAATTTAGTCCTTCAAAAGGGTTTGTGACACCTTTCAGGTTACAATAATGCAGTCCTTTTTCCAAAACAATAACTTTTGTAGAAAACTGGACTTGGGTAGATGCTGGTGCATTTCTATATTTTAAGAGGGAAAAATGGCTAATTGCTACTTAAAATTAGGATTTCACTCATCTGCTCACTTCCAATATAACAATTTCCCTATAATCTATTTTAATTTATTTAATACAGCATCAAAAGCTATTCTAAGGACAGATTTATTCTGTAATTTTTTTGTAGACAGCTGAAAATCAATTTATTTCTTTCCCTGGCTAGATGCATCATTTGCAAGGCAAAATTTAGAAAGCTTTAAAGTTAAGGTTCATGCTCCTAAGAAATAACATTGTTAAATCAAAGCTATTACTGCATGTACTTTGTTAACTTAAATACAGGCAGCCTATTTATTAGCATGGATGAAAAATTATTACAGTTATTAACCTTCAAATCGCTGGGGTAATACGTTATGTTATTCCAGTCATTCTCTGGGAGGGAAGGGGAATGGGAATCGTATTTTGGAACTTATTTCTAATGCAACTTACCATCTTTCTGTCAAAGTCAAGAAGAGTCTGTCAGGAGAACAATTCTGATTTATCAGTTTTTATCCCTTTTTCACCAACCTGAAAGCAGGGAGCACTCACTACACTCTGGGCAGAAAAAGTAGTTCTGCCTCAGGCTGTGTTATCTCCCCTCTGCCTGTCTTGCTTTCTCACACCATTCAGAACAAAAGAAGCATTTTTAAGCCATGTTTTAAGGCAAGCTGCTACAGTATTATCCTGCGGAGAACACGGTTTGATGTAGCCCAGAAGGTCACAGAGCTACCAAATCAGCAAATGGTCTCTGTTTGATCCTACAAAGCTTCTGTCTGAAGTTCTCTGACTTCTGCCTACCCCCTCCGCTTCATGCATTCAGCTTAAAATATATTTGATGAGGGTTTGGGGTTAGGGTTTGGGTTTGTACTTCTGATGACTATCTAGCAGATTAATCTGCTGATAGGAGTGGATAAGGTGGTCCTGAAGTTCAAAATGCGAGGAGATCCCCTTATGTGATGGGTATGTCCCGTTTGCCAAGTGTGCCTTGCATTTTGGACATTAAATTAGCTTCCCAAACTTGTAGGCTTTGGTGACAGAAATCATCACTGTGACTCATTTGGAGAAATACCTAGCATGTTTTGACTGCTTTTGTAATATAAAAATAATCCCATGGGCAGATCACATTATCTAGAGCTAGAAACTTTCACAAGATTCAGTAAATGTCTCAACATATAGAAGTGAACCAGACAAACAGATAAAGATGAGAGACAGACACTGTGCTTTTTATGCAAGTAGAATGCTGTTTAGAGTACAGAAGAATATCTATTGAGCACAACTGAATGGGCTTCAGCAAGATGAATTTTTTATACCTTTCAGATTAGATAAGAGTAAATGATGAAATAATAGCAATGGGGATATGACATCTATGGATGTAATTTTAAAATAAATTCCATCTTAGGTTATTGCATGAAAAAGAGCTATACCCAGCAGGGGTTATTATCAAAGGTGTAATTCAAGATAGGGAAGAACCACCAAAAACCCCAACATGATGACATTTAATGAAAAACGTTTTTAAATGGGCTAAAAGATAATTTTCTTCAAAACACTGTATGTTCTTTACATATTTTATTCCCTCTACACTATTTCAAGTATACCAGTGGTCTGGATAAAAGAGAGTCATCTCACTGAATTTATGTTGCCTTTTCTGTTTGAACTCAGCAGGTCTTCGCCATAAAGTGAAAGTTCTAAAAACCTTTTCTGCTTCTCCCGAAGAGAAAGACAAGAGAACTTTATAGTTGGACCAAATCATACAATGTGGTTAGTATTCCCTGTCTCCCATGTGTTGTCATCTAGCCAACCAAAACAAACATCCCAGGTCACTCAGAGGACGCGGTATTTGTCACAATGAGTCTATGATCTCAAGCAAGCTGAGGTGGTTTCGTAGGATTCCTGATTTGCAAAAAGCCCGAAACGAAACATGCAGACAGCTTACAGTTTATGTATTGGTATGTGTAGCATTGCAATGTGGGTTTGCTGATACAGCTTTCCCTCAAAGATTTATAGAAAAGAGGAAACACAGATGAAAGTACAGATTGTTACCTGTCTTGATGTACTGGCTTTTGAAATGAACAGTGGAAGGATCCTAGTACAGATTTCCAGATCCAGGTTTTTAAGGGATTTTTGGGCTTTGTTGACCCCAGGGAGGTCACCAAGTCACCATTCCTGGGCAGCTTCTCTCGCTGCATCCCTGCCAGTGGTGCACACAGGCCAAGGAGGGTGACTGCAAAGGCACTGTGCCATGCTCTTCCATACTACTTCTGCCCTGCCATCACTCTATACTACTACATTCCCAAAGTCGGTTCCTGGTGGCCACAGGCTGAGGGGGGAGGTACAGTCCAGCTGCAGCTTTCTCTGGGCCTATCAGTCTCAGAGAGAGAAGGCCTCAAACCTGAAATCCAAAAGAAAGGATTTTTCTTGGAATATGGCTGTATTGATAACCTCAATATAATAATAGAGCCCTGGAGTTTTCCCTCGTGTTTGTGCTTTTCAAGGTCCTGCAGGATGTGTGCGGTGGTGTAATCCCAGCAACGCCTTGCTGGAGCCACTGGCTGGCGTGACTTGGCGCTCATTGCTCAGGATGATACGCCAAGAGCTCGGCACACAAAATTTAGAGTTACTCAATGAAAATGCTGCATGCTACACTCTGCCAGTGTCTTGCATAATCCTAACAAATTCCAGTGTTACTGTGGAAAGCTACAGGACATTTAAGAATTTTCTGGAAACTTTACCAGTTTCGTTTATATTCCGTTTTGGTTCTCTATAGATCATCTGGCAGTTCTTACATGTAAGTCTGCTTTACCTACAATTCTGCCTTGAAATTTACCTAGAATTCTAAATTTAAATCAAGGAGTAATTGAATTCCTGGAAGCAACAATCAAATAACAGATTCTTTTTTCTTGTGTGTTTAGATATGTTTTGTTGGGGTGCACTATGTGCTGGAAGAGAGATAGGCCCTGAGGGCCAGAGAGAGAGCCTCTTTCTCAGACCTGGGGGTGATCCTGGAAGTGCATCCAGGTCACCGAGGATGGGCTGAAAGAGGATTGTGGGTTTCTGGACAGTGTCGGACCTATGACATGTGATAATTGTAGTTGTGACCTTATAGGGTATTGTTTACTTATTACCATAATAGGCAATGTCTGTGCGCTATCCCAGGTGATTGGGGGACACTGAGGTGAACATCTTTCCTGTTTATATGATGTGATATCCTGTTGGATGCTGGTATTTAGGGAATATTTTCCTGCGCAATAAACGCTTTGCACTTCTCCATCCTGTGTGCGGAGTCATGCGCTTGCCTGAATACTGCAACATTTGGACAGAGATACTTCTGTTGATAGCCAAAGGCCCAGCAAGCTGGTTGGATAGAAAGCAATTCAATTATTACCTGTTTCTGGAGCTTTACCTCTCTCTGGAATAACATCTGGGCTAAGGGCTCATTCTTGGTTAATTGTTACACAATACCTTTTATTGTATTGCTTTCATAGTGAGCAGGTATCTCACCTACAAGTAGCATCTAAAGATGAGAAGTATCAAGGAAACTTCCCTCCTTACCATTCAGGGCGTGGGCTCAGTTATGCTAACCCTGTAGGAATTAATATTGCAGGATTACAGTAGCAATAGGAAAGCTGAACCATGAGACTTTGCAATTGGGAAGGGGGAATCTGACCTAAACCCAAACTGTTTTCACTCACTCACACTCTGTCACCCTCACACTCACCAGATCCAAGTTGTGCGTGTTCACCTAATCCGGCCGGCATGCAGGCACCAAGGCACACGTGGCCAGGTGGTCTGGCTGGGGTTCCTGGCAGTGACCCAGAGGACAAGAGACATCAGCTCTTGGGTCTGCAGGAGATTTAATGGCATTTAGATAGCAACCACATCTACCAGCACGGCCTTCTGGAGCAACAAGCTGCAGAGACTCTGTACCTGCCACGCGGAGAGGCTGCATTCACCACATGCACATGTGGAGGGTTGTAGTGACAGGCTGGGTGTTCCTGGGTCATTCCCAGCTCATCCATGCTTGGGAAACTGTTCTTAATCTCACTCCCAGGATAACTGCTGCAATAAGAAAAAAATGTAAAAATACTAGATGTAAGTCTATAAATAGATATAAATTTATAAATCAAGATACAAATCTGGAACAAATATGCTGGTGAGTCTGCATGTTTATGTTGTTTTTCTGACCTCTCCCCTTACAGTTTTGATACAGTTCTGTGTTTTGCCTGACGAGACCAGGAACAGATTTTGGTTTCTAGAAGAAATGCCAAACATCAGCAAAAGCATCTCTTTGTCTTCTGTTTGGCCTATCTGTGTTGAGAATTGATCTCATTTAATATTCTTACCAGAGTTTGAAGTTCTTCAACTTCTGATGGATGTAATGATTCTTCTGAGCTTTAAATAACAATATTAGTAATGTGATCTTTGTCACTTCCCAGAGAGTGACCAAGAGAGTCAGACTTTTGGATTTTGTAGGTGTCTTTTGTTACTGTATTCTGTTATTTGTTTGGTTGGTTTTGTAGGAGGGTTTTGGGGTCTTTTCTTTGGTTGGGTTGGTTTGGTTTGGTTTTTTCAAGAGGAGCTTAGCTGGAAATAAAAATCCCTGAGTAAAAACCACATAGAGCTTCACACTCCTTAATGTAACTTTAGAAGCACTTTGTCCTCACCAGAGGCCTGACTGAGTTTGCCGGATGCCACCTCTAAGTGTGAGAGTCCCTAAACTACCACATTCCTGCAGCCTTTCCCTGAGCCTGTCACTGCCCACGGCGTACGTGGTGGGCTATAAGATTGTCCAATCTGACTGGTACAACCACGTGCAGGGGAGCGTTGCTCTGTTAAAATATATTATTTGAAACTAATGAAGGTCTCTCAGGTCTTTCCGTGGCTTCCAGGTCAGATTCCCTAAAGAAGCAAGGCGGAATCTCCGCGATTCAGCCCTGCCCGGGAGCGCTTTGGTTTCCATCCCCGCCGGATGCGCTGCTGCCGGCCCTACACCATTAGATGGCAACAGCTGCCCGGCTAAACCCAGCTGCGGCAGAGCAATGGAAAACGCAATTTCTCTTACCGAGCCCGAATCCTCTTTCTGGTTTGGGAGCGGGGAGCTGGCGAGCCCCTCTTCCGTGGGATAGCCCGCAGCAAAACACGGGGGGTGGCCAACCACGCCACACTTGCCTGTGAAACAGGCTAAAACTGGGTTTTTGCTGTACTGGAAAACACGTAATTTGAGTTTTGTTGCAATATGAAGCAGCTTTTCAGCATGTGGAAGCAACAAAAAGTAATTGCTTTGAGGTATCAATTATGAATATTTCACTCATCAAGTAGTGGACGTCATGCAATGTTGCATTAGATGCCTTTTTTTTTTTTACTTGCATGACTTCAAATTAAAACCACTACGTAGCATAAAGAAAATCCAGCTGGAGAGAACCAAATACATCTTAGTTATTCTGCTCCCATTCTGATTGTCAGATCAGCTACTCCAACATCAGTCGCAGGGGACGCTTCTCCAGCCTAGTCTTAAAGTCACAAAGATTCCATAACCTCCAGAGTGGATTGGGTCTTCCCTGTGCCAGCGACCTAAGTAGCTCTTGAAAAAACATTACTCTAGGAAAGGTCAAGATTTGCAGATTAAACATGCAGCCAAGTTTGAGTTTCCAATGTCAGCTGCTCTGGTTCTTTAAAACTGCAGAATCACAGAATATTCTGAGTTGGAAGGGCTCCATATTGATCTTCAAAGTCCAACTCCTGGCCCTGAACACCCTGGCTCAAGAGTTATGCCATGTGCCTGAGAGCATTGTCCAAACACTTCTTGAGCTCTTCCAAGCTTGGTACTGTGACCACTGCCCTGGAGAGCCTGTGCCAGTGCCCAAACACCCTCGGGGTGAAGAACCTTTTCCTGACATCCAACCTAAACCTCCCCTGACACAGCTTCAGGCCATTGCCTCAGGTCCTGTCACTGGTCACCACAGAGAAGAGATCAGTGTCTGCCCCTCCTCTTCCCCTCACAATATCTTGGTTTCCAGTAGTAAGATATGCAGATGTGTACAGTGAATAGGCATTTTAAGACTATACTTTGTTATTAACAGTTTTTTCCTGTTGTGGCTACTGCTTTCCCCTTTGACCCCTAAAAACAGTGAAGTTCCTCATTTTCAGTGCTTAGGAATTGTATTTTCCTTTCCTATGCTATAATTTATTAATCATCTTCATTTCCAGTGTTGCTGGGTCATTATCCTCTCTCTTTTCAATGTTTTCCCTCATTCCCATACTCTTGTATCAAGGCTATACTTGAACGTCATTCCCTTAATGCTCAGAGACATTTTGCTGCCCCTGAGTAAAACTCAGTTTGTTTGCAAGCGTTGTTTATAATTTCTAAGATTTTCTGAAGCAATGAGATGGTTTTGAAATTATTATCCACAGCCCTTCCACTTGGAAAAGGGTAAATTATTCACCTGATCTCACAAGATCTTTTAAATCATCAAACAGAAGTGCCAAACTGCAGAATTAAGTGATTGCACGATATATATTTGCTTACTTCTGTTGACACATAAATTCAGGGCTTCCTGTGGAGGAAATGCTTTTATGACAATTTTTATTACGTGGTGTTACACCTTCAGTCCTTCTTCTTTTAACTTTTTCTCAGACCCAGGGATGCCAAGCAGAGAGCTGATGGTATAAATCCAAATTTAATCATCAGGAACTGGCTGTATTTTTCAGCTAATTTCAATGCTTGGGTTAACTTCGATTGTTTGTGTATGATATTTGACTGCACCACCTGGATTTTGGATCTACCAGCTATCTTCTGCAGCACCAGCTGACCCACCCCAAAAGAGAAACATTACAATGACAGAAATAACAGACTGGGCCAAGAAGAGGCCCCAAATGTGATGTAAATATTTAGTTTCAGTCACAGCAAGGAGGTCAAGAGGAAAGTGCATTTGAGAATTTGTAAGTAATACTGCTTGCCTCTGAGCAATTTAATAACTTTATAAAAGTTAATCATTAGGTCCATTCTAATTAATAATAAACATTCAGTTAAGCATTTTCTGTGCATTTAAAATGGCACTTGCATTCCCTAGTAAATTAAAGTACTTCTTTGAAAGTATTCCACATTTCAGCAGCCTTTCATAGAATTTGCCTTGCTGCCATACTATGGAATGGCTTTTATGGAGTCATTAACGTATAGTTCCTCCTGCAATTAATTATTGATGTGAGATTGCCATAACAATGGAAATAAAACTGTTCTTTTTATAACAGCAGTTGTTAACTGACCAGAAGAGTCATTATGACCCAAAAAAAACCCCAAAAACCCAAAACAGAGGCACCACTCATGCATCTCAGGACTGAAGAGACACTCACACAGCCGTGCTGAACAGAGACAGCCCTTGACTGGGCCAGGTAGAGGAATGGCATCCATCCAGATGATGCTGAATTACAGGACTCAGCTAATTCTGAGCAAAACTCAGGATGAGGGAACAATTATGCTCATATATTAGGTGGTGGTCCATTATTTAGGGTGTTGGGTCCTTCTTTTGTGTGTGTACTTATAGACAAGCCGTGGAAACAATGAAAGTCTTGGAGCGTATCAGGACTTATTTTTCCAGACTAAAAATACTGTTGCAACTGCTGAATTGACTTTGCCTTATTTTTGTTTTTGCTACTTTTCCTGGGTTTTTTAAGTGTGCTTTCAATTTGCTTCTCACCAAATAAACATAAAATCTTGTCAGCAAGTTTCTCTTCCTCTACCCTGAAATCCGATGTAAGGAGAAAGCAAAAATATAACATACTCTCTCCTGTCTTCTGCTTCAGAGATGGCATAAATCTGAGTGAACCAATAATTTGCAGTGATTTACTCAGCATTCTTCATCGCATGTCCATGGGGGAATTGTCCATAGAAAGTCTGTGGTTTTCTAGGATATATCTGTTTTTCAGTCCTCTCTCTGGCTGTCTGGCTGTGGCCCACTATAGCTATGGCAGTGCGGTACGTCTGCAATTCCTCGTGTGTGCCTGGCTGCCCCCGGCCTCTCCTCAGCACTCATTGGAGTCTTTGCCACCACATCAAGCCTCACAGGGGGATGCAGCCTCAGGGAGGAAGAGGCTGAGGTGCAGCACCTCCTCTTCTGCTGTTTGTGCCTCAAGTGTCTGCTCTTGGCAGAAAATGGAGCAGACAGTGAAGGAACACGGGGGGCAGCAGGAAAGGCGATAATGCCATAAAATACATAACCACTTGCTACAGCAGATGTGAATCAGAGATTTCCGCTGGTTTAGTGCAGAGCACATTTTTCTGAATAGTCTGAATTCTCCAGAGTCATGGTATAATAAATCCATTACTTATAGCACTGGAACAAAGATACCACAGCCATACAGTGCAAATTGCTAATGCTGTGTCAACTCACTTGCTGTTTCAAATTTGTTCAGTAACTTTTGATGAGTTAACTTTGCATTAGTGGACTATGCAGAAAAGAGATTCCATGTCCTTGTGCCGCCCAAATAAAAGAATAAAACTGGCTTTATGCATAAACTCTCAATCTCGTTACTTCAAGAGAAATGTGATTGTTTGCCTGTTTCCGATGTCAGTCACATCTGTTGTGCTGTGATCGAATAGTGCCCCACATCCAGCATCAGCAGTTGTGGAACTCCAGCCAGAAAATGCTGGTGGGAGAATCCTGAAAGCTGTGTTCAAAGTCTCTAGACAACACTTTCCATCTGCTCTTGCTTTCGAATTACGATCGTGAAGAGTCCATTTGTGGTTCCTACTCTTGTTGAGAGATTTCCTATGCTTTGAAGCAGCCTAATTACATAGTAAACTCTCTTCTGTGAGTGATGACTTCAGAATCTGACTGCTCACACCAGGTCATCAGAGGATGACCAAATCAGGCACATCTTCTTCCTGCCTCCTTCATTGAAAACTCATCATTCCTGTGCATCCACTTGGAGCATTACTACAATGGAAACTCGGTTGTTTGGGTTTTTTTAAATAGTACCAAACACAACATTTTAAATAGTACCATCATGCTGTATGCAGCTTTATCAGCAATAATCATGGATTTATTACCTATGAGCAGTATTTTCTATTTCTAACTAGCAAGAAGTAAGGACTAATAGAAGTAGATGTGTAGAGTGAAATAACAGATGCCAAGGCTTGACATCCAGGCTATCCATGTTCCAAGCTCCTTAATTTCACTTTAACTCCAGCCTACTCCCATTGACTGAAAGACCAATCTTGGCTATAGTAAATTAGGCGTGCTCCTACAGCACATCTTCAAAAACAAGCTCAAGAAAGCCAGTTCATACATGCCAAGACTATTCTAGGATGTGAACAAAAGCACAGTGACTGGAAGCAACTCTCCTCTCAAAAATAGTCCCAACTAGCAGCAAAATACTAATGTAGAGGTACCGGCTCATGCCCATGATGTGGGTCCTTGAAAACACTTGTAACATTCTGAGGTGTTCTATCTGGGTCATTTGCTTAATCTGCAATGAATTGTTGCTATCATTCAATTACTTTAAATCATTTATCATTACTTTAAATTCTTCTCCAAGCTTTACCTGCACAGCTGCATGCCTGCTTCTAGATAACGTGCAACTTTCTTTCCGTATTTAAGTTAGGGAAGGTTGAATAGCTTGTAGCTTAGGAAAAAGTGATATTTCGCTTTTGTCATTATGTGAGAAGTTCAAAGATTTTTTTTTTAATTGTTCTAGCACCTCTGCAAAAGGTAGTGGAAACTTGAAATTTGGCAGGTTTATCACTCCAATACTGGAAATTGTCTTTGTTCAGCCTGCAAGTTAACTGCACTACCCTTTTATCCAACACCTTTACAATATGGTTTTTACTGAAGGAATCACAAGGTATTTTTCTTTTCCAGGAAAAAGCACTGTCTCATTCACTCCATGGCAGTACCACATGTTGCAAACGTGCCAAGTATGCACAATGGCTAAAGAGTAGAGAGTCTGAGGAAATAGAAACATATGTCCAGTACTGGATTAAAAATTGAAGTATCTGGGTTCAGTTTTGTTTTCAGACATCCTGCCTGGCCTTGGACATGTCAGTTATGGCTGGCTTCTGGTGCCCTCTCTGTGTGGCTAATGTGAGGACTGGGAGGGTGGCTGGGTGACAGATGTCCTCATGGTATCAGCCCCTTCCTCAGCCAGAGCTGCACTCCAGCTGCAGACACTGCGGTCTTCATAACTACATCAGGTTCTGTGAAACTAAATTCATTCCAGTTTGCCTGGTGTTGGGCCTGCATGGACAGCCTTGAAAATTATTTTTATTCAATCCAGACTCTGATTAGTGTGCACAGATCATGCTCTGAACAGTAAAAATAAAATAAGCAAGTGCCCGTTAAAAAAATTCCTCAATGTGTCATCATCAAAGCTGAGATTTGTAAAAGCACCTGGAGTGCAATCTGCATAAAGATGTAGCATTACTTTATCTGTATGTGTAACACTGTAAAGCTGCATCACACACCTCTGTTATATGGACTGTTTTTCTAGGACTATCCTGTGCTTCAGGGAATAAGGGATTAAGCTATATTTTGAAAACAGCAGGAATTTGCCCACTTCAGTGGTTGCATCGGCACAGCTGCCTTGGGAAAACATTGATTTCCCTAATCAGCCCAATCATATGATATGAAGCAGAAAAAGATTCTTTCCAGGGGCTTCCACATTACCAGATGATACTCAGAGGACAGCTGCTTCCTCTTCAGCGTTACAATTACATCCTGTTTTCCCCAGAAAGAACCTGATACTAAAACTTCATTTCTAGGACTGGGCCAAGGAGTTGTCCTGAATGTGATAGGTGTCTGTCTTATTTCTTGAACCTTACAATGCTGAATGTCTCATTGCTGAAGTACATTGAGGGATCTACAGGTTGATATTTTAAAGTGCTGTGCCTGTCCACCTGGGGCTTTTGCAGACTCTGGGCAGATCTTCCTGCTACAGGTGGAAGAAAAGGACCAAGCAAAAATTCTTGACTTTTGTATCTTCATACCACAGTCTGCCCAGTAGTTACAATTTTGCTTAATAGAACAAAAACCATGCTGGAAATCACATCACAGAAACATGTAGGTGGGAAGGGACTTCTAGAAATCTGTAATTCTCTCCTCCTACGTAAAGTTTAGGGTGCTCAGCACTTTATCTCACACTGAGTTTCATGTATCAGGAGGCCACAGCCTCTCTCAAATTCCGTCCCGGTGTCCAGTGATCCTAATGGTAAATAACCTTTTCCTTACATCTGAGGAGAAATTCTCATGTTCCAGCTGCAGTTCTGAATTCAGTTCTGAATTTAAAATTGATATAATTTTAGCTTTTATGAGGGCTAATTAAAATGAAATTGATATCTTTATATACCACGTCTCAAAAACACAATCATCTTCAATAAATGCCACTGCTGGTGGAAAATGGAAGACCCTCTAGAAGATAGTCATGGAGACAGAAAGCATGCTTTGTCCTGGAAAATTTCCTATCACATGGGATGTATGCTGTCAGACAGATTGCAAAACTTGTGCAGAGGATGTGAAAGTTTAAGGACACCAACCACAACAAATTTTTAGAGGGCAATAGTCAAAATGTAAATCCACTTCTTAAAACTGAAGCAGTTTATGTTTTGAACCAGAGAGAGACTTGGTATATTCATGTCCTAACTAAACTGCCCCTTTTGAAGTTTTTAATGGCCCTTCATGAATAGAATAAATTTCCTGTAACACCCATCTCCTTCCCATCTTGCTGCATCCATATTCCAGGTGGAACTGACTTTTTTGAGTTAAATGCCACTGGAGAGTCGCGGCCAAAACCAGAGAGCATGATACTCTGATACATTTGAAAAAGGGAGGAACCAGTTTTATATAGAGCAGGTGGAAACCAGATGTACTTGAAACTGGGGTGAAAAGAAGCAGAAGTGTCCTGACAATTGAAAATGATTGTTTCCATCAGGTTACACAGATCTGTATTTCCTAGATCACATACCCAGACTTAATTAGCACTTTTTAGAAAAAACATTGCTCTTTTTATTCCAAGTTAAAAAAAACCAAACTTAGTCATAATATTTTATCAGAAAATGAAATCTGATTTTTACTTTTTTGTTTCTGCAGAAATGACTGGAAAATTTATAGATTTCCTAGGGTTCTTGTTTAAAGCCTAGCTGTTGATTAGCTTATGGATCTATGCTTTATGGGAGAGTAGAAGCTCTACTGTAGTGTGAAAAACCTTTCTCTTTAAAATGCAATTTTTTTCCTGAATGTGTTTTTGCAGCTTGTTTTGACATCTGGTGACCTTGGAGATGTTCTTTGTCCCAAGGTGACAGTCCCGGGGCTGCAGTCCCAAGGTAACTGTCCTGGCATAAAACCACTTGCTCAGCGGTACATTGTGGGCCAAGCCACGGCACAGTGGGACACCAGGAAGCCACAGGGAGATGGTGGTGACCTCTGTGCCATGTGGGGCTGTCTGGCCATTGTGGTGAGCATCCCTGGGCACTGTGGGGTCAGGGGTGGTCTGGGCAGTGAGCGATAGCTATCGGTTTGTCTGAGGAGTGGGCAGGAAGCTGCACCCCGCCCAAGCCATACGTCCCACTCCACTGAAATGAAAAGACCCTGTCCAGGGCAGGTAGAGGGCAGGAGGCGGAGGAAATCAAAACTTCCCTTTACATTTCCTCTGGGTGTGCCAAAATCTGGTAAAGCCAAGTGCATTAATTTGTTTTCAGCATCTCTACTTCTCTCTGGCTTCTCTCTCTGGCAGATAACCTGCTTTACTGCAAAAGTTGCCTGATGTGCCCACTTCATTTATTGTGTCTGTTCTTTGTGGGAAAAATGATGAAAATGGAGACGGACAGGAGGAAGGGACTGACTGACCTTTGAGGGTCAGAAGAAGGTAAAAGTGACCAAAAGGGCAAAGACATGTTTGAGGAATGCTTGAGGGTTTGGTAGATCTGTGGTGAAAATAAGTGCATAATCAGTCACTCTGCACATCTGCAACCAGGCACTTCAGATTTTGAGAGATCCAAGAGGCCTCTCTTGTTGCCCATTCCCATAACAGAATAGCATTCCATATAGTCCACAGACTATAGTCCATTCTATAGTCCACAGACACAGTCCACAGACATAGTCCACAGTCCATTCTATAGTCCACAGACAAGAGGTTTTGTAGCTTGGTAGTTCAGGTTCTGTTCTCATTCTTATTCATGAGTTTGCCATAGGCACTTGAAAAGAACCACCTCACATTAATAAAAGCTTAACATTGAGAACATTCCTTACAAAGAAATGTCCTTCCATCCCATTTCTGGAGCGATAACCACAGGTTGTGAGGTAATTGGAACATCTGGAGAGAGCTTTAGTGCTCTGCTGTGTGAGAAGAGTCCCCTTCTAGCCTGTGAATGTCGGAGAGAGGGGCGGGAGGAGACGAGGAGGAAAAAGACAGACACAGACAAAAGGCAGAGGTGATGCTAAAACACCATAAGTGACCATTTGAAAGATTGTATTGCATTTACTCTAGTGGAGTCAAACATTTTAACTGTGACCCAAGGAACCACCATCTCTCTGGGTAAGAGTAGGAAGAAAGGAATTGTTCTATGGACAAAGCACTGGGAAAACAGTGACAGATAAAAGCAGAGAGCATATTAGTGACTGTAAACATAAATTAATCAAAACTCGCTGTGGAGGACAAGTTCTGTATTTTTATTCCTATGTACTCTTGCAATTTCTCTTTTTAACTTAAACTTGTTTCTATGATTCACCCAGAATTTATGTCTCTCCCAGAAAAGCAGTATTAGCCTGCGGGAAACAGTAAGCAGCACTAACCAAGATACTGTACAACACTACTTAATCTAGGCTGCACAACAAAAGGGGCAAAAGCTGGGGATATTTTGGAGCTGGACCACCCATGGGGAGGGAGCAACAGATGTTCTGGGATTATCCATAACAAATAATTGTATTCCTGGCACTCTTTATTCCTTGCTAAAACTTATACCTTTTTTTTTCATGCGTGACTGGCTTTCTGCTAACTATGAAATTAGGACAAACTTTCTCATTCAGTTACAAGAAGGAGGTTGTCAGTCACATAACTGGGTAAAGCTGTGGCTTCTCAGTAATCATCCGTGGAGCAAAAGTAATGAAGCTTTTGCAAAAATCATGTCAAAACACAGTTGGTAAATGTGTCCACATCTTCTGTAACTAATATATTTCCTTATGTACATGGGACTGAAGCTGACATCTTCAAAGGAAAGCTAGAGTTCCTTGTTCTGCCAGTTACATCAGGAATTTAATTTTTTAAAAAAATCTCACCTTGTATTAGTAGATGAATCTAAACTCTGATTTTTTAAAAAATAAATACCTAGCCTGTATGACTAATTGAAGAGAGAATATTGAAAATACACCACCATGGACTCTTTGCTCAAAAAGTATCAAGTAAATGAAGAGGATCTAAAAGCATGACCATTTTTAAAAATAAACTCATGCTTTTGCTGACTGACTAATGCCTTTTGAAACCCATTTCAAAATAACAGCACTGAGAATTAACTGAAAACTTTAATAAGCTCCATCATGCAACATAGATGAGTCACTTTTAATGCTATTTTCATAATATGATGGATTACGTCAATTCATGGAGCCTTGCTCTATTCCCCAGCTCTCTTTCATTGCTCTTCATAAATGTTATTTTGTCATTATATTGATGAGAACTGTTTATTCCACAAACTTGATGTCTTCTCTGTTTCCACATTACTCACGAGATGCTGGCACATGAGTATCTGGTAGATTTTTTTAGTAATTTATGAACTACATTCAGATCATATATTTCCTACTCATTTTTTCTTACTTGTAAAGTGTTCCTTAACTTTTGGGTTGAGAATCTGTTGTTCATTACTTGTTTGGTTGTATTATTTCTGGTGAATGATTAAATGGACTTTCAGAAAGCCTTGAAAGTGATGACTTATTACTTTGGTTTCTGGAGGTAAACACTCCCATGTATGAACAATGTGATTAATTTTCTCCTTGTATGGCAGCACTTGCAAATGATATACGGAATTCATAGGAACTTTTGTAGGCTGTGAATAAATTTCACTTCCTGCTCACACAAGACTAATGTACTTTCCCATTTAGAAGAATACATATAAAATCAAACACACAAACCATCTAATATCTGTCTTGCCTTAGCTGATAGAATACCAGCTCCTGGGAATTCATCTTCTAATTATGACTGCATAGTTAAAGAAAGTGTGGAATGAGAGAATTGCTATAACTGGAAATTTCCATCTTTAGTCATCTGAGAAGCTCCATATGTTCACAAAGGATATTTTTGGAAGGTATACCTTGTATATATATATGTATATGTATACCTTGTAAGGTATTGAGAGGAACGAAAGTGACCCATTGCTCTGATCAGAAAATCTCAAATAGACAGTGTTATTTCTGTGTTTGTGACTGACTGCTGCAGTTTTCCTGACTTTGGTCTTACTCATTGTTTGTGATCAACCTCAGATTATTTTATGAATTCCAGAGTAATTTCTGAGTTGCTGATTTTCTAGGGAAACTCCAAGAGAGAATATATGTTTTGTACTTCAAAGCTTCTCAAATTCTGGCAAATGTGATTTACACTTGGATATTATAAGACTAGAGGAGGAGAGTACTATGGGACATAGGTGCTGTCCATGCCATCTAAAGGGCAGATGACAGAAATGCCCTGCTCTTTCTCAGTAAGTGTCCTGATGACTGCAGTCATTAAATGCTACTTCTTGTCATTTGGTAGCTGTCAGTCACTCAGAAATTCTGCAGCCTGCTACTGTGGCTGATCTCTAAACTCTGAACATGTTCCTTAAGTGAATCTCAGGAGATGTGTCTTCATAAATTGTGGTGGTTCACAGATGGAAGAAAGAAAATCTAGGGTTTTTTTTTTTTCTCCTGGAACATCCTTTAAATGTCTGAGATTACCCCGGGGATTCTCACCTCTTGTGTAGCTGAATTAATCCCTCCTAACAAAATAGATTTTTCTTCAGATCCTCTCCAACACATGGCCGAGTATTTCAGCAGTTGTTCTCTTGTTAGTATACATTAAACCTCATGAATTTCATGATGGATCATCTCCCTGGCAGCATGGAGTCCACAGCTCCATATTTGTTGATACAGCCTGTTGAGATCTAAGCTCTTTAATTTGCAATTGTAATGTGTAATTTTCTAGAAATAAAATGCAATTCAGTCACAGGACATTCAGAATCACTCAATTCTAATCTATAATGTCAGCAAGCCTATTTCACTGACATTATTGTTTTGACACTGAGTGTAATAGAAATGATTAAGCCAGGAAGAGAGCAGCACTTACTTGACTGCTGTCAGCTACTGAACCACAATAGCCCAGCACACAGCCTCTATTCAGCTGATGAAATGTGAAACTTGATATGCTGCTGCAAAAATGTTAGTAACCACAAAGCTATATTTCAATCCCTACTTGATTTTATAAATGTTTAGTCTCACTCTGTTAGACCCAGCCTCATACAAAAGCAATTCCTGTTTCACAACTGGAAGGAATAGCAACCAAACTTCTTTCTTTTAAATTCAGTGAGCCCAGGCATGTGTCAAGGCCTTTTTTTATTATTTTCTCAAATGGAAGAGTATATTCAGATGGGGGATGAAAAGGGAATGGATATGAACAATAGTAGCCCTTGTGACTTTAATGTGAAGATTAAGATTCATGATGGTAGGCATGTAATGTGATAGAACTATATATCATGGCCCTTCCACCCTTCCAGCAGAATGTGTACTTTGTTCTGAAGTAATTTGTTATTGCTAAGCTTGGAGATGCAGGCACTTGAACTGAGTGCTAAGTGGGTATTTCTTCAAAATAGGTGTTTGCTTTCCTTTACATTTTATATAATTTTATATCATTATGCTGTCAAGTGTCCTGGGGTATAAGTCTAACAAACTGGGCACAGGCAAGGCTGTGCAATGTTGTACGTAAATACCTCTGTCTCTCTTTTGTGTCTGAAGAGAAAACTCCCTTTTCCTCTCACCTATGTGCACAGAAGACCCATAGTTTTACATTTAGGTGCTTCAAATTATACTTACAAGAAGGCTTAGCACTTTTTTTTTCTGATTTTATAGTTTAAAAAACTTTAGTTTATAGACTACTCAGTTCACAGAAGTGTTATCTCTATGTCACCTAAGGCACTGCAGAATAAGTATTTTATTCACAGAATCCAGATTAGATTAAGAAATTGGACAGGAGATATGAGAATGAGACACAGGACATCCTATGAGACAGAGCTGACTCGAAAGGTGCTGAGAATCCTCTGTCCCCAGTGGAGGTAGGGGACATCCCACAGTCTTCAGAGACCAGTTCTTGCCATCACTCTGACTCATGGTGCTCTTCTTCTGCTTTTGTTCATAGAAAGGATCTGTCTTTGTATGAGGAGAAACCAAAGGTTTGAAAATGAAAAGGCTGCATACAAAACTTCCAGCAGAGTAGAAGCCCTCAGGTTTCTTATAAAGTAATTATATGGTTACCTAAATGGTTTTAAAAGTTTACCTCTTAAATGAAATATCACCTCAGGGAAGAGTTAGGTTTATTTTACTGCTTCATAAATAACAAGTGTGTTTGTATTAGTTAGATCACATATATAAAAACAGCTATGATTGTTGTCTCTCCATGTACCGTAATATGTTCAATATTAAAAATATCCAAATATTTTCTTCTTGATGACAGCATAAACATTTCCTACTGACATGCAGTCTGTCATAAGGCATTTTCATAACTTAAATTCTTCTTACCTTTGTTGTCTCCTCATTACCAGTACTCAGCCAGACAGCTGAAACACTAAGAAGAGAATGCAGAAAAGTTCACATCTTTTTTGTTTTGGTGCATTTTTAGCATAGTTTGAGCAGTGTTTTCATAGGCTTAGTAAGTTTAGATAGATATAAAACTCAGGATTAAATGGTAATGCTATAATAGTGTGAATAATAAATTTATTTACAACTATCAGTAATAGAAAGAGAGACATACATTCAAGTGGACAGTGGTTTATATATTTTAGGATATATAATACCTGACATCATTTAAATATTAAAGAAAGTAGAAAAGAACCGGTCAAAACAGGGAAGCAGCATGAGTGGGGCATGAGTTCACGTTTTGGAGCAGGGAACTCTGGGTTTCATCACTGTCTATTGCAATAGTTTTTGTCATGCCAGAACTGAATAACTGAATTTTCTGTTCTGAGAAATTATCCTGTTCAATTTCCAGGGTTGTAATGAGACTAAAGGAACTGATAGTTACAAAGTGATATAAATTCATCACAGAGAAGCTCATATAGAAAGGATCTTTCCTTCCATGACAAGTGGTTGTAGCAGACCAGAAGAGAGTTGGGCTTTCACCAGAGGAGAATTTTGTGCAAAGGGACAGTGGGTACCCGTGCATGCCGTGGCAATGATCTGGTAAACCCTGCTGGGACACTCAGCCTCCGTGTGGCTTTGCTGCACAAATCCAGAAACAGAAAAGAGAGCTCAGTCAGGAAAGGGGCTGACTAGAGCAGGGTAGGAAACCCTTTCTTCTTCCCTTTCATCTTGCAGTAATTTTTGAGGTTTAAAACAATGGATCTTGTTCCACATGCAACTCACTCTAAAAAAGAAAACAAAATGCTGAGCTGCATGTTGGCAAAAATGATCAGAAATGCTGAAATGTTTTACACAGCATTTTAAGATCCAACTTTTTCAACTTTTAAAAATATTTTCTGTTTTTCTTACTGTAAATTAACTCACATGTGATGACTCATTCTGAATGGAAAGAAGAATCTTCTCCTGTGGCGGGAATAGCTATGAGACAGCAGCTACACTTTTCCTCAGCAGCTTGTGTGAATTTCCTAGCTGGGAACATACCAATATCTGTGTAAACACACACTTCTGTGCGTACTCCATTTCCCAGCCATAATACATCGTTAGTAAAGGTTTGGGGTTTTGTGCTTTGGGCTGGCCCAGCCAGGAGTGAAGAAAGGGAGGCTTACTCTGTGGTTTCACAATTGGCTAAGCCCATCTGACTGTGGGCTGTCACCGAAGGCAGCGTTCCTGCCCTTCCCTGCTGTGGGAGCAGGTTGCTTTGCAGCCAGCTCCACCAGCACACAGTGCTTTCATCTCACAGTATCTGCGTTTGTTCAGGCAAGGGATTAACTCAACAGCTCTCTGGTGGGGACAAAGCACTTTTCAAGCAGAGAATCAGTAATATCAATATTGGCAGTGGCTTTGTTGAATTCTGGAGGGATGCAAACAGGCACCGAACCAACCACAAAAAGAGAAGACTCTTTCCTCTTATCCTGGGCAGGTTGTTCTTTACTGGTGGCATAGACCTGATGTCTCAGGACAGCTTTGTGTGTGTGTGTGTTACTAAGATCAGAGATTTTATGCCATAGGGGAGAATGTAGGCTTTGGTCAGAGTGGCTTAAAAGTGGGTATTGAGTTTATTTGAACCAGGTTATACACAGGAATTGTCAGTTCTAATATATGAAAAGCAATTCTAAAAAGCATTGCATGACCGTATAAGTGGGGTGGCTTTATGAGGTAATAATTGGTGTCTGAATGATAAGGATGATAGAAGTAATGCTATTTTATTGATACAATGCTATAAAATTAAAAAAAGCTTCCGAAAAAGAAGAAAGTGACAAACAAGATAGCCTGTGGACTCTCTCATAGTGTTTGCACATATGTGTTTGTTTCTTTTTCTCAAAAGAAAAACGCATAATTATTTCTAATGTAGCTTTTGAATTTATAGTCTAGTTTCCTCGGGCTTAGCTGTAGGATAGTGTTTGTGTCACCTCTATTTTCAAAATTTGTCTTTCATCTCTGCTTTGTAGCTTCATGTCAGTATTTTATATAGTATTTTAACACTGGCTGACTTCCCATGATACTAAAATATCATGGTGTGTAACAGAGGATATGATTCTACTTCTTATTTTTATTTTTGCCTTGTGCTTTCTGTATGTCTTCCTTTAATCTTGGCACAAGTAAAATGCAGGGATGGGATTTTCATGGAAAATTGCAGAGTTGCGGTCAGCACAACTGAGGCCATACTCAACGAGTCAGGCACTATAGAAAGTGAACGTCCCCTGTCTTGCAAAAAGCTCTCAGCATCTTGCAGAATGTCTTCTGTCTATCTAATACTACACAGAAAAGCTGCACTGAATTTGTACTGTTTAGCAATAGTGACCATCAGCATTTGCAAGTCATCTATGACAAAATACTCCTATCCATAAGTTGATAAAGCCAAAAGTAAGGCAGATATTTAATAAGAAGATGGAAAATCTTGTTCTTGAGAGAGCAAATTACCACTTTGGTGAGTTGAATTCAGTCCCTTGCCCTGCTAGTGAGCTGCTGGCAATGGTGGGCAAATTATGCACCAGCACTTTCACAAGTGGTCACTGACTGTGTTTCCCTCAGATCTGAGCACCCAGCCCAAAATACCTGAGGTCTGACTTTTAGAAGTGCTGAGCTCTCAGAAAGGCAGCTGAGCCAATACAAGTTGTGCCATAAGAGTGCACAACTACAGCATGCTATAAAATGTTAAGTACTCCAAAAAGTCAGTTCCAAGTTGTCTACTTTTGGGTACTTAGCTACTCCTGGTTATTTCCATTTTTAAAACAGAAACAACATTTTCTGTTATGTTAATAAATGCTGAAAGACAGAGTCAATCATGCTCATGAAATATCCAGATTCTGTGACAATAAGCACCTCAGAGGGGAAATAATAATTCATTTCTCTCAGAGCCCGACTAACACATGGTTAAAACCAGGAGGAGTGCTCCCACAGTGGATATCTGTTTGTTGCACAAATGATCCCAGTGTCTAGGAAGGCACAGAGTAGATTCCTAACTGAGCAGAAGGATGACTCCATTTCATAACAACAAGAAATGGATGGTAAAAAATGAGAATGTAAACATTTTTAACTGAGAATTTTACAGTCTATTGCTGTTTACACAGTTGTGATTATTATGGATCACAGATTAAGGGGGCATGGCTTCATGTTACGAGTTTGTTGTAAGAGGTAGGAGTTACTTCTTTTAACTTGTGTTTTAAACTGTGAAAATCCTCTTTCAAAATATGTACATCCTATTAGTTGCTTAATATCAAACTCACAGCACAGAACAGAATATCTAGGACCTGGTGTAATAATACCACCTGACCAGTGATGATGTTCAGTGATGATACTGGCTTAAAACGTTCCTTCCTCACCCTTGTTCCACGCTTGGCTGCCAGTGGCACCTGTGCACAGGGAAGCGGTGTCCCCACTCTGGGTTGCACCAGTGCAACTGTTGGTGCAGGTTCTCTGTAAGATAAATCTGATCTAGCCCATCTGAAACCAAAGCAGGAATCTTTTTAACTTGCTTATAGAAATTAAGCCCAAATTATTGAGAAAGAGCATCTTTTAGGCAGGATCTGTTAGTGTATCGTACACTCATGTTAACTGTATTTCAATAAAGGCTTTTCTTCATATTGACAGAGATTCACATTTTCAAATCAGTCTCTATGCTATGGGTAATTTATTTTGCATCCTTTTATGGGCAGCAGGTAGTGTCTGTACGTGGAGGTTATTCTTTTGTTACTATGTATACAGCTGTCTGAACAGATCAGGTGGAATATTGTCTGTTTGCTGCATGTGAAGGGCAAAATGATACACAATCAAAGGTCCAATGAACTTGGAGCAAGAACTGTCCTAAATTTTTGAAGGGCTTTGTAATCCGTAACTTATTTTCCTCCATTCCACTGACTCCCTTGAAATCAAAAGCAATTTTGATTTCACAAAGCGTTGCTGCACACTGCACACCTAATTGCCTTGTTTACCAATTAGCTGTTTATTTTTCAAATAACACTTTTAGTTCATATTTCATTTTTTATCTCTGTGACCCACTTAAATCATTCATAAAACCTAGCAGAAAAGCATACTGTAGAATTTTCTAAATATAAAATCTAAATACAAATGCCTTTCTCCAATTATTTTCCATACTCATGATATTTGTATCTGTTCCTTGCTACAACTGTTGTGAGACAGTGTACAGGTTTCTTTCTTTCTTCCTTTTCTTTCTTTCTTTCTTTCTTTCTTTCTTTCTTTCTTTCTTTCTTTCTTTCTTTCTTTCTTTCTTTCTTTCTTTCTTTCTTTCTTTCTTTCTTTCTTTCTTTCTTTCTTTTTCTTTCTTTCTTTCTTTCTTTCTTTCTTTCTTTCTCTTCCTTCCTTCCTTCCTTCCTTCCTTCCTTCCTTCCTTCCTTCCTTCCTTCCTTCCTTCCCTGAGATAAAGCTCAACTATTTGAATATAAAATTTTACATTTGAAGGGCATATTTAATGATGTATTAAAGTGTCTCACGCATTCTGTTTTCATAATCAATTAAATAATTCCTAATAAATAAACAGTTTTTGTTCTCTTACCAAATGTATATTTTGCCAAAAAAAGGTCAGTCCAAAAAAATCATCAGTGTGTTCAAATGACAACCTTCTTAAATCTTTTCCTCAATATTAGCAGTTTAAGGCCTTCTAAGCTTTATTTTAGCTAGCAAATCAAATCGCAAAGTCCTCTTTGCATCAAAAGGCTCAGTATTGTTTCCTAACTTAGTAAGAATTTGTATGGGACAATGCTCACATCTGTGTTCCCATAAATAATTCGGACCTGAAATAGGTTGATAGAAATCACAGATAAAAGGGAATTTGTTTGGGATAAACATGAAGATACTTGTAAGGATGTTCTTTTTTTGAGAAGCCAATGACAAATGAACTGCCATTTTTCTCATTTAAGTTAAAGAAATTTTGGGCAAAACTATTATTGTGATTCATCATGCTGAAAGCAGAACTGTTTTCCCTTTAAAACAAAATTTTGAATTCAGCAATCAGAACAAAAATATCTTTTGAATACTCAAAGGTACTTCAAGATTACTGTGTCAAACGTGCAGATTTTTTGTATTGTCATGGCTTGGTAGTGACTGGTTACAGAGGGGAAAAGTTCTTGTAGATTCCTTAAATGTTTAAAGGAAACAGATAAAATACAGATGTTTCTTCACCATAAAATTAGTTACCATGCCTGGGTCATTACTAGGGTCTGATTTTTTTAGATATACTCTCGTGCACAAATCTCTGTTGCTTTAATGAACTGTATAAGTGGAAACAAATTTTGCAACAATAAGCTGTTCTGCCTGAATGATTTAAATTTAGCAAATTCATAAATATTTAAAAACTGGTCCTTATAATGGGAGGTATGCAGGAACTCCAGCTCCTGTTGGTTGGGCAAGCTCTGCCTGAGGAGCAGAGCTGATGGTAACCACTTGCGCTCAAACTTGACTCCAGCTGTCATTCCCTGGAGCTGTGTGAATTCATTGAAGGAATTTGGGTTCTTATTAAGGTATACAATCATAATGAGCAGATGTACCATATTTTTCTATCAATAACATAGCGGGGGGCAGTTTTAGACCTAGTTTAACCAAATCTAAATTAATGCTAAACTCCTTTATCCCTTCTCTGAATTAGCTCAAACAGCTGGAACCATGGAGGGTTTCTTTATCAAATCTGCACATTTAGGCTGCCATCTTAGCAGCCGAGAGGCTAATTTCTGGCTTGATGCTGGCCAAAGTGTGGTTAACCTCACAGAACTGTAACATTCCAGCAACAAGAATTCATTTTTACCCACTGTTGCCACTAACCAAATGCTAACATTTTACTTTGGAGAGCACAGTATTATTCAAGCTGTCTTGCAATACTCCAAATGTTTGTACCATTACAAACTGATGACAAACTGATTTGTTCATTACATCTTAAATGTAACTGCCAAATATTCTATCCCCAAGTTAAATCCTGTGTTTTAAGGATAAGCTAAGCCAGACTGTGTATATAGGTAGGCAGCCAGGAACAAGCACAAAAATCTGGCTTCATTCTGAGAAAAACCTGCTTTTTTTTTAAAGCTCTGTATGAAAGGAAAAATGTGTTTTCTGAATAACTGAGGTCTTTCAAAGAGTCCAGAGATGCATCCCTGGTCAAGGCTCTCAGAGCTTATGTTGGAAAGGTACAGAATTGGCCATCCTGGGAAATACTCTGGGGAAAGGCAGTGCAGTTCCAGGAGGCACAAAAGGGACATTGACTCTTCTCCTTCTCAGAGGTGGTCTGTGATTTCTTTCCTCCTAGACAACTTTGAAAAAACTAAACTATACCTGGAGCTAACGTGAGTAGACAAGGTAAGAGAACCCAAGCAGTGGGAACCCTTAGCAGAGCAGGGATCACAGGGGAAGAAAAAGCTCATGTTATATTTACCATTTTCTTCTGTGCTGTTTCGTCTTACCTGATAAAAAAGTGACAACAGTCCTAGCAAAGCAAAAGGGATGCCTTATTGGCAGGCCCTGAGAAGCCTTCTTCACAACACACACTATCTATCTCATATACCTCATTTATTTCTACTCTTACAATAGGGAACTCAGTTTCTGTGGAATGGAATATGATCTTTTAATGGGAATGTCTTTCTATATTATCTGACCTTGCAAGGCATTTCAAACATTCCATCTTTTCACCCAGGAAAAACAACTTCATTCAGCAATTCTTAGAGTCCCTTGAAACTTGCACAGGAAATCCCTGGAAATATATGATAAAATGCGCAGTTAAAGCAGTGGAAAAAGCAAAGCACACCACACAGCCTTATATAGTCTACTATCAACAAAATATTCTATCCATGGAAAGTCTATGCTTTTTTTTTTCCTCAGGGAGTTAGACTCAGTTTGGGCCAACCCACTTGTGATTTCGTCTTTCACAAACAGATCTGCCATTTCCATTTCCTTAATAATATGCATGTATTTATGTTTTTTCTGGATAAAGATGAGAGTCAGCTGAGTTCATACTTAAAAAGCTTGTGTTCACAGTTCCCATTCAGGCACTCTCTGCTCTGTACTGCTATTAACTCCTGCAATTACTGTCATCCTGCTCTCCCAGGCTGGCCTACAGGCTGGAGAGTCATCCTGCTCAAGTCTTTTGGGAAGATTTAGTGTTAGCAATGTGTCAGGCTCAAATCCGCTCCACTGAAGCCAGCAGCCAAACACCCACTGGATTCAGGCTCTCTCTCATAAGGAGATCAGTGACTATCTTGGAAAATATTTTCACTTCTTCAACACATAAAAATTTTGCATCTTTTGGATTTTTCTTTTGGTCTTTACCTGAGAAGAAGATAAAAGGTGTGGTCAGGTGTGTTAGGGCTGGCTAAATACCAAGCACACATGCACAGCTTTTCCCACTTGGACTTACATGTTGGGGCCGTGTTAGACACCAGCAACAAGATTCTGCTCAGATAGAATGTGCTGGAGCATCTGAGGGCCAGCTGTTGATAAACAGAGGCTGCGGGGTCATCCTCTAGGTTGTCCTAGCTCCTGGATCCACACTGAGCCCAGACCTTCCCAGGCTGGAGCTGAGGGACTCCTGGACAACCCCTGAGTGCTATTGCCACCTGTGAACCCTTCCTGTCCCCTCTGAGGTATGTGGTGTGTGTTTTGTGGCTTTCAGCTGTGTGAGGGTTTGGTACGTAGTTTATAAGCTCCCTGAAGGTTGGAATTACTTGAGCTAAGATCTACTTATATGCTCTTTCTTTTAAAAAAAGTATCTTCCTTCGGGATCATGCCAGGTTTACCACCACATGCTCTTCCAGTTCCGTCACTTTATGTAAATAACACAACACATCTGAATGTGAGCCAAGGGGATGGGACATACAGCAGCCCTGGCACCGAGTGCCAGCCTGGACAGCCCTCCATGCATACAGCCCAGGATTTGACGGCTGCTTTGCTGAATGCCTCTCAGAGCTGAAGCATCTGCTTTGGCTGCACCAGCAGTGAAAGTTTTCACAGCTGCCGGACTGGGCTCCGTTTACTCTGATTTTGCATGCTTTTTAGGACCTGGCCCAGCTTGCAACAGCACATAACTTTAACATTAGAATCTTTGATTCTTTGGAGTTCCATGTGTGTATTTTCTCCTCATCAAGGAAGGAAGAGCTGAACAGGAAGCTCAGGCTGGTAGGCAGTATTATGGAGAAAGTAATATATGTTTCACACATTATTTCTGTCTGTTTCATAATGTTTCCAAATGGAAAAAACAAATTATTGATATTCACAACAGAAAACTGAAGCAAAGGATATGTGTCTCACGTTAAAAAATGGAGTTAAGCCATACTTTCCCAAAGGCACAGACTTTTGTACCTTGTTTTGTTCTGCTCAGAACAAGTTACAGTTGCTGAACAAAATATGAACATGGTACTTTAATTTCTGTAGGGTAGAACTATCATGGTGAGTGCGGAAATATATTACTTGTGCGGGAATATATTACTTGTAAGTAATTTCAGAAGTGTACAATTCTCGCTTCTAATGGTACAATCATTTTATTTTTTGTGATAGTTATGTTAAAGTGGACACCAAAGATTCCGTGACTAATCATGTATTTAGCATCTGTTACCAATATCTCCATGTGAATTAATTAGCAAGGGCCTGAGAGTCCTCTGTTTGCAGTCTTCCATGAAAGTAATACTGATTGGCACTGACACAGTATTAAATTGCTTCCCCTTCTAATATGGCCTTTTTGACAAAAGATTAGGCCTGCCACCTGTCCCCTTGGCTAGTGACTACTTTTCTCAAATATTCCTCTTCTGAGCTGACACTTAATAAATACAAGAACATTTTACCAGTGTAATTGTTTATTGACACCAAGAGCATTCAGATGGTCCTCACTGTTGTTGGTGTCTCATTCTGAGACTCCTGGTCTCTTAAGGAGAACTGAAGTAAGAAAACACTTTCAGTAAGATTTTAACATTCCTGCCAGCCTATCCTGAATGCATTACACTGAAACTGCTTATTGTTTTATATGTAGGGAAAACAGCACAACACCCAGCTCTGAAGTTGCTTTGAGCAAACACCTAAAATCTCCTAATTTGTGGATAAACCTGATTGCTCTGAGTAGTTTCACATCTGAGCGCTTGTGGTCCTGAATCTGATGTTCTGCAAATATCCTGTGATACTTATTTACAGCTTACCACTCTGGCAAGTGCTGCTGCAATATATTTCCAGAAAATGAAAAAAAGGTCAAAAACACAAGAAAGGCAGGTTTATTATCTGTCACAACACCCTTTCCCCAAACACCTCCTCAGCTGAAATATTTAGGTGACTTTCAGAAAATATTTTTGGAAATACTCCTTCACTTCTAATCAGATGGCAAAAGTGTTTGTTTTATTTAATCATGGTTGTGAAACTGAGCCTTTATTTTTTTATTTCCCTTTTTTCCATAAGGACCTTTTTGATTTGCCTCCTCTCTTCATGACCACATAAAATTTGGCTTGTGATGAAAAGACCAAATGGGCCCCACTGAAAACTTTCAGAAGATGTTGGAGGAGCTGCTGATTAACCACTACTCAGCTTATATCCAGAAATCATGCTCATTTCAGTATGTGCTGTTACCTACTATGTGTAAAGAGCCATGGGCAATCTCAGTAGCAGGAAGGGATGTCGCTATGGTCACACAGCTGACAATATGAAGCTCAGGAGAAAGACTATTTGTCTTTGAAAGGACTGACTTCTGAGAGCTGCTTTTGCAGAAGGAGAGGTCACAGTCCTGAATGAAGTCTGGGAGAGGAGCAAGGTTGGAGAGAGCTGTTAACATGAAAAGTCTACCTCCTGAGTGCTCTCTGCAGGAGGCACCTGGTTTAGGGTCCCAGCTGAGCTGCTGCTTAATAGCTCGTCTGGGTGCCAAAAAGCTGTTTCATGACATTCTTGGCTTAAGCACTGCAAAAGCAGTGGAACATTTTTGCTAAACAGAGCCTGTAGTCTTTAAATCACTGCTTTCTGGATGAAAACCCAAGAAAATTGAGAGCAATGTCAAAACGCTAAAACTTTAGTGTTCAATCAGACACAGTTTGTCCTCAATGGCTGGCTCCAAGGTTTCCTGATGTCTGCATTAGCAAATAGTTGCCCTTTTGTATGGAGAGAAATCTGCCGTGTCCTCTGAGCATCATGGATGAGCTCGTGTTCCATCAAGTGCACCTCCAAAAACTACTTTAAGCTCAGCTAATGAATCTTGTGTTACTTCTAACATTAATACTTGGGAGATTTAAAAACATTCTCTAAATGGAACTTGCCCCATCTGCAGCTGGAAAAACCAGGACATATTATTCTTCTGGAAAAGTAATAAAAACTTGGACACTTTTCAGCTATATTTCTGTGTAGCATGGATCAACTGTTCTGAGCTCAGTTAAGAATTCTAGAAATGCTCATGAAGTCATTACTGATAAGAGGAGCATAAACTACTTATTTTGCTAAACAAATGCATTGCTTACAGGCCAGTTCAATGTCCTGTGAGTTGTTGCATATATGTGTCCAGGACACTTTCTAGTAGTAAACCTTTTTTTTCATTTTCCTTTATAATTTTTTTCTCATTCCCTCTGAATTCTTTGACTAAGATTCAGTGCAACTAAGGATGAGGACAGGGCAGAAAGCATGCAGTGTCTTTCGGTCCTGTGGGACAGCAGAAGAAATGCACATATGGCATTGGATCATTTCATAAATTAACCAGACAGATAGAAATTGCTTCCCCAGGGTGATCTGTGGCAGGAAGACACTGAACTAAGGTTTTCAGGCTAGATCTCTTCTTACCAACATTTTATCTGTTGCATTTGTATCTTCTGTATTTTTTCACACTGAAGTTGTACTCATAAAAGAGCAACTGCACAACAATATTTTAACAACTTCATATTGAATTGTGGGTTAAAAAGTTGTAATTAGTCAGACAAAATGTGTTATCAATTTAGCTTTATTTCCCAGCTGTGCTCTCCTGTCATTTTTAATTATTCTTTTCAGAATCCTGATCATGATGTCATCCCCCTAAATTTCCCGAAAGGTCCCCAGTGCTCATTCCAAATGATTAATGAAGGTATGAAAGCTATGAGTGCTTCCAAATCAAATATGTGTATGAAGGTAGGCAGTGCACAGGAAAAGATGATTAAAATAAAGAATTGTGTGTTTCCTTGAAATTCACCAGCCCATTGATACACAGCAGTTCAGATCTCAGTGGAACTTTTGTGCAAGCCACTGAATACTTTTTCTATGGGGGAAAAATCTTTAGACAAGTTGCCTGTTAGACCTATTTGAATTTTATTTTATGGCTGTGTGTTTCACATACTTGTGACATTAGAAGGACAAAAATGGTCTCTGTGCTAAAGTGATAGGTCTGGCAAGCCCATATATATATCAATTGTCTTGAAAAGTGTGAGTCTTGAGACTTACTTCATTTTGAATGTTGGTTTTTAATGAAGAAAATTTAATAAATTGATATTCTGAATTTTTGGCTTGCATTAGGAAGCTGAAAGGTAAGCTGTTGCAAGGCTATGCGTTAATAAGCACTCAGGAGTCAGATTTGCCAGCAGAGAAAGTGCAGTGCCTTTTATTAACTGAATAAGCATTGTGTTTAGCTGGGCTTTGCCAAGGCCTCTGGAAATGCCTAACTCATGTGGAAGGAGGCTCAGATGGTTAGCTACTAAGTAACATAGTGGTTTCCACTCTAACACAGCATCGTCTTAAACAAGGCATTCCCACTCTACACTTTGTGTCTGTCCCCTCAGTGGACGAACTTCAAATGAAGCAAAATTGTTTAAGTCACAATAAAAATGGAAAAATAAAAAAAAAAATTATTCCTTTATCAGGTTCCTAAAGAAACATCAGATTTCTCAAAAATTTCTAGCAAACACAGCATACAATTATTCTATATGAAATGTATACTTTTCACAGTAATATTTTATATGCTATTTTGTTTGTATATATCAGTGTTCATCAACAAGGTCAGCAAAGACAAGAGTCCAGGAAAAGCCTTAAGGGGTAAAAACATCATATTTTTAGAACTAGAGCATCTAAGTCCAAAACTGTAATTCAAAAGGGCCTGTTCAGCTGTTATCTAGCAGTAAAGCATGTTTGGTTCTATTTGTGTCTGGGGAGGGATGCATCAGAACATACTGATGCCTACATTGCAGGTAACTACATCCAAACCAGACTGCCTTCAGTCAGTGGAAAGAAACAAAGTTTTTCGGGGCATGATTCATTTTTTAGTAGGTGCTAAAAGAGGTAAATGATACAATAAAAAACTCCCCTCTCACTCGCCCCTCGGGGCTTGCAGGACTGATTCTCACCGCTTTCCCTTAGCCCTGGCTGCCACAGTGTTTTGCCCTTTCTGATAGCCTTTTCTTGAGCCTCTCGCCCGGGCTACGGGGCTCAGCCACGCTCTGCAGTGGGGCTCAGCCGTGCCCTGCAGCAGAGCTGCTGGAGTCGCTGGAACCAGCTATATTTGGCATGGAGAGCCCTGGCTGCTCCTCAGAGACTGCCCCTGCAGCCACTTGCCAGCGCCTGGGCACTTGCACGTGGTCCATCATGGAAGAACCTTTTATATTACCTTTTATATTTCAGACTTTTACCCATCCAAACATGGCAGGATCATCTTCTTCAAGTGGTTCTGTACTGTTTATGGACACTTGTGTAAATAACATGTCCAACATTTTGTTTAAAATATCTCTGAAAAAGACAATAGGCTTTCTGAAATGCCCGTCAAATTTAAAAGCTAAAGAGAGAGAAGAATGTTTGGAGTTCTCTTCATGTAATTATGAAATGGTGCCACTGCCTTCACTGGAGCTTCTGTTACCAGAGCCAGAATTCTGTCCTGCTAAAATGCGTTATTGATGGCTTGTTTGATATAGCAGTAAGAGAGTGTAAACCGTGGTCCACTGGACCAAATGATGCTGTGCTGCTGCTTTTCTCTTCAGTATTTTCTCTATTTTCTGCCAAAGAAATAAGTGATAAATAATTGGATAGCAAAAGGATTTGTCTCAGCTTTTTCATCAGCGAATATTAGGGTGGTAGATCCATCAACTCATCTCTTTTACCAAACACGGTCTTTCACAAACACTGTGTTGTCTGCGTGCCTGCCGTCCTAACATAATCTAACTCAATCATATATGAATATCTGCATCAACTGTGTAAGATAAGAAGCTGTAAGCTGCAGACATTTTACATTTGAAGATTGTAGGAGAACTCTGTGAAAATAAAAAAGGAGTTTTAACAGTAAAAGAGATGCATCCTTGCCATGAGATTGTCCCAGGGTGTGTGAGTTTTTGCAAACACACAGAAAGGCAATGTTTCTTCCTGTTACATCAGGATGAGAAAGCTAATGGAGGTACCTGTGTTCATCCCTCTCTGGGTTTTGCTGAGATGGAATAGTGTAGTAAAAAGTTTCCTAGCAGGAGCAGTCATGGAAGCAGGGAACTGCAGAACTATTGCAGAAAGTGAATGTTGACTTTGTAATGTTGGGGCTGTATGTTTCTAATATATGGTAATTTCACAGAAAAAGAACAATCAAAACTAATTGGAGCTTAAATACTGGGTAGTACAGTGTGACAAAGGGAAGATACAGGAGCCTGGAAGATGCGGACCAGGCTTTGAGAGGAAGAAGACAAGTTATAGGAAAAAAGGCTGGGAGCTGTACTCCAGACATCTCAGCTGATTTTGTTCGGCTCATAATTGTTGGGCAATAGCTTTGTCTGAAGGATAAGGCTGGGACCTTTGCTGCATTTCTAGCTTAACAGTAGCTACACAAGCACTCACCTACAATGCCAGCCCATAGTGGCTGAATACTTCAAAACAAAGAATTTGTTGGAGGAAAACAGAACATAAAAAGAAGGCAGATTTGCTGAGTAAATTGTGCATTGTGACTAATTCACACAGTTTTACTAACAGTCATCTGGAAAAAGTTAACAAATGAAGGAGAATGACTGCAGTAATGAATATAAATCAATCCAAGAGACATGTAGGGTTACTTGCTGGTTGTGGAGAAGGATGGGATTGATTGAGAGATGCAGAGAAAAAAGCTGAAAAGTAGAACAAGATAAACGAAGAAGGGGTGGCACTTATGGCTGCAATGGTGCCAGTTCATTCAGTAAAGTTTTGCTGAATGTTACTATTTTACACACGCAGTGTGAAAATGAAAGAATGGCCTCCGTTACTCTGCTTTTCCTTGAGACTGACTGCTTTAATTTGGAAGTCAATAAACACCATGCATGCTCACAGCATCCTAACCCAGAGCTGTTGGAAACTGGCGCACTTGAACTTCCTCCCACTGGGAAACCGAGGCTTGGCTTTCAAAATTCATATTTTTATGTCCTTGCTTTTTCTATTTTATTAAAACAAAATATGTGATTTTTTCCCCCCCAAATGCTTGTTGAGAGCTGCTTTTGTTGAGAGAAAGCTAATATTAAAAGAAAGGTTGATGCCATTATGAAGGCAAGTGCAGCTTTGTGATAGGAGATGAAAATGTATTAATTAAAATGTTGCCTTTATTTTATCTTGAATGTCACATTAACCTTATCTCCAGCTCATGCAGGCTCTAGGTGGTTTCATTTCGGCATCTGGCCATCTTTTGTTTTTCATTTTACTATTTCCACTTAAATATTTACGGCTTGAGCCCAAGCCCATGAAACTCCATGGTAACACTCCTTTGGAGTCTCAGAGACTTTCCAGCCTTGGAGCAGAGCCTTGCTCTGAAAGGGAGGAAAAAAAAAAAGAGGACAAAAATGAGCTTGTGAGTCTGTATGATTGCTATCTTCCAGAGATCTACACACAATGCTATAAATAGAAGTCTCTTAGCTGCCAGTTTGATAAATGCGTGTCACTGAGGTTATGTAGCGTTCTACCCCCTCAGTTGTCTTTAACAGCAATAAAGTGCCTGCAGGCCACAAAAATGCCCTCTGACACCTGTGTAAGCTCTGTAGTCTAATGAACTGAAATCTAGTAAACAGTTCCTTCTAATTTTTTGCAAAAAAAATATAACTCATCTTACTGGTTCTGCAGGGCTGAGAGGATTTGGGAGCCATAAGGACATCTTGGTTACTACAATCTGCAAATGCAATTCAAGAAGCACATAAATGAGTAAGTTTTGAGTTGTTTTCTCAAATCAAGCACAATAGATTCAGTGTAATATTTTTTCAAGGAAGATAGGTATCCAATTTAGCTGTTAAGCTACAAAACATGAGTACTATTCTTGCCTTTTAATCCTAGGTAGGTTGGAAATATTTGCAAAAAAAAAAGGAAGCAAGTCCTTGGATCATTCTACCTAGCGTTTATGTTACCATTATAAGAGACTGACAACACTGTAAGCATACAAATATGTTTTGTACTTAAAGGTGCATTTTATTTAGTTAGTTTTAGTTCTCTGACTGTTGTGTGATGATGCAACACACAATATTGCTGATAAAAGACTGAAATCTATTTCCTCTCTTTACTCAGCAATCATGTCAAAAATCACAAAATTAATTTTCCATGAAGACCTTCCTGCTCTGTGTCTCCACTTGTAAATAGAACAAGAAACCAATACAGACATTAAATTCTTAGGTGTGTCAAATTAACCATATCTGTGCTAACCTGTGCCCATCTCTAGTCAAAAAAGGAGTTCACCAGTAGGCCCAGTAGCAAGATTTTTTTCATGGTCTTGCGTCACCTTCAGGTATTTCAAAATAGTCACAAGGACCATGATAGATTGTAGGACATTTTGGGAAGCTTCAGGCCACCAAAGCTATGTTTGAGGTCACTTGGGGAAGAATAGCAGGAGAAATATGGAAACATTTGTCCATGTTCAATTTAAATCAGATACAGTCCTTGCAGCAGAGACTATCTTTCTGTCTGGTATTTTTCAACAAGTTCAGTGTTCTTGCAGTTACAGCTGGAGCTCTTTGATTAGTACCAGCATGCATGTAATCAGTATAAAAATCATACAAATATTGGAAATATGGTATGTAAGTGATGTTTAATCAGGTGCGATGTCAGCAGACGGAAGGAATTTCATACAGTTACTCAGTAGATGCAAGCATGCACCCTGGTAAAAGAAATGTTTGATTGGAGGTAATTTTGCTTGAAGATCCTCAAGGGAGGTGAATTAATTGATTAGTGTTTTGTTGGCTATTTTTAAGAAGAGCTGTGCTGAAGAAATCTGAATGAACACAAGTAGGGGCAGGAGAATCTGGGATGGTTCTGCTCAAACCATCCAACAATAAGACAAGGAGGGATCAGAAGAATCACTAAATTGCTTTTCTTCTTTTCTGCCTGACCCCTCTGTTTGTGGCTGCTACCTTCTCGCATACTCTCTGGATAACAGTAATTGGAGCCGGGGGATTGTTTGGTTCAATGCCGAAAACAGGTTTTAGCAGCTATAAATACCGATCAGTAGCTGACCCGTTAAAAATCTAAGGGGCATGTTAGGTTCTTTTGTTTCTGTAAAAGAAATGTTTTCTTGAAAGAACTCCTTTTTATCTATATGCTTATGTTGAGTTTTTTATAAATTTGTCTGTTTTGGTGAATGTAATTAGTTTTAATGAATGAAGTGTTTGCAGTGTAGTGAGCTAACTTGCAAGATATTCGCCCCATTTGAGCCTGGAAATTATATTCATATTCCAGGAGAAACTTGCTTGAAAAAAATGGCTAAACCTACAGCACCAAGCTGCAGACACTGTGTCCAAGGTGCTCTACTGTGCACATACCTCCTCTGGGGGAAGGTGAAAAAAGAAATGACACCTAAGGGATATGAAGTCACATTATTTAATGAGTATTGGAAGGCAGTCAAAGACTACAGTAATTGCCATGCTAGAAGGACCAATTCAATTAGTATGGGACAGGGTCAAAAACTACTCTCAGCAGAGATGAAGGGAGCCACAGACATTAAGAAGACATTTGTGTTATTTTAGTTATGAAGGCAAGACTTGGCCCCATTGAAAAGTATTAAATAATGGGCAAGAAGGGCCAAACCCAATTTTAGAGTGTTCTCTAAAGCAATGGCTAGGGATGAATAAACACGTCCTACTGCTGAAAGCCTGGGCAGGGTAATGTATTGGGATACACAGCGGCTTCAGACAGCGCTCCCCAGGCAGCTGCTTTGTGATCACATGGACATGCTCTGTCTGCAAGCAGGCAGATGAAATCAGTGATTCCAGTTGTTGCTCATGGTAGCTCAGCACATTCCCTGCTGACCTGGCTGAAAGAATGTTTTTATGAAACACAACTGATTAAAGAAACAAATGATGTAAAATGAAATGTCATCATGGATACGGGGTTTAGGGCTATATAAACAACCGGGGACTGAAATCATTAGACTCTCTGCTCTGGAATGGTCCAATATTTTTAGAGGATTAAAATGCCTTTTCTACCCTTTGGTCTCCTGTACTTATTTGTACGTCAACATAAGTATTTGTCAGTGTTTTTCATGTTTGCTAAGTCAGGAAATCTGTAAATTCATCATGTAAAGGGACTGAGTCTTAATTCCTGGGCCTGCTAGTCCTGGATCAAAGGTTTTGATATATTATTCCTAACTTCTTTTATTTGGAAAAACGTAGCCAATACCTCTAGCAGACAGCATGGACCTGATCCAGAATCCACTGAAGTTATTTAAAATACTCTGATCAAGTTCCATGAGTTTTGCTTCAGGTCCTGTGGCTCCAGTCCAGCACAGCACTTGAGATCATATGTAGTTGCTCGGGAGCTTAACTTTACATCCAAGTATCAATGCTTTACCAGATTGACACATTCATATCAGCTGGTACAAGCAGACTGGCTCTGCATAACTGCTCAGATGGCAGTTGCTGCATAATATACTCATTCGCAAAGTCTGAAATGGGATTTTTCATGTGTTGAATTAGTAACTAACCCTCTACCTTATAAATCCCAGCAAGTCTTTCCTACAGGAAGCCATGTGACATTGTCACAACAACAGAAGGCATGCTTGTAAGGAATGCTTCTTGTTGAGGGCTGGGGCACAAGGAAAAGCCAGGAAAATAAACAGAAAGTAATGTAGGAAGGCAAAAAAAGTGTTTGCAGTTAAGCTGTTAAATAGTAATGAAACTTTCAGAAGTGAACACAGTTTTTATGGACATCTTTGTGGGGAGTGGCAAGATGATGTTTTGTCAATTAGCAATCCTGACTTTCTTCCCCCTTGTTTTCCCCATTATGCTTAGATCTTGGCTGGGAATAAACTGTAAGGACAAGGGGAGTCTTTGGTACTTCCAATAACAATGACAATGGCTGCCTCATTCACTGTAACTATCCATTGCTGCCTTCTGTAGGGTATAAGAAGAGGGGGTTACAAACTCCTGTTGAGCATAGCTGATCATCAAATAGTAATCAGAGGTAATTAAAGTTTACCGGCTGAATGACTCACAGTCACTTCTAAACCCAGTACTTCATTATGTTTTTCTCTAAGAGGCTGCAGTTGTGCACACTTCTCTGGAAGTCCCTCTACAGTGTAATGTCTGGATTGGGCCCTAGGGATGAACTCGAAACTGCAGGACTGTGACTCGTTTGCCACTGCAGGAGAGAATTTTCAAAACACAAATTACTGGGAAACATTAGACATCTGTTTCTCTTTAAATGTACCTGAAAGTGTCATTTCTGTTCCCTGACCAGATAAGTTTAACACAGAGAGCCCAGTGAGACTGCAACCACAGAGGATGCTCTGCTGACATGGGCAGGTGCTGATCTTTAGGACACAGCTACAGCTGTGGGTCTTAGCACGGAGAGGTACCACCAGCCATTTGCTAGATGCTGGTAAACAGAACTATTCTATTCCATACAGGACTGTAAAATATTTCGAGAATTTCAAATCAAGGTGTTCTAGAAATGCAAATCAATACCAACTGGAAGCAAAGAATATGTTGATATTCCTGTGGTTTTCCTAGTTCTGAGTGTAGTGGAATAAGGGACCAATCTCAATCTTCAGTAAACTTCATTGGTTTTAATGAGGTTACTCAAGAGGTGCATTTGATCTTCTGCTGACAATTTTTAGCCTTGAGAAAACTATTTATGCTTTGAGACAGAGGGTTTAAAAAGTAATAGCAACATTTAATAGCATAATTACTTCACATTATTTTGCATTCTCTGACTTTGCTCAAATGAAACACATTGCATGCTGAAATAATCTTGTAGGGAGGATTATTCAAACAAGATAAAGTCCCTGCTGAATGTAATGTCAGTTCTTTTTATGCATGCTGAGTAACCTACTGTGCTTTGGCAGCTTTAAGACTGAGCCATATCGTGCTCATATTGGAAGCATGCAAATGTCTGAGCTAGCAGTTTGAAATGTGGCCGAGCAGTTATTACTTCAGGAATGTTAATTATTACTTTTATGTGGATAAACTCTCCGGAGCTGCATCCATTTAAAATCCAACCGCAGACACGATGCACAAGTTTGATTCGGTCTCAATGTTATAATTTTTCTTTGTTTATACCATTGGTAATGGTACCATGCTGGTGTCAACAGACTGAGACCTTATGAAGTGAATGTAGAAATAAATATTATTGTTAAAGAAAAGATGAATCATTTGCAGTCAAGCAAAACTGAAGGTTTGTCTAGCTGCAGAAAACCTTGACTTGAAGCACTGGAGTGTGTAGAAATAACATAAAAATGTTAAATAAAAATGAATTAATATTAATGCAAGTGTGCAAGTATAATATTGTAAAGAAAGGAACACCAACAGAGAGCCAGAGGACAAAGCCTACGCTGCAAAAGAACATGTGCCAATCCAGCAGGTTTTCTTGAAGAGCTGGACTTTCAGGTCCCCCGGGCTTTATCTGGACAGGTGGTTAGCATTTGCAGCTTGTGTGGAGTCCCAGAGATTTCCATAACAGAAAGGACTGGGGCTAATCAATCACTGTGCCCCAAGTTTTCAAACGTGTGTTTTATCTGGTTGCTTGAATGATACAAGAGAGGCAAATGAAAAAAAGAGGTAATTTTAAAAAATTTGGATTCAAACCTGGTATCTTATTTTGTACATTTTGTACAGTGTTTGGATACGCTTTCAGCATGAGATGTTACTGCTTGTAGTTTCACCAGCTCTGGTAAAGTTTTGGAAAACGTTAGTGATGATCCTACTGTAAGTAAGCAAACTGTTTAGACAGGGAGAAAAAGAGATAACGGAGCAAAGGAGAAAGAGTCAGTTTGACACACGCTGGTGGGAGTCCATGGAAGAGTTTCTTCAAATTATTTTATCAGTTTTAGATTTCTATGTATATGCTCAACAGGAATTGCTTCTGAGTTTGAACTGCCATTTAGCTGCAAACAAAAGCAGGACACAGAAGCACAGACCACTTACAGTGCAGCTCCATTAGAAAGGACTGTCCTGAACTTGGACAAGAAGTTCGATTCCAGAAGGAGCTGAGAACATCACACACAAAACATTTTTATGTCTATTTAGGTGGGACTTGAACTAAAGGTGGTAGTAATATTCAAAAATAATTGCCAATTAACTGATTAACCTCTAAAGCTTGTGGTAATCTCTAACAGAAAGTCAAGTCCAGGCTTTATAACAGGCATTTCAGCAGCAAACTCCTTTCATGAACAAGGAAGCTGTGGTCTCTGACACACGGCAAAAATGCCTACGGTGAAATGATAAGTCTTTGATGCTGTTTGAGGCACAAGATTCCCTGCAAGATGCAGTAACACTACACCCCTGCGACCAATTTCACTCCTAATTTAATTTGCACTTTCTGCGCTAGACCCCAGTGAAGGAAAGCATCTCTTCTCAGGAAAGCCCTTATACATGTTTGAAGTTCTGTGAAAATTTAAAACACATGTCATTGTTGTCCAGAATAGATCTGATTTAATAGCCTGAGCTCCAGCCTCTTTTTCCACATGGGCCATGTTCAGAGTGCTTAAAGCAACTCTGTTACACCTATGAGTATTTTTACAAATGTTGATTGAGAGATCATGACCCTGCTGGAACACAGAAGACAGGGAGAACAGGTAGGTCATTAAAAATACGTGTAGAGTAAGACCTTACCTAATGTGGTACAATCAGGCCTTAAGCATGAATTTGTGATAGCCATGTACTGAATAATGATAGTAGAGTTTGTATGTATATATATGCATCTACAGCTATGAATATATACATCAGTACATGTATACCTATGTGATATATAATAATAAATTAACTATTTATTTATTTCAAAGTGATAAGCAAATATTGAGGCATTGCTACTTTTGTCATAGAATTAAAGTAAAATAGCAGCCTTTTAACTTTTATCCTTAAATGTGAGCCAACCTCTGATGGGCTCTGAGCTCCTAATGCTTTACTTTTTTCTCAGAAATGCTGAAATACTCTGCTGAATCCTTTGTGGTTTGGCTTGTCCTTGTTTGGACTTCAATACTTTCCTAGGTTTCTTTATTATCCTCAGAACGTCAGCTCCAATTTTGGCTTATTGAATTAAGGATCCAGCATGAATCTTAAATTAATTTCTCTTAAGGATGTCTGAGTCCTAGAGTTTAACTGGATCCATACCCAAACGAAGTGCTGGTGTTATTGCCAAATACATTAAGGTTATGCATGATACACCCATGAATGAACTGTCACTGTGCTCTCTAGTTATTTCTGCTTATTTGTATTAAACAGTCTTAGACAGAAGTGGCTGTAAGAAGGACATATATGGAATAGAGGAAAAAAAGGGGAGAGTTTTATCCCCTCTCTTGTAACAACCTGTTTTTATAGCAACCTGTTACAGCTGTTTGCAAATAGGTTTAGCAAAACAAATATTTTTTTTGCCTTTTTGAATTATTTTGATAAAATATAAATTCCAGAAGGAGAAGAGCGTTGTTTCAGCAGAGTTAAAAAGAGCAGTGGGGATTCTCAGACAGGCGGATGCATATTCTCAGGAATGCTCTTTCAGAGAGCAGCAAGCTGTGAACGTGCAGCTGCAGGCTTCAGCGTCCTGAATAATCTGCATTCAGAGAGTGCAAAGTCATCAATATTTATGGGCTGGTAGGATCATCCCTGGCATGCAGCTACATCTGCCAGCTCTCTGTTTACTCCACATCCTTTTCTCTGCAAGTTTCAGGTTCCTATTTCCTGAGACTAGTAGGCTTGCCCTTTGAAGAAAAGTTCCTCCAGTGAAACAGCAAAGATGCTTCCTGAATCATACTGGGCCTGCACGTTAACTGTGCGTGTTGAGAAATCCCAACTGCAGCAGATGTTGTGTGAGAAACAGGAGCTGCCACTGAGCACAGTTTCCCAGACTCAGCGCTGCCTTGGTGGATCCAGCATTCTTGTTCTGACTTATTTGCTCACAATTGCTTTACAGGAAAGGGCTCCCATACCCTTTTTCAGCAGGAACTGCCATTTTGTCTTCAGACAGAGCCTGTAAGGCACTAATGTCCATACAGATGTATTTCCTCTCAGAGGTAAAGTCTGTGCACCAACAGCAGGACTTGACTCATATCCACTGAGCCAATACAGCCCAACTCACATTGAGCCAACTAAATAATTCTTAATTTTACATATAAACAAAAATGAAAAAAGTCATTTTTAGACTACAAAATCAGCATGGATTTAACAGAAAACATTTATTCCATATCTGTTCATCTCAGGAGATTTAAATAGCATTATTAACAATAACAAAAAATTTTCGTGTAGTTTTATTTTAAATTAAAGGTCATCAAGAGCACCGATCCATTCTTGATGTTTGCAAAATATAAACATATACGACTTGCGTGCTTTCTTGCCTAAATTTGCCTATCAATGCTGTATAAATATAATTTGAATGACAGGCCATCCAAATAGCACTGAAACAGTAGTGGAAAGCTTGTGTTACGCCGGTCGTCTTAGACTCTGGGCACGTTTACTTCACCGAATTGCACTTTTCTCACACTGTCCCATGAATATTCAGGTGACACAATTCTATTAGGATAGGTCCCACGTATCAGGAGTCCTAATCTTGCATACTAATTGCTCACAAAAAGTGCATTTTTAATTAATTTTATCAACATGCAGTGCTCTTTCACCTAAGATTGCCAGATCAAAAGTAAAACTTGCACTATTTGTCCAAACAATTCCCTAGCTGCATATTCTGTACTTCTGTTTTTCTCTTTATGAGAAATATCACTGTGTCTAATGCAGAAAAAGTAATTTCTTAAACAGAAGTTACTCCATGCAAGTAATTCATGTGGCTTCTAAAAGTCATTAACATTTCATTACTCAGGAACTATTAATGAATTTCAGAACAGTAAAGAAGCAGGAGAGAAATAATATCTCTTCACTCCCACATATTCATGTGTTGGTTTTGATGTGGTGGTTTTGGTTTGGTTTTATTGTCTGCATGGTATTATGAAGTAACTTGGTTTATTACTCAGAAGACAGAAAGCCCGGAGGAGAGGCAATTTCTTTGTCTACCCTGACAAACCCCTGAATTTGAATTTATGTGATCCAGTGAAGGTACAGCATGGTGCACCTTAAGGATCCTTCTCTTCAGTTCAAGTATATGATGCCACTTTATATCTGTATAAGTCCTGAGTTGATATGGTAGTCAGGAAGTTTTGCTTATTACATCAAAATGCGCAAATACTATTTAAAATATTTTCCTTTCTTAGGGCACATTTCAATGCAGTGTGCAGATGGCACACCAAATGAGCTCCAGTTTTGATAGAGTAATATGCTTTATGTGAGCTGACATTGTGGTCTGGGATGCAGAGCTGACCTGTTGGGCTCCAGAGGCCCTGCTGAGTGGCAGCTGATAGAAGATGACAGCTGCCCCTTCTTCTAAAGCCTACCTGGCATTTGAAGCATTACAGGAACAAGGGACTCATCTGGGTGACACCTTCAAATGTATCGATATACTCTGCTCCCATTCATATGGGACTGGCAAGACTTCAAAGTCCCAAAAAGTATTTGACTAAAACTCTGGAATATTCTGGATCATGAGTCATATTCCTGATGTATAGAAAATATTTGAGTGGTGTTAATCTCACGAACAGTAACTTATGACATATTTTTCCTAAGATCTCTATGAAATTACTGTAAAAGGAGGTTGCCTGAAGAAACTTTGGACCTGTACTCTTCTCAGGAGGATATTTGCAGTGTTCAGATTTAGTGATGGGCTGTTAATGTGCTGTGTGTGCCAGGTAGGAGGAGAGTGGAGAAGAGCAAAGATAAATTCCAGAAGCAGGAGAATAAGGTATACAAAAAACCAACACCCTGTACTGGGAAGCAGATATAGAAGTTCATGTGCTCAAGGGTTCACTTCCCCCACCCCTGGCCGTTATTCTCAAGTCTGCCCTGAACATAAATTTGTAACTTCTGCTCTTTTGTTGTCTTCCCCCAAGATTCACCATTGGGTCCTCTTGAAACGGGGTGGGTGGGTACATACTGGCCTGACCAGCTTTCCTCTGAGACCTAAAGGGAAGGGCGTGCTAGCACCCCAACTTTTCTGCCCCCACCCCAGCAGCAAATCTCTAAAGATAGAGTATGTTCATCAGCACCTTGGCAAGTTTACAATGCCTGCAGGAGGAAGGGGTTTGGAAGCACAGCCCAGTATGCAGAGTGGGTACCTGCAGGAAACAGTGGTACCTTGGGCTCCTTCTGGTGAATCTGGATAACAAGGAGTCAAATTCTTTTTGACAGAAAAGGGAATGGGATTTTCCACAACCTGGGAATGTGCCCTTGCCTTATCTGAAACTTCAGTGGATCTGACTCCCATTCCTGGCAAATTTTGAATTTACCAAAAATTCGGTTAAAAAGAAAAAGAGTAGATATCAAAAGTATAACTAAATCACTGGGCACTTTGTAAAACTGGAACAGGACTGAGTGACTGCACAGGGGAAGAATTCTGATTTTAACTGAATCATCCTTTATTAGCTGGATCTTTGTGGTACAAAAAGTGTGGTTTGATGTCAACCAATTTTCCTCTTCTGCAATCCCCTCAATATGCCAAGTTCTTGCAATTGCTGTTTTAAATTTTCTTTCCCTCTCTTGAGTTATGACTTAGAAGTGACATAAGCATTCAGACAGAAATCTGTTTAAACTCTCACTGGAATATCCTCATGTCATTCATGTCATCTTCTGTGCTGACTGACAGATGCCTACAAGGTAGAAGAATGCACAGTACAACAGTACCTGAACACGACAGAAGAATTCAAGGCAGCTGCAACATAAAACAAGCAAGTCTTCCTTGCTTTGTTTCCTGCTTTTTGTGGTGTTTTAAAGATCTTACTCTAATGCAGGATTCTGTGGTTAAAATTCACTTGCTTTTAGAAAGTAGTATTAAGAAGCTCATTCACCCACACTTCACATGCTGGATGGGGAAGGGTAAGACAATACTTAAATGGCTTTTTAATGGCATAAGAGTTGGTATTTCTGGGATCCCAAGTTGTGAAGTCGTGTGGTGAAATTTATAAAGAAAGAAATGTCTTTCTGCCAGTATTGTTTAGATTTATCATCAATATATGCATCAAGGAATGCAATTGCATTGCGTACCTGCATAAAAGAACCTACAACAACACGAGATTTACTGAAGGGTATGTAACAGTCTAAGAGTGTAACTTCTAATATGCCTTTCTGGAGTTAGTAGGAACTTCAGCAAAAGAATATACATGTTTTACATAAGAACCCATTATAGAGGCTGGCTAATTTGACACAATTTATGGGCTCTCTGGCCATTTTTAGGGCACGAAATATAGCCAAAGTCACAGCAATGTGCTTTCAAATACACCCAGATCAACGGTGAATAAATTTTTTCATTATCACCTCTCTGAATACTTCCAGTATGCCCTTGAGAGGAATTTTTTTTCAGTATCTTTCCTCCTAATTCTGTCTTGTGATTTGATGCCAAAGTCAGTGGCTTCTCCACTAAATTTTAAATGCATTATAGAGTTTCTACTTATGAAACCCAAGTCTGGAACCATCAGCTTCTTAAGCTTTCTTCATGAGTCTTCAGCCCTTGGCTTTCATCAGTCTTTCCTCTTCTCTTCTATTTCAGCCCCTTTTTACTCAAATCATGCAGTGCACACTTATTTTCATCAGTCTGCTCTGCACTTGAAGGCTTTTCATCAGTTTTGCTTCTTGGGTTTGATCCAGTAACCTTGTCTCTTTGTTTTTGTGGTGTCAACTGTCATGCTTTGATCTGCAGCTTTTTTCCATAAAGGAAGTGTGTGCTTTGAAAAGAAGGGGAAAGATGCATGGAGAACTATACATCACAACTGCTCCTCAAGTATAATTTTGACACGTGAGAAAGAAAGGAGGAAGAATTTTTCCTATCATTATCATTTTCTTTTTCATGCTCGTCTCATTCCAGATATGACATCGGAATTCGGCTGCTTTTCCATGTAGAAATACTTCACTGAGACACAGAGACTGACTGTGAGGTTTTAGATTTAAAATTTTCAGTCAAGGAGACAGAATCCTCATTTGTCCAAGGATTTTTTATTGCTTTTCCCTGTAGGATCTCCAGCCTAATTCTTGCCTTTTTTGTATAGATTTTTTACAACCCAGGAAACTGGTTAATGTGTATCTATAACTATTGTATGGTAAAAAAAGCAAGCATGCCTAATAATTTTTAGGAAAAGCATTAAGCAATCAATGGCAATGCTCCTCCAATAGCTGCAGAGAGCTAACTGGACAATTTCCAACAGAGTCCATGGAAAAATGCAGATCATATCAAGCAAGCATCAGCTGTGAGAGTATCCAAGGTTAGAGGGAGACTCATGCTTCATTTATCAGCCAGGATTAAAGGCAGTGGAGAATGTTCATTGCAACTGTGCAAACGTAAAACATATTAAAGGGCCAAGACACAGAAAATGTCAACCACTGCTGTTCTGAGGCTATCCATCACAGTGAGCTGGGAGTCATCACTGTATCCCGCAGTGAGTCATGAGTGAAGCAAATGTTACATAAGCTTTTTTTACCCACGGGGATTTCAATTAACTTTCAAGATAGAGATGCATTGTGTTGAATGTCATGCTGATACTGAAGACCTCCACAATGTTGTCATGCCTGTAGACATTTCCAGATTATTTAATCAGCTTTGTCTGGAAGGAGCAAGGCAATGGGACTCTCAGATTTAAGCAGCTTTGCTAAAGCTGTAGCTAGCAGCCTCCGTATGCTGGGCAACCCACCACACTTAGCCTGATAGTCATTGGTCATAATCCAGTACCTCATGGTGTGGACAATGCACCCACACAGCTTTGTGGTGATGATAGCTTTATTCCCTTCTGCAATCAATGGGTCTCAGCCACAAGAACGGACTTTACTGGGGCTTTAGGTTGTTGGCAACTTGAAATCTCACTCTATCACATTCCCCAAAAGGGTGTATCACTGCACACTGAGGGTTATGTGGGCTGGAAGGTGTTACTCATTCCCCTGTTATGTTTCCCTAAGCTATCAAGGACTTCAATGACTCAAGAAGAAAGTTTGCAGCTGAAAATCATATAGTGGCCATAAGAGGCCTTATCGTAAACAAACACTGGTTGCAGTTTTGAAAGAGTTAACTGAAAAGGATGCTCACCTATCTTCATATGGGGAAGAAGCTTAAACCTTGGCAAGAGCATCACTTGGCAGACTGGAGAAACTTCATGGACTGATGGACACATTATTTACTTATATCCAGCAAAAAAATGGGTTACATGTCTTGATGTAACAGGAAGTTCAAGCTCTACTTGCTGGACACAATCCCCTTACATAGTTTTGAGGGTAGTGTTGCTGGTACTCCATCAAACCTGAAAGGAAGTTTCTTAAAGGCACTCTCAGACAAAATTAGTGATGTGGCAGTACATGTTCCTTACCAGAGCTTTGCTCTGCAAGTTCTAAATATGTGGTGAGATTGATGCACTTTGCGTACCAACTTGAAGGCACAGAAGCAAAGAAGAGATAATTTTAACCCTGTCACATGTCAGTCTCCATGTTAATCACCTTCATTGTCGTTACTGATCCTTGAATTATGACCTTGTGCACTTCCCATGTGCTTATCTTTTTTTATTCAGCTGTTGTCTCTCCCATTTGCTTGGTTTGCCCTTCAGTCAGCTATGTCCTTTCTCCTCCTTTTCTGCCAGAGGTTAGGGCATGGAGGGAATGGAAAGGCAAGATTCAGGTGCCAGAGCCATAAACAAGCAGCTTTCTTGGATGTGCTGGATGTGTGCAGAAGTAGCATAAGAAAGTAACAAAGAAGAGAAGAAACAATGGGGATCTTTTAAACTAACAGTCAATCGGGTTTAAGGTGGTTATATTTGTGAATAGAAGTCTGTTTAGGGCACAGTCTGATTAGCTGTAGAGGTTTGTAAGGAAAGCTCCATGGGATGCAGATACTGTAAATGAGAACTGCAGAGTTACAAGCAAGGTGTAAAATACCTCTGCACTGTTAAACAAGGTATGGGGTTTTGGTTTAGTTGTTTGTTGGGGATGTTTTATCCCAGACTTTCAAGTATTTACCAGTTGTTTAGTTTAAGTGTAAGAGTGATCTCATTAATTTTTGACTTTGAAGATCAGAGCCTGATTTGGTCTACTCACAGTATTTCTTTATAAATTCCAGTTTTGAAAGAGTTTCTGTCTCTGAACTTTTAAAATCAGTTTTTCACAGCTGTTTGTGCAAACAGGTTGTCTTTGTTCGTCGACTTCTAACAAAATAGACAATGGAAATGTTGCACAAAGTGGTTTTCTGAGTAAACAGGTAGTTTAGAATGTTCGGATCTATAGCAATCTGTTGTTGAGATTTTCTCTCTCCTGTTGTGCAAATTCCCCTGCCCTTTTGTGAGCATGAGGATAGACAGAAAACACACACCCCCTATGAGAAAATAAAAACGTTCTTTTTTTATGTGCTCCACATCTTTTCGTAATGAAGTGCTTGTAAGCAGAATGTTGAAATCAAGACTGGAAACAACAATGGCTTGCAAGCACATTCTAGCACTATGCTGCAATTGAGTGTGATTTGACAATGCCATTAAGCAGTGAAAATTCTTAGGATTTGCAAGATGGTGGAAATAAGTGTTATAGGCTTTCTTAATAGTTGAGAAATAGTAGTGGACAAATTGCTGCTACTTTTCCTATTTTAGGATCTTCTGGATAATAGTCTCGTAATATACTTATGAGACAGGGATTTTTTAATGTTTTTCCTCAGGTTTCTCTCCTTGTTTTAATTCCAGTTGAATTTCATACAAAGTTCAAAATATTCTATCCTCCAGTACACCATGGTATACAGAAAGTCTTGTAGAGTTGAATTCACTGCTTTAGCTCCCTGATGAAAATGCCTACTGCAGAGAGGGTAAAAAGAAAATAATCTTTGGCTTCCTAAGGAATGCATTAAATGGGAACTGCTGAAGTCTCTACAATTGCAACCGGGTCTGATTTCCAGACTTTAAAATAGTGCCTTCCATACCGACTGGAATTCCACAAAGCACTTAAATAGAAAAATATATCAGAGAGCAAGTCAGCAAATATAGAGAGGAAATCAGAGCATCAACTTGGCCTTTCCCTACAATATTTCAGCATTTTCCCACCATTACAACAGGGTAGGACTGACAGATGGGGTCTGTCTGCACAGATGACCATACAGATGCCAACACCTTTGAGACCTTCAGTGAGCTTTCTACCTCAATTTTTGCTTCTTCCAGATTCTTCTGTTGTTTATGAAGTCTCCCCCACCTCATCAAAGGTTTCATGAGTCAGGTCAGAATTTTTTTTACCTGGAAATCAGGTTAAAGTGTACATGTACGATCTCTGGAAAGTTGTAGCCCAGGAGAAGGTGTAAACTGCTTAGTGTGTCCAGCATGAAAGGTCTAAAGGATGACATTGTTAAATGTGATTACACTGTGCTGTGACAGCAGTCAGCAGTTCTGGGGGTAAGAGTCAGTGTGGTTGCCCCAAGGGTCATCCAGTTGACCTGTCCTCCCACGGCCCCACATTGCTCCAAGTGCCATTCAGTGGGATGAATGCCGTATGGATGTCAGTTTTTGCCAGACTCTGCATGAATACTGCACAGAAAGGAAGGAGATCAGCGGATTATTCTTATCAGTACAAAGAGAGACAACATGCCTCAGAAAGCTAGAGAGATAAATGCACAAGCTGGAAGAGAAGCAGGGTAAAGCAGAACTGCCCTGGCGACAGTCCACTTTAAAAGCAGATATAAGGAACTCCTTTATTTTCTCTTCAAAATAAATGAAATGCATATAGAAAATTGGACATAGGTACACTGCTGATTTTATCTTCTGTCTTTGGCAAAATTCTGTGCTCTCACTCAGAGTGACATCAGATAAATCTACCTGTTGACTATGATTTCTATTCAGTATATGAAAAAAGGCCTACTACGTGAAACAGTTTTCCATAGATTAAAAAAAAAACAACCCAAAAAGTCTTCTATCACCTTCTTGCCATGGTGTTAACTATGATTTTTCTCAGCAATTTGAAATATTAGAGTATAGATCTCTTGCAAGTCATCTTTATATTCAACTAAAATTCAGATGGGAAATTAAAATAAAATGCCAGAGTTATTGACTCTCAGATTCAGTTTTGAATTGGTGTATTTGGGCTGCTCTATTTTTGCCTTATTTTCTAGTCTTTCTGTGTTTGTCTTTTATTTTACTTATATGACAAATATAGCACGCAACAATGCATCAAGGCAATAGCCTCACGTCAGTCCTGTGAGAAGAAAAGTAACGTTAAACTGATGGGGATAGATGCAGCGACCAAAAAACCAGAAAAAAATTAATCAGCATACTGCAAGTATGGCCCATGAGTTAGACCCCCAGCTCTGCATGACCTCCAGCAAACGCAAGCACAGCAAGTTTGAAAGTCACTGCAGCAGGAACACAGAACAGTCTATGTCACCCACCAGACACCAAATGCCTGAGTCCTCCTCACTCCTTTAACACAAGATCTTCCCTGATCAGTAGTTGACTGAAATGAAACACAGAGACGTGTAACCCTGATGCACTGTTTGCAGTCTGGGGATTTGTGTGTGTGTGCGTGTGTGTGTTTCCAATAACAGCAGTACTTAATACATTTCTTCTCAAAAAATATTCCCTTTCAAGGACCAAACAAGCTGATCTCTGCAATGATCCCCAGATATCTGTATGTGCAACCCATCTGATTGTGTAAGTGTATTGAAATAGTGGCCTGCATTCCATGTCACTGAGATGCTACTTTTTATTTTCAATTCGAATCTAAAGAAATTATTCCAGTGATCAATGATTATGGTCAAGAGGGCTATGACTTGTTTCTGAGAGGGAAGTAAAGACTCAGGATTTTCCTGAGCCCTCCTCCTGTTGACAAGCTTTGTTTTGGAAAATACTTTTCACCTGCAAGATCCATAGCAGTAGTAGAAAAGAACATCATCAGGCAAGAAACAAAGCCCCTTGGGGGGAATATTTACGATATATCTTCAACCAGTCTCATTCATCTTTGTGCTACTTTTGTTTATTTCTGTTGTAACCACAGCTGTCAGTGGTTAGACTAATAGAAAACTGCATTTTGCAGTAGGCAAAAAGGAGGGACTGATTATCCCCAAGGGCAAGGATATTATACCACACACTTTATTTTGAAGACAAAAGAGGGAGCTGGACCTGTATTTGACAGTATCTGCAGCGTAGAACCACAGTGTTTATGTGACTCCTGCTATGGCAGCTACCTACACTTGCAAGCTGTATAATCAAGAACAAATGACAAAATCAGCCAAGGATGTGAAAATTAGAGCTATTGCAATATGGACATTTTGCATTGTTTCAGAAGTCCGTCGCATCCTTGTGTGATATGTGACAGTCAGACACAGCCAGGAGACTCGTGTGTGCCTCCTGCTGTGATGGGCAGAACTCTGTTTTACAGACAACAAAGAGTTTTAAAAGATACAATTCCTTTTGATAATATTTTATTGAAGTGTCACTTTAAAGGATTAGATTGGATTGCTTAAAGAAAACAGAAGAGAAAAACCCTTTCAAATAATTACATTTTTCTGAACAAAATGTGGTTGTTTGAGAGTTCTGTTTTCTCAAGACTCTTGTTTAGTAGTTGCAAGGAAACTCTTTGGGGTTTCCTTGTGGGCAAAGACTCAGAAAAAAAATACTGTATATCCAATGTCTGGTCTGTCTAGATTTCCACTGCACACCCAGCTTCATAATATCTCAGGACTTGAATGATATTAAAAAAAAAAATAACCCCCCCCCCCCAACATTTTCTTTGTTTATGCAATCCTGAGACATTTTCATAGGGCAAGCAGTTAAAAATTCTTTCTTATTTTGGTTTTTTTTTGTATCAAATGTTCTAAAGGAGAAAGCTTTTCATCCTGCAGTTGAACAGAAACCTGCACAAAGCACAGCCTGTTCGCAATAGAAAGAGCCAAAATTCAACTCAGGTGAACTCCTCCCATCTGCACACTGGGTGACTTGTTTTGCTCTGCAATAGAGGAAAGCTATCATGTAGGGCAGAGAGAACTGCCTGGCTTCTTGTCTTTAAAGCCAGCTGTGAGGTCAGTCAGTTGCCCTTCTTGTACTGCTGTAACAGAGCTGGTTTTAACATATAGGAAATGTTAAATATTAAATGTATTTGTCCTCCATGAGTAGAGGTAATAAAACCCACAGACACAGAAGATTTCCTGTAGTCATTTTTCACAAGGGTGGCCCAAGTGGGGCTCAGGGCAATCTGGCTGTGGAAGAGGCATCGGGGACAGTTTCAGCTGGGGATGCTTCAGCAGGGATGCCCATGGCCTGATTCCCCAGCAGGGACAGACAGAGCAGGAAAGTGGCCTTCTTCACAGCTGCTGCCAGATCTGCCTCCAAGAATAGTATAGGTGTACCTAGGGAGTCCTTCAACCAAAGCACATACCCCCACCCCAATAAAACCCACAGTAAAACTTTTTAATATCTGAATATGTGTTTTCCATGACAGGAACTCTTTCTGGTTGGTTTGAGTACCCGAAATGGCAGTGTCTGCAGCTGTAGCCTAGGCAGAAAGCTACCTTGCCCTGTATATTGCATGTTTACCATACCAAGCCTTGAAAGGCTTGGAAAGCTTGAAGCAGAAAAAAGCTTGAAAACTTGCAGGTCTTTCCTTTGGAAGGTTTTGACTAATGGTTTACAAAGAGCAGACAGCCTACTACAGTCAAAGAACTGTTTCTTTTATCGATGGGAATGAAGCATTCACAGGGGAAAAAAAATTTTTAGGTGTGTAGACTCCATAAAGTTGTATTATCTTTCGTCAGTGATTTGTGCAGCCTGGCTTCTCTTGACACCCCCAAGAGGCCTCTCTTGAGCTATTTTTTTTTCCTTCTAGATCCAACAGTCAAAGCAATACATTCAGGCAGTAAACATCCCAATTACAACATTATCAAATACTACTAAGAAATTATTATGGAGCACTTCCCTTTTCATTACATGTGTTACAATAGTAAAGTCTGACATCCTGCAGCTTTGAAGAGCTTTATGTTAGGTGTCCAGCAAAACATATAAACTTCAAATCTAACCATGGAAAAGTCTCTAGTAGCTGACCTTTTTATATACATTAAAATCTGGTTTAGATCATTGTTAGAAGTTTTTATGCTTTCTTCTGACCTCGTATAGTTAGATTCAAGATATTTAGAGTTTTACAGAGAGAAATATAAACAAATAAAATTGAATCTCTCTTCCTCCTTTTCTTAAAATACTTCCAAGTAATTTTCCCACTGTTTAAGTGAAATGTAGTGAGTACATATCTCTGTGTTGTAAAGAAGATGCATGACTTGTTTGGAAGAGCCACCATCTCATTTTTTGCTCATTCAAACACTGTCTAATTTTACTCTAGGTTTTCATATAAGTGTCAGGCTCATTTATTCCATCACAGCACTATAAAATTCTCCTGTGTCTGCACATTCTGTATATATGAATGCGAGTACACACACACACATACACACACACATGTATACGTTGATAGATGTGTGTATGCATTTGTTCATAAACCTTTAGACAGATGCACATAAAAGCTCTGCAGAGTACAAGATGACCATCTTGTCCAACTTTAGCTGGTCAAAAAAAATTTGTATGGCTTGCAGGAAAAGGGCAGTCAAGTGTACTGCAGCAAAAATCTGCTTTCTGACTTCTTTCTTCTGGCTTCCGAGCTTCATTTGTCATGTTCAAGCTTTGTTCTAGTTTTGTAGCCTATGGCAGAGTGTGAGATGGGTGAGAAGTCAAGAGACTGCAGGACTTAGCACAGTGTAGCAAACTGAAACGTCAGAGATGTGCATCACAGAGCCTGTGACAAAAGCAAAATTAAACCCTCACGTGGACAATAGATATTTCACACATCCACAGTACAGGCTTAAGCACATGAACCCCCAGAATGTCAGCAATGATGTCTTCATTTGCTCTCCAAAACCCAAGTGCACTAATAAACATAATATGGTGTAAATCATGGGAAGGTCTAAAAGATTATCCCTTTTCATACTGCTGCGCTTTGGGTTAGAAATTAACCTTAGTGAGACAGAAATTTGTTGCCAAGAGAGGACACACAATATAACACACAATACACAATGAGAACCACTTTGCAGGGAAGGACACAGTTCCCAGGTACATCTTACCAATATAAGGATGTGCATTTATCACAAATGGCTGCCACCCAGGTGGAATCTGATCATTCCAGGGGCAGGGAGAGAGGCTGAGCTGGCTGCAGAGGGCTGCCCCAGCAGCACCCAGCTCTGCCAAGCCAGGCACCCTGCTGGATTGCATCACTGCCCTGGCTTGAGACCCTGAACATCTACTACCCATAATGTAAAAGCAGAAAATCGTACAAACTAAAGGATATTGGGGTTATGCAAGATGCATTGGGATTATGATAGTGTGCCGGTTTGGCCAAAATCTAGTAATATAGCCCCTGAGAGAAAACCAGGTTGCAACCACCCTTCCCCCCCACAGGGTTCGGGGAAAAAGAAATTTTTTCCTCGAAGGAAAGTGAAAGAGATAAAAACTATTTATTTTAACAAACACACAGGAAAAGGATAATGATGCTGAATAATGAATTAAAACCCCCGCTATAGAGAGAAACCTGGGAAGATTTCAGTGTCCTTCTGTAGGTGTGGTCTCTCTCCTCCTCGGAGCTGGTCGGTGAGGGCGTGGGCCCACCCCCGGGCCTCGGGGAGAAAATTCTCCTGATGTGTTCTGATGTTGTTGAAACAGTTCAGAAGAGAAGAAGGGAAAAAACCCAAAGTCCCAGGAAACAAAATTCAGCTCTCCGTCTCACACCAAGAAGGAAAAAAAAACCAGCTGGCTGAAGAAAAAGCAAGCAGGGTGCTCCCTTCGTGCTTTCCGCAGTCAGAAAAAACACTGAGGAGTGTAATCTCTGTGTCCTTGAGAAGCTGCTTTGGAAAGTTCATCTGGGTTTTTTCTTTCAAGCTCAGTTTAAAGGCACAGAAAAGGCACAATATTACTTTTTGGGCATAGAGCATGATAGGGGATACACATGATAGAGTCACCCCAAGACAGATAGATACACAAAATCTAAACCAGTGAACTACAGCAACTCACGCCAGTGGTTTTACTCCATTGCTGCACAGACAGATTTAGTTCTAATGGTTTGGAAAGTTTGCTAATTAAAAATTGCTTGGTAGGACGATGAGAAAAGGTGCTGAATGATGGCAGCAGAGTGCATGTAATGCACCTTCTGATAACTGGGGCCAGTAAGAAAGCTTTTGTTTGTCAAAGAGCTTATTCAGCACAGTTAAGCAATGGGTAAACACTACACCTACTGTATTTGTGAAGTGTGTTTCAATGCGACCCCCGGTGGGTCAGCAGGCTTATTCACAGAACTTAATGAGTGTAAATTGGTATTTGCTAGTGTAAAAATACCAATCCCATATGCAGAGAAAAAGAACTGATCTTTTAATTGATCTTTGAACTACGTTACAATTGACAGTCCTGAGATGCCAGCGTGCAAAGTTAATTAAGCTGCCAAAGATATTTTAAGAAGCTGAGCCTGGTTTTGTTGGAAGGTCTTTGTCATTTACAAATTTGAGAGAAGTGCTGCAAAGCTGTGGGTGATGCTGGTGTAAACAGAGAATGAAATAAAAGCAGTGTTATCTCTGTCTTTGTTGTGGGTGAGAACTATCCTATTCTGGCTCTCACAGGACTTCTATGTGATGTCAGGACTAAAAGCAGGCTTGAAGTCTATAAAACTTAATAAAATTGCTGGCCGATGGAGGTAAGTGAAGAAAGTGGACAGAGGAATTTTCTGCCATCTTCTAAATTTGACATTGGTTTAGCAGAGGAAAGGAGAAAAGGAGCTAAGGGAATTAAAACAAAATGAATCAAAAATATTAAAATTGCTCTTACACGATACCTAGATTTTTGAAAGTAAGGCCCTAAATAAGCATTCCTTGAACATTTCCAACCTTTGCTTCCTTCTTCTGTGCTTGTGTGTTTAAAAGAATTAAATTCAATTGACTTTATTCAATTACAGCAAATATGTGCAGAATGCCATCCAAAGCAGCCCTAATACTTCAAGACTGTATCATTTTATTTCTAAGTTGTGTGACTGAGTGTGACTGCAGGGGTGTGTTCCGTGAGAACAACATCTTTCGTGAGTAAGAATAGTTGTCAGTTTGTGGTTGGATACAGTTATCTTCGAGGAAGAGTCTCTTCTCTCTGATGGGGACAGTAACTGCTCATTTTAGTTTTATTGTCATGACATAAAAATACAATTTTTGGCTACATCGTTGTGAAAAATATTTTTCTTTGGAAAAACAGAATAACAACAATAATTCGTCTGTCCTGCAAATCCTTCATGTGCAGAAGTCCTTCTAGCTCACAGGAGCTTAGTGAAGAGTATTTTTACAAGGTTTCTGGTGAGATAGAACTGGTAAATCAGTAAGAATGGAAGTAATGGAATTTATTTAGAGAAGTTTTTGCAGAAAAAGTAAAATGCCGGAAAAATGTAAGGACTATTACAGAAACCATGGTTTTGTAAGTCAGAGGCCAAAGTACAGAAAAATGACAGGATTAAAATGAAAAATGAATGTTCTGAGTAACTCTTTTCCAGCAGTGTCAATAATGAATGGTTTAATTTACCAAATTTCTCATCAAATGACCCACCTTTAGAATGGAAGTATTTTTGGAAAGAGTATGATAGTTTCAATGACAAAAAAAATGCTGTAAAGATGTTAATTTTGTGAATGATTGCTTGTAATGGGGGGCTGAGGTAACTTCTGTAGGAAAAGGCAAAAATTTACAGGGAATTTGTTTTGTTTTCCTAGTTAACAAAGAGCCACCTCGACGGTAATGTGAGAGAGAAGGTCGTGGTGTCCTTTTTCACATACAATAACAGATCAGTGCTGTTGCATGTCTCAGTGAATAAAACTTATGAAGGATGTTTGAAACACAATCTTTGGACAGCTTCACTTAGGAATGAATTTAACACCTTCAGATAATACAAGTCCCTTGAGCTCCGGGGGATCAATAAATTCATGTAGGTGGAGGTTGCTGGTGATGCACAGCAGGAGCTGTTTCCCAGCTGTATCACTGATTAGTAGGAATCTCACCTCGCCAAGCCTTTAAAGCCTTGCAGAAAATGCACCAATTAAGTGTTCAAATCCTTCAGCCTTAAGCCATATGTCAAGGAAAAATAATTCACTGGCACAGGGCTTTGGGTCAAGCTTCTTAGCCCAGCGGTTGATGTGATAATGCTTTAGTATTGTGCTGCTTGCCCACCCAGGAGGAAGGAGAGGGAGACCTGGCTATTGTTTCTCTCTACAGCAGTTCTCTGAAGAATATGAATGTAAGTGTGACTCATTAATAATCTCAGTTTTAAGGAAGGGTGATGGAGGAGGAGTGTTTAAAGTATTCTTGGCTCAGTGAGTATTCACTGAAAAAGTACTGCTTCACTCTGCCTCACAGCTCTGCCTGCAGCTCAGGGCTCTTCTGCCACTACCCTCTGCTTGCACTAAGTAAGCATCAGTTTTGTGGGTAGATTTTGGGGAATGAGAAAGGAAATCACATTTACTTATGGCAAGGAATGGTTGATTTTTTTAAGGGTTGGGAGAGAGCATGTGAGTGTTCACTCAGGAGAGCTGCATGTTTAGCTTCAGACTAATTAAGACAGTCACTAAAAATCCATGAAAAGCTCCCCAAATGCTGGAATTGCAGGGAATATTGACTACCTCTGGCACAAGAGCACTGGTTGTAGAATGAGGTTGCTAACCTATGAGGAGGTAAAGGAAAAACCCAGGAAAGGTGGCTGAAAACTCACACTCCAAGGTGCAAAAACGGGCCCCACTCTTCTGAACTGTAAAATTTGTTGCTTTTCGCAGTGCAAAAAAAAAAAGGCAGAAAGGCAAGCACCTGTCCACACAGTCATTGCAGTGTTTCCATCTGAAACCCCTCCTACATATCTCAGCATCCAGGTCTTACACCTGCCCTGCAGTGAGATACCACAGCCTCAGCTCCAAGGAGCAAGAGGAAACCCAAAGACTTCATTGAAAAGAAGCTAAAGAAAGTTAAAAATATTTCAGGCATCCTCCAATGGGAAGACAGGTGCTCCTGCATTGAGAAAAATATTGGATGTTCAAATACTTCTTCCCTATACACCCACTCAGCTCTTGCAGCTCAGCATCCCTGAAGTGATGTGGGTCAGGGTTGGAAGCAGCACGGGGACCTGAAGGTGGGACATATCAAGTTTTAGGCCTACAACCTAGTTAATAAAACATCCTCTCCCAGAGCTCATATTTGTCTCAGGAACAAATTTCCTCTGAGGTATGTAGCAGCTCTATCTCTAAGCAGAGCCAAGTGTGAAATATCAATGTGTGAAAGGGAAAAAAGGAAGGAAAGCAGTGTAAATTTTTACAGACAGAGAATACGGAGATTAGATATTGTGAACAAACAGTGGATATGAGTTTGTTTTAAACTGAGTTTCTCCACCTGCCTATAGTTTTCTCATATATATGTGCCCAAAATACTGGGCATGGGTTTGCTTTTACAAGGTTTCTGCATAAATGTTTATGTGCTGTGAATTAAATCATGCACTTAAAGAGGGAAGAGGATGAAATGGAAAACTTGCTAACCCTAACGATGAATGGATTGCTCATTACTCATGCCAAGGAACAGCCAATCCAGGCAGGAAGTTTCCATCCAGTAAATGTATCTCTCTGAAAATTTGCCAGGTAGAGGTAAAGAAAAATGTTACGTTTGCCGTTTTGAATTACTGCTTGAAGGGTTCTGGACTCTTGTTGCAGAAGGAATAAAGAAGAACCTACAATACTAAGAAATACTGAACAACTGGCATAATCTAAGTGCAATAAACCAAGCTTTTCCGTTTTTCCTTCTCCATAACCTGTTCTACGTCCTGGTCTATCTGCTAGAAGTCTTTTATAACGTGTATGTCTATCTTACTTCATTAAAACTGATATTATCAATTAGCCACTAAGGTAAAGGCTTCGTCAGCCTCTCACCTGAAAATGTGGGTAGTGTAAAATAACCCACTTTGCAGTCCTCTCTACTGAATACTTTATTTATTTCAGTACTTTGGAAGACGAGTGAAAGCTGTATCTTCAGTCAGCCCCTTTGTTGAGGTAACTTCAGCTCTGCTAGACAGCTGCTTTAAAACAATAATTCAGATCTTGGAAGTTAAACCAGTACTTTTTCTGTTGAAGTGAATCTTTTCAAACATATANTTTTTTTTTTTTTTTTTTTTGCAAAGCCATGTGAATTGACCCGTAGCTATAAGTATTCTTTGGCTATATTTTTTTGAAGAAACCCATAACCCATGGCAATTTTCACCTCTGTATGCATGTGTATTTTTATGGTATCTTCACATCGAGAATTCACAGGTACAAATAAATGCTCTCTGCTCATTCTTCTATGAGCCATCTCTTTGTTATACACGCACAAGGGGAGCCTGTTCTATGAGTAGCTTTTAGGTGAGAAGGAGTAGGTGGGACCAGGCCAGGTTTCACACATCATTAAACTCTTTTAATAAATTGATAAAACTCCACCCTACGAGAAGTTGAATTCTTTGCCCAGACTTCATCTACTGGAAGATTATGGAAGAACTAGAGCTCTCATATGTCTGTTTTTCCACAGACATTTCCTGTTTTTCTACCTGATTTTTTTTCTGAGACAAATTTGCAGATTCCTTTTGATGCTTTTTCAGGATTTCTGGCTGTCTGGCAGTCTGAACAGAGTACTGCTCACTGCTACCCATTTTCAGGCACTATCTCAAAGCCCACATTAGTCAGCTACACAGAATTGGTACCGTAAGTATTTTAAAAATGCTAAAAATAACCATCATCCTGAAACTCCATTCATCTGAAGATCTCAAGTGCTCAGCTAACACAGTACCTTGAACCTCAGTGCCTCGGCAGGATTGTCAGGGAGGGGGGCGTATGGCAATCACAGCCTGTACTGCGCAGCCTGCCCTGGCATTGCCCCACACACTGAGGGGGTGTGAGCACCTACAGCACGTGGGGATCCGCTGTACATGGCTCTCAAGAGGAGGACCTCACCCCATATCACTGTTGCTACAGAGGAAGACCACCATCTGTCCCCAGGCCATGGGGTTACAGGGGAAGAAGAGTCAGACTGAACAGTACATGGTGAACTGCAGGAAAATTTTGGTAAAAATGAAGGAGTTGGCTTGAAAAGAAGTCTTAAAGAAGCACGACGATTTGCAACTGGCAGGACAGATCTTGGGGAAAGGGCAGCAGCCTCCAAATTATGCCTGATGAGACATTTTATCAGTGAGATGATGTGTTTGGTTTGATCTGTGACTCCAAAGGAAAATTTTTAAACTGATACAGAGCAAAGTATAAGCATGACCTTTGTTCCCCAACTGACAGGGCACAATATATGCAGGCATCTATATGTATGTTTGTATCTATAAATCCTCACAAGGTTGGGGAAGACTCTCTTACTGATATATACAGGGTGATGCCCCCTGCATCAAGGGCAAAACACGTGGGCAGTAGCAACAAAAAGATTAGAGTTAAGCAGAAGTTAAATCATGATGAAAAAACAAATTATTGCGAGGTAAGTGGTAGCTCCAGAAGCATTGCTGTTGAAACTGTGCACACTGCTGTTATCTAGCAGTGAAATTTGGACCAAAATCAGGGCACAGGACCACTTTTCTGTCAAATTTGGCAGAGCACATGATACAGAGTTTACTCTGGCTGTATGCTTTTCTGATAGTTTTATGCCTGGCAGTGTGGTGAAAGTTGGTACCTGATTAAGTTTGAAGCCTGTTGTTGCAAAGATAATTCATCAGAAGTTGCATTGGTCAAGCGAGTTTACACCAGACCAGTGATTTTTGTCATCTCTCTTTGGTGTTAGAAGTTAGAAATATAAAGCTTAACTTGTACCATTGAACCATGGCCTGAAGCTGGTGAGTTCTGGCCTTCATCATTTACCCTGCATGTGAGTCTGCAGTTCTAGTGAAAGAACTACTAAATTTTTTTACTATCTAGCATTTCTGCCTTAATTTTTTGGGGGTCAAAACTTGGTCTGAGTAGCTTTTTGAAGAGGCAAATTAAAGAGTTTGAAACTTGAAGCAATCAGTGCTTCTGATGCTAAGCATTCTCCAGGAGGAAGATTTCCTTCATTTTCTAAAGATGGTTGGATTCTGTATTCAGCTGATGTTCACAGAAAGGTTTTTACAATGCTGGATTGCCTTCAAAAATTTTTTTGAACGTGGGTCTCAAGGGTTTTGTTGTGAGCCTTAGTGGTTTGCAACTGCAGCAGGGCTTCATTCTCCAAAGGCTGTAAACTGGTATCAGGAATTACCTGGAGCTGAAAGAAGGACCTGAGCACTGGCCTGAAGTGATTACAGTGATCTAAGGCAGGCACAGGGCAGACAACCTCCTTCTGCCACATCTGGAGCCAGCACGTTGTCTTATATTTGGCTTGGGAAGCAGGAGGCTGTTAATAACACAGCCATTGGGTAACAAATGCAGAGGATATTGTGGCCTCAGCAGGAGGAAGGGATGAAACTCCCCATAAAGCTAAAGATGTGAGAAGGCATTTTTGGGAAGGTGCCCAGTCATCCAGACCCAGTAAGGAGTCAGATAAGACTCCAAGCCTTCATACAACCTTAACAAAAAAAAGCCTGCAGGCCTTTAATGGGAGACAGCCAGTTTCACTTCCATCAGCATCATTTCAGCCTTGCGTAGGTTCAGGCTGAGCTCTACATTTGATTAAAACTGGCAGGCAGGAGGAGTTTCACGTTTCATTTTGTAGCCAAAATTTCTGCTGTACTGGTAGAAAATCATATGCAGTGCTAATACAAACAGTTCAGCAATTTTTAAATAAGTGATCATTTTCATTGTAAGACATTCATTGCCTGAGGCTTCCTGTGCCATTGAACTCCACTTTATTATGTGGAGCTTCAGTCTAATTCTCCTCCTCACAAATTCTTGTGCAGTCATCATGACTGTGTGGCTCAGTTGCAAAGGAGGTAGTCAGAACTGGGCTGAGTTTGTTTAATTTCTGTATAAAAGAATTCTGATCCAGCCTGCTGACTACCTCATTTTTCTCACATTCTTGAGGAATGTCCCATCCCATAAAAAAGTGCTGCATGTGAATTATGTACACTGACCTGAGAGCATCAATCAGGTTTAGAAGGTATTAATCCTGGAGTCCTACATGTTCTCTATTCCTGCTTTCTCTCTGCTGCTAAATCCTGGCACTTCTAAGTGAACTGTTTATAATCCTAACTGCAAAAAGCAGTCTCTGTATTAAATACGTATTAGGGTATATAAATTGTACATATGTGCCTATAGACATTTGTTTCAAATGCAATTTTATGCTTCCTAACAAATTCCAGTTGTGATGTTAATTTCAGTCGCTAAGGTATGAGATTTAGTATACCTTGTATTATAAAATTTAAGTTCTTATATCCGTTTTGGGTGACAAAACCAGGACTAGTCTATTGCCATCTCTGCTATATTTCTCGTGTCCTTCAGCTCAGGTTGTCTTTGAATTACTCAGCAGCTTCTGTTCCAGTTCTTCCCCTCTTCTTTCTTACTCAGAGAAAAACAAACCCAATGCACTTGATCAATTACAAGCCATTTTCAGGTGTGAGAACATAGAACATTAAAGAATTTGAAAACAGGGCTGACCTGACTAACTGCTTCAGTAGATGCACTGTCCAGGAAAACAATTGCAGTCCACTCTTGGGGACCTTGGAGGTTTCTGCTGCCATTCACAAAGGAGGTGACCTGCCTCTGAGCCTGGGATCACGATCCTTCTGACTGGGAAGGGGCCTGAAGCAAAAGTCCAGGGACATGTTCAGTGCTGCAAAGTAAACTGGGTCCTTAGATAATGTAGTTTAAAAAACAAAATCAGGTATCTGAAGTGGTCCATATTTCAGCTCCACTCTTCACAGTTACTCTTGTAATTACGAAAATTTACCAGAGTGACTTCTGTGTAAATATACTCCAAAATTAATGGCTTTTACTAAAACAGAAGATAGCAGTTCTGAGTAGCTTGGTGTTATAAAATTAAAAAAGAGGACTGAACTAGAAGAATGTACTACTAAAAAAGTATAATTTTTTGAGCAAGTATGTTTCTGTTTAGAACTCAGAATTTCTATGTGTGAATGGAAAAAATAGCTTTTTTAATTCCCTTTCACTGCAGACTCCGGGTTTTGCTTGTATCTCCTTCTTACTGAATAGGTAATTGTTCTGATAGATAATGAGACTATATTCCAGTAACAGAAGCAAATTTTTGTGACATCTAAAATCCTGATAACCAGTACAGTAATCTTATATTGCATACATTTTCCAAGTATGGAAACTTTTCTTCAAATACTGGGTGGCTTGTGGCTTTGAATCCATAAGTGAAGCTGTTTATGCAGACCTATAAGTAGGTTTTGGCAGCTGGAGATGACGCTACATGGAGGAACAATTCTGTCCTTAAAATGTGACTCTAATAATCCCTTTATCAAAGCTTGTATTTACTGTTTCCCGCTGAATACTTACAGCATTTACCCACTGTTCAGCTGAAAACTTTCAGTTTTCCAAGCTAAAAACTCCCCAAGCCCTCCAGAGCTCTTTTTATTTTATGCATCATCACTGACAATGAAAATAACATGAACCAAATTATACTGCTAGCTCTATCTCTGTAACATCAGCTGTGGTTAGGATATGCCTTCAGCAACATCTGAAAAACCACACTGGTTTGCGGAGTGCTTGTTGGGCACGTGAGATGGTAAGGATTGACCTGACTGCCAGATCTTTGTGGATTTGAAACTGAGAAACACCTCTGTTTGCCCGCTGAGCAAATTGTATTGTGTAACAGATGAGACTTAATGAACCTGCATCCCTGAATTCTGTAGCCACTCAGGAAATTTTGGCAGTTGAACCTCACTCCCAAGTTTGGCTTTCATTGCAGATGATATTAGAATGCATTTTGGTCACGGCTTTTTTAATGTTGAAAGCAAATAGCTTGGAGATCTTTTGTAATATTTTAATAAAGGAATATAACAGAACCTCCCTAGAGGTATTTTCAACATATTTATTCTCCTGTCCTCTCTCTTACTCCTCTTATAAGTTTTCTTTAAATGTCACTGCATGTTACTTTTTCGTATTATGTGCCAGTCAGTCAAGTAATAGTACATTTAATTAATGAGAATTAACTTGAATATCAGGTCAGGTAATATCAGTCCAGTCAGCCAGAGTTGCACATTATGATCTGAGGGGCACTAAGGGCTTTTTTTTTTTGTGAGTTTCTGGTTCTTTAAAAGATTTGGCAGCATGTTAAACGAAAGGTTTTTGCTTTCAGTCCAGTGCAGTCTTTGGATGTTATTCCAGGATTTCCTGTGTGCACTGCATGGCAAGAGATCAAGTCTGTAGATTGCATTCAGTTAAACAGGTCATCTAAATGAGATAATGAAAATAAGTGTGTGGCATGTATTTGTACAGCAATCACTGCAGCGTAGTCAATACCGCTAGTTAACAAGCACCACAGATTTTCCTGTACATTTAGGGATGAGCTGACAAGAAATCGGGTTCATGATGTATTTCAGTATCCCAAAAAACTGTAAAGGAAGTACTAACCAAGAGAAAAAAATATATATTTGTATGGATGGAAAGTTTTTGTTTGCCTTCAAAGGTGTAGTCCTTATCATTTACCCTGACATCTTGTGTGCAAACACTGGCAGGGTCAAGCTTAAACAATAGGAAAACTGGTTGTAAAGGCTGCCCATTGCCATGTCTTCCCTTAATGTGAAAAGTGAACTGCTACAAATGGGTGACTTGTAAGTTGCTTGTTAGGGCAATAACTCTTGCTGACAAACGAGCTCTGACTTGGATGGGGAGGAAAGAAGGGGAAGTTCCCTGATCTCTTTTGTCTCAGTACAATGTGCTGGATTTAATAGAGGCTGGAAAGACTGAGCAGAACACTGCTGGTGCTTTGAAAAAAGTAATAGTTTATTTCTAGCCGGGTTGAGCCAAAACAAGATATAGTATTTCTCNTTTTTTTTTTTTTTTTTGCCTCCAGAGAAACATTAAAAATGTGGACCTCAGGGCTGATAGGCACCACTACACAGAGTTTATCATTTTCCACCTGCATGGATGCTTTCTCTTGTGCTGTCCCCTTGGAATCTTACCTTTTGTCTGCCAAGTGGAACTAAGTTAAAATACTTTTCTGCTGATTTGGCAGGATTAAGAAATAAATTAAAGCACCCTGACTGCCTAGAAGTCTTGTTTTACCAGCTGCTTGCAAAAATCTACTAATGATTACATTTTAAGTCCTTTTAGCACTTTGAGTTCAGCAGGTTAAGCCTGCTGGACCTAGTGGCATGGGAGTCATGTGTCTCCTGTATCTGAGAGATCAATGTTTTATAGTAGGTTGGCTTAGCAATAAACAGTGAAAAAAGACCATCACTTTACACCTAGTTCTATTAAACATACAATACTACCTTGCCGAGGTACCTAAAGGCTAAGTAGTCTCTCTGGCAGCCATGGTCACTTCTCGCCAAGCCAGAGCTGTCATGTGAGCTCATGTAAATCTGTTCCATTTGTGGAAAATGAAAAGCTCAAGAACCAAAAGAACATAAAATGTACTTAGGAAGTCATTTCACCATCCATGAGGGGTTACTTCATTAAATTTAAACAGATCTGTTTTCTGATTTCGCTTAAAATCAACTTAAGGGTATGATGATTTAAAAAGGTAGTAAGGAAAATAAAGCAAATATGCTGACCAGATATTCTTAAAACTATATTTCTCCATTATTTTGCCACAGACTCCATTTTTGCCGGGAATGGACTGTGGCATTTGATATAGTAAAAGCAGATGGTGTTTTGTTCAAGGGGAATAAAAACTTAAAACAAGACAGTTAAATTTATTGGAATTTGAAAAATTTGGCGCAAAAAATTATTCTTTGAATCTAACCAAGTTTGTATGAGCTTAATCAGTTGTAACAGTCTCAGCATCTTTCTCCAAGCTCACAGTCTGTCTTGGATCTCTCCATGCTCAAATTCTTATACTCTAATGTTTGATTAGGACTGAACAAATTAGATGTAGTTTGCGCTAGAAAATCTGTTTTATTTCAAAGCAGTTTTGTCAAAATCAATCACCAACTGCAATATCTTTTCCTTACAAAGTTAACCTGACTTGAAAAGGATATGCATTATTTCTTTGGATCTCTTAAATATCTGATTTTTAGAACCAGGATCAGTTTGGGTATATTCGAGAAACCTAAGTGACATTTGCCAAAAACATTTCCTGATGGCTTAGCCTTTCAGAATATGCTAAGCATCCCTTTAGGGTTTAAGATACCCCATGGCTTACTGAGGCCCACACTGATGATTATCAGTTGAATGGACCCTGTCAGGAGAGATTTTGACCCATGAAAACAAGGACTTCCTAGAGAATAGATAACAAAAACCAAAGGTTCATCCAGTCATCTCTGTTTCTGTAGTTTACAGTAAACAAAGGAGCAATGTGGGCTGACTGCTTAGTACCTCTTTTCTCTCATTTTTCCATTTGAATTACTTATGGAGGGCTGGGTTGGTAATCTGGTTGGCTTTATGTAATGAAGCTTCTTTTCTCTAGATCAGAAGCAAGATGTTTTAATTTGCTGCCAGGATTAAATGATGGCCATTCTTGCTGGTAACTTTCTGCCAGTGCAGTGAATGACTGTTTTGAGTGATTTACTGACGTGGGACCTGGTGAAGCAAAGGATTACAGGATGAAAATATACAGTGCATAAAATGGGTCACATGTCACCAATAAAAATACCAATAATCCAGGGTTTTTTCTTCACATTTTATATGGAACTACATCATTGATTTAAGACCATTCCCTACAAACTACTGCACTAGCTGATTACCACTGTGGTTTTCTGTAACAACCTTCTATTGCTGCAGCCCCATACTTCAGTAGTCCAGCACACTTCAGTAATGATGGTTGCCTGGTAATACTTTCTCAAAACCCCTTTATTAATAACAGCAAACTTGGGTTTCTTGCAGATGACTTGTAAGTAACCCAATAGGGATGATGTATTAAAAGAAACCCAAACCTTTCACTGCAGATCTCAGCTCAAAAGTTTGCATCTGCAAAAAGGGTTTTCTGAATCTGAACTTGGCCCACTATAAGAAGTAAAGATTATTAAACTACTCAGACCTGAATGTTGTCAGTGTGTGGTTATATGAAAACATGGAGATTTAGTTTTGGCCCAATACTGAATTCTCAGGCTTGCTGGAATTGCCTTATCCAGTGTCAGTAAGTTTCTCTACTAGAAAATGAAGTAGTACCCTCTGTAATCCGGTGGAAAATAAACCAATCCCTGTATTCAATATGTCGTATGGTCTTTCTCCAAATGTGAAGGAAAGTCATAGTTTCATATCCTACTACATGCAATACTTGAACACCTTAAAAAAACTTAAATCCATTTTGCATTTTCACATCATTTCCAAATGTGTTAATCCTGTGAATTTTTCTCCTGTAAACAGGTGAAATTAACTCCTTTGTGTTATGCCTAAGAGTACTGTTGGGATTTCTATAAGATTCTTTTTAAATATGATTTAAAAAAAATAAAATACAGTGGTGTTGAGAAAAATATTTCCTGTAGCAGCAGGATATGCTTTTTTTAAAAAACTGCAAGTCCCAAGCTGGGCTGGAGTCTGTGAAAATCAAAGGCATTTTTTAAAAGATAGAAGACCATGTAGATTTGGCATACTGACAAAATCCCACTTATGGAATCCATTCAGTGTCTTAGCCACAAAAATTGTAGAAAGAACACCAACAAGAATTTAGTTTCCAGAATACTGTATTTCTTCCTCTCTTCTCCCTTCTCTGTACTCATTTCCTGAAAGTTAGCTCATTAAGGAAAGGAAATGGTATTTTTTTAAAGAGCAAATAATTAGCTGTTCCTGAAATTCCATCCCATGGGTTATCTCACTGTCTTTGACATGCCTACAGTACAATAATTTCATCTGAAGAACTGATTTTTTGAGTCTAATTTTCATATATAAAGTGTATTTCCAAAAGAAAGCCATCCTTTTTTTTTTTTTTTTACATAGCAGATATGTTTTTATCCTGTCATTTTAAAGGAAATATATTAGGTAATTGAATATTTTCTAAAAAGCTGGATCTTTAAAGTCAGCCTGGGATTACGCTAAATAATGAATAAACAACCAGAAAAAAAGCTTCCAAATGCTTGCACATCATTACATTTTTGAGAGGTTTTACTGAGTGGATAAAAATAACCACAGAAGCATTTTAAGGGTAAGAAAATGAAAATAAAGACCTGATGATCCTTTACATTCAGTATATTTTGCTCATTTACTGACTTACTCTTGTAGATTTTGTGTTTATAGCCAGGCAGCTTCAAACTACTTGCCTCTTCTGTTTTCATCTGGAAGTATTGGGAACTCTGTAAATATCACCAGGCTTCATCTCCATGGGCTTTTGAAGGTGGAATAAAGCAGAATGACACCCTTCCCTTATCCTGTGAGACTTCCTCCCTTCTCTTGCCATGGCTGGCAGTGTTTCCTAAAAGGTTTCTTTTCAGGGCAGGATCAGCCCTTGGTAGCCCCAAGGCTCTGAGGGAGAACAGTTTTGTCTCTCAGCCTTATTACTGCTTCTTTGTCCTAGGTGCTGAGCAAAAACACGCACGGACACAAACCTCCCACCATCCAATTTTACTTGCAGTGCAGAAACATGAAGGTGGGGGAAAGATAGCAGTAATCAGACCTCAGAAGCAGTTGGTCAAAATTGCACAAGAAGCTTTGCTCAAACTTGGCAAGTGTCAGGCGTTCGCCACCACCAGCCTATTCCCTTCCCACTGCCTAATGGATAACGCTAGATGGCTGACCAGACTAATCAAATACAAATGCTTCCAAATGGGTAGGAAGAACTTGTGTGGGATGCGATTGTGAAGCTGCATGCTGATAGCAGAATTTTCTTTCTGGTTGCGTAATTTTTCATCCTTAGCACTTGATTTCCAAAGCAGTACCATGTGCAGCAGAACACAAAGGCAAAGGATGGTGCTGTCAAGAGATGCTGTACAAAGTGCTTGTGGTCCTCACATGTCCTTGACTACAGAATGATGCTGTCTTGGCTACTGCTGTTGAGGGTGTACGTAGAAAACTGAGCCTATAAATGAGTAGTTCAGAGAACACTGGGACCAAAGAGGCCTGATTTCCTGTAAATTCTCGTGTTAGGTTTTATAGATCTTTGTCCTTTAGTTTTTCAGGTGGTTGGAGCATGTACTTGGGCTCTCGTCCATGTGGATTCTCTGGTGTCTAACAACATTTGAGCTCACATTACTCTCCATCTCTCACTGGTGGCATTAATAGGGTTTCTCTCCTCTGTCTGCCACATGCTTTCAAAAAAGTGGCTGGAATCTGAGACTCTGAAACCTCCACAAGTGTGGTTGGAACTGTGCTTCCTAACACAAGGTTTGAATTTGTCCACGAACGTAGAGCAGTTTTAACTGGGCAAGGGAGCTATAATTCCACTGACTCCAATGTGGTTGTTGAAAGGGCCAGGAGGAAAAATTGTACATATGTGAAAAATCCCAGGATTTTACGAAATGTTCCTTTCAAATTGCAGTAATAAGCAAAAAACACTGAACCAGTTTCACAGTAGTGAAATTCTGTGTTTTGTTACAAAACACAAATATTTTAAAAAATAAATAAAAGGTGCCTCTGAAACTCTTAGTGCTAGGAATGGGATTGAATTGGGAATCTGGAGGCTCTGATAATCCTGGCTCCTACTATTCTGACCAGGGAACATGACAGGAGTAAGGTATCTTGATACAGGTTGGTCACAACTCTGAAGAGTTTGCATTTTTCAGCAACTGGTACAGCAGTTGCTCCTAATTCACACAGTATATTTATGAGTAATGTCAGACCCCGAACAGTGCCAGACCCTGTTGGCATCTTACATGATAACTTAGCAAACAGGAAAAAAAAAAGGATGATAACAGAATACTAATATTAACTTTGTAGGAGAGAGAAAAATCTGTTGCACATTGATCTCATTAAGTAAATGATTTACTGGAATTTCCTCTTGCTTTGCAACTCGCCTGAGAACATATTCGATCTCAACTATCTAAGGCCTGGATAATTTCATCTGGTTCTCTGCCAGCTATGACACAGCCATTTAACTCTGTCACTTTTCTTGGCCACCTCCATTCAGTGTTTGTTGTTGGCTTCTGTTTCTAAAGTAACAGGACAGTATTTTCCTAAGATACCAAGGACATGGCCAACAGGAACCAGGAGGTCTCATCTGGCTCTGCTTAAACTTGGCTAATCATTGAAAATTTGGTCTGAGGTTGAAAAGGACAGCACTAGCTTTCTGTTCTTATAAGATTTGGTTTTATATATCCCAGGGACTAAAAAAAAAAATAACAGGAGAAATAACAGAAACTACATAACTGTGCATAAATCAGACTTGATTAAGTTTGGTTATCTTAATTCCTGTCTTCAACCACTTGGATGCAAGAAGATCTGTTACCAGTTACCAGTTTCCTCGCAATTTGGAGCTGCTAGAATAAAATGTAGGGCAAATGAATGATGAAAGAAATTTCTTAAGGAGCTGATTTAGCATGAAAAATAATTAACAAAATAAATTAATTATGACATTGAGACTGCTGTTTGATACGTCACATTCTCATGTTTAATTACCATGAATATATAAATGTGCATTTAACATTTGTGAAGATATAATAGGGATCGCAGGTCTGTGGGGAGGTATATGCACATGCAGTGCGTATGTGATCTCAGTATTGTGATTTCAGTCCAGCTCTTTAATTGCTACGATTCTGACATCATGATATAATGCAGGCATAATCAAGATACATTAGAGTCACTTTGGATATCTGAACATGAAGCTTTGGGATGCCAAGAGTTTAACAAATTACCTGATATCTACTAATTGATCACTTGTGCGTGTTATTGGATTACAAATAGAAACAGACCTGACTACTGATTTGAGAATCAATAATGGTTGCTAAGGCATCTGATGAAATTACTCTAGCACCTGCTGTTAATAGAGGGAGCCTGACAATCCAGGGTTTGTGAAGATTACTGTCTGCTTTTGCTAGTTAAAAAAAAAAAAGACTATTACGTAAAATGACATTTTTATCACCAAAAGGAGATTTTTATGACTTGTAAATATTGTATGTTGAACAGAGGGCACATCTCTACTGACAAATATGTTTAAACAGTAAAAACACCTAATTAGGTTTTATAGTACCTGTATTTGTCCAGCAGAGAGAACTGATTAAAGGTAGATTAATAGACAGGATCATTCATTGCAGCAATCCAAATGCAGTCGGGCCAATGGGAGTTTGGAATGAGCCAGGAATGTACCTTGAAGCCAACTCCCTCACTGCTGTAGATTGCTGTCCCACATCTAGCACTGACTGAAGCATGAATATATACTATCTATGTGTTAACTATGCCATTATTTCTTACATACCATCAGCTCAGAGGTGTGTTTGCAATGATCGGTGTGCAGGGCACAGCAGCTGAAGTGAGGCTGCTATAGCAGGGGCAAATGGACTGTCCCCATGAGAGGAGAGAGATAAAGGAGCACATGGTCCCTGAGAACTTAGACCTGCTTGGACCTGGATGCTCTCCAGCCTCAGTAAGGGCACCAGTCAGAAGACAGAGGTGGGAAGGGCGATTTGATAGAGGCTACACTGGCCTGCTGGGCAGCAGAGTCCATTGAAAGGTTGCAGGAGACGACTCTTGACCCCTGCCCTCCCTGTGCTTTGGGCTTACTGTCACTGTCAACAGCACTACAGACCCCAGGTCTTCGTGCTGAAAGGGTAAGGTATTTCCCTCTGCCCTTGTTTAGCACCTTTATGCTTAGCACCAAGCATAATTTCACCCCACACGTGCTGATTCCAGAAATTAAAAGCTGTGGTATATATGCTTCAAAGTAGAAGTGTATTTTTTTGCAGCCTATACTGTTGCTACATCAACTGGCTTAGCCTCGGGCTGTGTAGCCCCCAGATGCGCGACTGCCTTCTTCTGTATCACTCCAGCCTGGAGCATTAAAGAGATCCACTTATAACTTCTTATCAGCACAGCATGAAGACAGGAAGAAAATCACTTTTAAGAAACAGCATGCCTTTTAAAATAATCAGCTCAAACTTCTGGTTCAGATTAAGCACAATAAAGCTTGGGTTGCACCCGTACTGTATCCTTTGGGGAAGAAAACACCACAGAGGCATTGTTCATAAGAATGGATTAGGCTTGCAAAGATCAGTAACTAGTATAATCGGGAACCTCGATTCAGATGCTTTGTTTTTTAAAAATAGGGTTCACTGGGGCAAATGTATGCCAGATGTAACAACTGTGGCCAGCAAAACTAATTATTTCTATTTAAAAATTCCACTGCTAACACAAATGCTGCCTGGAATGGTGTGGGTTCATATTTTCAGCATATGAAAGGGCTCTGCAACTGCTGACATCTCTGGAAGCAGTTTGACCAGTAAAGCCAGGAGTCCTCTGTGGAAACAAAAGCCCTGTGGTTCTTTTATTAAGTGTATCATGTTTTCCTCAGTCCGTGCTAGGTATGGTTAAGAGCTATGAATGTGGGAGAACACCCATTGGTGAGTCCATCATCAACTCTTTCAGCTATATAGAGCATATAAAAGGGCATTCTTCCCATAAAAGTGTAAATTACGGTGGAGATAAAGTATTCCCTCTCTCCAGAAACTTTTTTCAAATACCCGTGGGTTGTGCTTGTCAGCACATGCACATGCCTGTGTGTGCTCACAGGACATGCAAGCACAAGTTTATGGGGGCAAGAACTGCAGAGTTTTATACTCTGTCCAGTAACTCTTGCGTCTATTCCCATGCCACACAATAGTACTGTGGGTCATAAAATCCCATCTTCCCTCTCTCCCCAGTTCATAGTAAGGCTGTTCCTGAGTAAAGAAAACTTCTTGATTTTGACCATGCATTCTCCAGCATTTCAATGCATAATAAAAAAAATTGCACTTACAGCTCAGGTGTTACTATGAACTTACCAAAGTTTGACTGAAACTGCATCTGGAGCCTGTATGCACTATGTTTCAGTTACAGAGTGATTAAACTGGCTAAGCTTTACTGTAGGAAGTCTGGATCCATGAGCTGAAGTTAGCAGGCTTGTAGATTTAGGCCCAGAGACCCATCCTAGCCTAACAATTTAGGCTTGTTTCAAGACACTTGAACTTGTTATGGTCGGTTGAGTGCCAGGTTTCCTTAAACTGTTTTCTCAGCTGTATTTTGCACTGAGGTAGGGCTCCAAAACCATCAGGAGTAGGAATTTGTGTGGTTTGCACTTATATACTCATATCAAGGGAGCATAAAAATTATGAAGAACATCAGAACACAAGATACAGAGCTTGTTTTTTAAAAAAAACTTCAATAAAATACATAGTTTTATAACGCTATAGAACAGAAAAACAGAGAATCTGAGAGCCATGAGTGAGCAGCTGTGTGAGCCATTTTCTGTAGTCTACCTTCCGTAATGCTTCATGAGTTAGGACTTCTGTATAGCCCTGTTGACAGACATGTGCAGCGGAAGAGATACTGTGTACATGGCCAGAACACAAACAAGAAAAACTGATTCCAGTTCTATTGTCACTTCCCTCAAATGCATTTGGACAGTGATGAGAAAAGTTCTTATCTGATTTACGTTTCCTCTCAAATCAACAAAATGATGTCACAATATTAAGAAACCCTTTGCTGATCTGCCAAAAAAATTATTAATGCCCCATGAATTCTTACTCAGACCTTGAATGGAAGTTTTATTTCCATTTACTGCCATTTGATTTAAAATCTTGCCAGACTTTTAAGGCAGTATATGTCTTGCAGTGCATATTGCTGTTCCCACAGGGAACAGTCTGTCACTGTCAACCTGAGAGCAACACCTCAGGTTGTGCTGGTACAGCTTCACTGGCAGCAAGTCATAAACTAAGTGAAGTGGTTGGACCACCAGAGGAAAGATGAATAGTCCTCAGAATAACCTCATTACCTCCCTTCAGAAAAGATGATGAGGGATCAAGGCAAGGCGCATTTTGTTTGCGTTCTTTTCTTGACCTGCCATGACCCAACCAAGAAGGTAACACAAATTTCAGAAATAGGCTGATGTTACCCGAGAATGAGGAATACTACTCAGAAATCTTGTGAAAAAGATTTGACAGAGAAGACTGTTCTGAAATACGGAGTTGCAGATTTGAAAAACAGCCCCACTCAGCATCTGAAATGTTTTCCCAATGAAAGAGTTAATTAAGGAATCTAAATCAGCTGACTGTAAAAACTATGGTACATTTAGATTACTGAATTTTATGTTTTCAGTGAGTTGTTTACAGTAAGAAGTGAGAATAACTCTCTTAACATCTGGAGTTGAATTCAGAATTGCCCCCAGACTCAAGGATATTGGAAGAAGAGATTTCAGCCCTTGTCCAGAAAAATCTCAGATTTGGATATCAGTTTAAAAAACCAGTAAACATAGTACGCCACAAATAATTCCTTTCTGCACAATCCAAGTTCTTGAAACATATAGAACATCCTACAATTGTGTGATTTTTATGAAATAGGGTGTCTTTGTGCATTGCATCTCATCTTTCTAAGTTTTGTCAGCCAGGGAGACAAACAAATATTCTGGACACTGAAGAGAGTGTAGTCAAGAATGAATGGAGCATATCCTCCTGCAGTGACTGTCTGACCTTCCTGGTTTGTTTTCCTTTTTGTACAGATGAAGCATCACTCAAAAACTCTCTGAGGACTCCTGAAAAAAATGGAGCTCCCATTCTTATCTGAGTGGCTGTGTTGGTGGGAAACAAGGGTAAAAAAGCCATAGTGAGGTTACTGCAGATGATTTCTGGATTTAACTGCATGATTTTGCTAAATGCTTCAATAGCAAATGCTTTGCCTCAGCCTGAATAGCTCAAATGAAGTATTTCAAGCCATGCAGAGATGATTTATTTGGAAAAAATTAGAAGTTATTTTAATCCAATCATGTTTGAATAGTTAGTGAATGAAAAGGAAATCTCTTTGCCTCCTCCTTCTCTTCATTTAAATCCTTATTTTACTCCTGCTGATAAGTTTTTTCCTGAAGCACGCAAAGCTTTCATAGGCTGACAAATTTCTTCGTCCATGGCATTTCAGGGCAAGAGCTAATAATTACATGGAGACTACAGTCCAAAACTCTTCATAGCACTTCATATGCACAGTAATGGGCTACTTAATCTTTGTTGGATTAACAAAAAGATATGATAAAACTAGTGAATGCACTAAGATGATCAAAACAGTTTTTAAAGCTGACTTTCAATAGACCCTCATGTTTCAAAGAGTAAAGATTTATAGCAGTACCCAACAGCAAACACTTCTGTAGCACACTTTCAGATCCCAAACATTCTGTACATTTTCCTGAAAAAGGAAAAAAAGAACCTAATTCTCTTCTCACTTCCACCATCTTTTTCCAAGGTGAACATTCTTCTTTTGCAGTATCATCTCCATTTAAATAAATGTTACTGACAGAAAAATCTGATCCACAGTTTCTATGTGGATTTCTGTTTCTTACATAAAGGGACACCAATGCAAGGCTGAAATCTTCAACTGCTCAGATTAAAACAATATAGGTACCCCCACTACAAACTTGGGGAGACAGCCCTCTTTTTTTTTTTTTTTTTTTTTTTTTTTTNTCTTTTTTTTTTTTTTTTTTTTTTTTTTTTTTTTTTTTTTTTTTTTTAAACTCAGAGGTAGACTGCAAAGCCTAAACCTGTTTAACTCTCCTTTTTACAGGAATAAAGTTCTGGCCACTAACACTCTCAAACAGGCTTTATTCTTTTCTCTTATCTCAATGCACACCCCCCACTGGGAGGCTCCACTAAAACCTGAGAGAACTTCCCCGCCAAACTTTGATCAAGCTCACTTGAGCTGCATAGTCCAAAGCATGGTCTCTTCTAAGAAATCTTTAGAAACCACTCTGCAGCTGGTCTACTAAGAGTTTTCCAAGCACTTGCTTCAAGTCTCCAGGCACTGAAGTGTAATCTAGAGAAGAACAATTCGACAGAATTGATCTCCAAAGACATGTATTACTACAGCTCGGGTGATCTAAAAACTGTTTTTAATGTGACACTCAATTTAATGTGTGATAACTGTGTAAATGTTACAGACTAGAAGTGCAAGCATTTATTAGTAAGAGCTGTTGTTCCTGAAAGAAACCAGAAGGTACCACTCCTGGTAAATTTCTAATTGGCAGATTCAGAAGGTTTGTCTCAACTGGAGAAAGTACATCACCTGTTTTTATCATTAATGAATAACTTAAGGTCAAATCCTAAGTCTGTTAAAATTTATAGAGAAACCTCCCAGTGGTTTCAGTAGGTTTTGGATAAGGGCCTATGCATCTATATTTCTTCCTCAAAGTATTGTCAGTTCAAGGGTATCATGTTCATTGTCCTTATTATTTTAGTGCACCATAAAAGTATATCGTCATCACAGAAATTTTAGCAGCTAAAGGTAAGCATGGAGAAACCCTTTCATGCAGTACAGGGGCAGAAATAGAAAAATGATCCAGCCAGACTCACTGCAAAGCTCCGACTTGCTCTCTCACTATAGGAATGATACTGCCAAGTTAAAATTATAATTGCTGATGGGATTTATGCCAGCAGTTGACCCAGATAGTGAGTTGATCATCAACTGAAATGGGATTGTAAGCCTTAATAAGAATTGAAAGAACAGAACTGTTACGAGGAATTCCCCGTGGAGCCCTTGAACAGTAGACAGTGTTATCTTTGCAGCTGTGCGTAGGAAGAAAGCACAGACTTCAACAGTTCTCCAGGCTTCAGAATGCACACAATGGTGTATTTCACATGAATGCATTCTTCTGTTATGGCTACCACTAACATGGATCCATGCTTACGTCTGGTGCATCTGTCCCTTTCATTTTTTATAGCTGATGGGGAGCCTATGCAGTAACAAAGATGTTATCTTTGAATTTTTTTTTGCTTTTTTGAGGAGTATTACAGTTATGCCTTCATATACACACGAACAGCAAGTGCTTAGTGTGTGGTTTTCTACTTAAATGTGCTATTTCAATGAATAGTGATGTCTAAAAGGCTTCCTCAGACATAGATTGTTTGCTCTCTTCAATTCTGTCTTCAGTGCACCCACTGGTATATAAATATAATATAAATTTATAGTCTCCATCACTTTGTAGAATTTTAAAGGCAGAAGCTTACTATAAATTAAAATTATTAGATATGAGAATATAAGTAACAAAGATTATGATTAAGGTGTATTATAGAGCACACAAAATGCCTTAGTGGGAGGCAACTGGATACCTTTGATTAGTAAGAGACAGAACCAGATACAGCCTGGCTGTTTTCCACCACTGCAGAAGCACAAAGAAGTCATAAACTGAGGTTAACCAATGATTTAAATTGGTTTGTAGCTGTTTGCATCACTAGAGCTCCGCAAAGGAGCCAAGTTATATTAGTGAGTTGAACCCAAAATATTTAAGTAATAGTTCAGAACAGTGTTTGAAAACTGATACCAATACACTCTCTTTAATATGCAGCTTTGCTAACTTAACTATCAATTTTACATAATACACAAATTTGTTAGTACTGAATTTAAAGTCTGTCAAGTTAGAAGTCTTTAAACACTACTTGATTTTGGTGATATAAGAAAGGTACTTTCTGTAGTGGTATTTTCTTCTTTTAAAAATATGTGGATTATCTTATGGAAAAGTTAATGAATAGCTAAATAACTTGGATGAAGAATGTGAAAGATATCAGCCTGGTTGGTATCCCACAACTAAAGTCTTTTGATATTGTGAACAATTCCTTGGGCAGAACTTGTCAAATCACCACCTTACTGTGGGTAAATACTCTGGATTTCCTGAGCTGCATGCAGCACAAATCAGAGGCATAGGAGGAACAGCCCAGCTATCTTTATATGCCCCCCACTCTGATTATGAGCTCTATCCAGTTATATCCTCAAGATAAATTAGAACAACTTCACCGCTACTTTATCTCAGAAAGCCCCTCAAGGGGCTGTTGTGCTCGTCAAAATTCACCAGAGCTCCAAATCCCACTTATCTCAGTGAAGTCGAGGGTGGGCTGATAGGAAGGCAGCTACACCATCTTCCTGTTAACTGGAGATTTCCTCCGTCTGTTAGCACGGGCAAGGAAGACTGAGTGGAGCTGTGATAAACAGTATTCAAGGATATGGAAGGTTGTTGCAAAGAGGAAGGGAACAAGCTAATTCCCGCATGCAAGGCAGATAGGGAAAAAAAATGATGTGTTCAAGTAGGAGCATCAAATACTGTGGTAGGAAAGATTAGAGTGATGTTTGGGACAGCATGTACACTGAGGGAAGTCAAGTGCAGGGAAAGGTTGCGTAAAGCAACTGTGGAGTCTCTGCATGGAGATCTTTAAAGACAGGTAAGCAAAACCTCTGTCTGGAGTGAAATGGGAATGCTTTATCCTGCCTCACGGTTCCTGACAAGTCTATTTTTGTAACAGTCCCTTATCACCAGAGGGGCTGTGTATACGTCTAGCTGGAGATCAGTGACCCTGTCTGCTGGCAGTTCCTTGGGTGAGCCACTAGAGTTGAGTTAGCTAATCCTTGATTTGCAATTGTTTTGTGGCTGCAACTGCAAGGAGTTGCACAACTTTCTGTGGACAGAAGAACACACCCTGACAACAAATTCAACCATTACTTGTCCTCACTTTGACAGGACATCTACCCCATCAACAATTTAAACTGTCCTCTATGAACATCTTTACAACAATAGCATGCTGAAAAAACATCACCATAAAGCTGAGTCTATCAGGAAAATAATTACATTTGTGAAAATATTTTCAGACAGAGGCTGAAAATTGCCATTAGGGTAGGCTCAGGTCTTGAGACTTAGTTCTGAATGAAAATGCTTACGTTTGGAAGGTCCTCTCTTACGGACCTGCCAGGCAGGTTTGGAAAGCTTTCAGTACTTGGTAAAACCAAAGTACAAGTATTAGGTAAATGGGATTGGGAGAACACAGCCCATGTTATTTTTCACTCATGAGCCTAGAAAGAAAAAATATTAAAGGACCACCAAGAAACTCGAGGACTAAATGGATTCTTCCTCAATGCTGGCAGAAACATCAACTTGGGTGGAAACCTGGAGGTCCTGTGCTTACAGGAAGAGGTTTGTTTGCTTTCCTAGTCAGTGCTACTTAGACTTTTTTACTTCTTAGATAGCTGACATCTGGTCATGTATTTTGTTAATATTCAAGTCCAAATGTGAATAACATCTGATAATTAAAAATTTTGATATGAACTTCAGCTTTTGGGTGTGTGTACATCTGGTCCCAAATATGAAATGTATTTCTTACTCATAAGCTGCAAAATAAGTAACAGAAATGCAAGTTAAAAAAAAAAAAAGAAGTGAAATGTATTCCTTTTCTCAATGCTCCTAATTACAAAGCAAAGGTACCTGTTTGTAGGTAAGGATAACGAAGGTAACAATAAAAAGCAATGTCAGGCCCCAGGTCTCTGAGTGTAGACATTTTGTAACTGATGAAGCAACTGCAATGAGTGGCAAGAATTGGGAAATGCTCTTTTCCTTTAGTCAAATGTTCAGGTTAATGAATCAGGCCAAGTGAGTTGGGATTTCTTCTATGCAATGGCTCTGGCTGCACCATCAATTTTTCCTCCCCACCACCCACAGAGTCTTAGCTTTCCATGTCCTCCAGCTGCCAGCTACCACAGCAAACCTTCCCAGAAGCCATGTCCCTCCCTTAGCTCACGGCTGCTGTCCATCATTGCCTTTGGAGCAAGTGTTCCAAACCTTTTCCCAAATGTGGGTCTCCTGCATGGTAAGTAGCATAAGTTGCTACTATCCAGGACATTGGGGTGTCCTTTTTTGGCTGCACGAAAAAGGTGAATTCATTCCCCAGCTGCCCTCAAGAACCTTGATAATGATTCCCACAGGCTTTCTTGATGTTTAGCAGGAAAGCAGAACTGAACAAGTACAGACCTTCCTGCTGCTGAGCTTGGACAATAGGGCTGCTCATAATACCAGCAGATGTTTTTGCTTTTTAGGACATACAGGGCAAATTTATTTTCCTCTCAAGAGCAAACATAAGAATAGCCAAGACTAAGAAATTCAGAACTAGTTTCTGAAAACCCACTATTGACTTATGCTGCAAAGCAATACTTACAGTTAAGGTGCATCAGCAATGAGGGTCTTCTGGTTAGTACAGGGAACTGGTGGCTCAGCGTAAAGTGATGTGCCTTAAGTATCAAAGCTGGGCTTAGTTTTATACCCTGCTCTGCTCAAACATGATGCACCAGGTAATTTCTCTACTTTGTGTATTATGTTTGTAATGGCATTGTGTTTTCTTCACTTTAAGGCATTGAGGTGTGAAAGCCATAGCACTCTGAAGTCCTCATTAGCATCATAAGGATCCAACTAAACTATATCAATTTTTTTACATTTATAGAAAACCCAACACTTTATAAACTGTTTTTGATTTTTCTTCTACTTCTTTGTGCTCATAAAAGTACTAAAATTAAAGCAGAAACAAAGGGGGAAACACATTAAGCTGTTTAAAGTTTTTAGTTCACAAAAACTTTTATCTGAATTTCTTGTTTGGATTCAAAGAGGCAAAACATAAGACTTTGATGTTCTTCACTGCCTGTTAAAAGAGAGCGAAAGAGACCCACCAATAGGAAGAAGTTGGCATGAAGCCCTCTTTGACACAGCAAGCACAATGTAAAGGATTAAAGGTCTAATCTAGAAGATATATTGCACACTAAACAGCAGAACCATTTAGGAGAACATTAAATGGCACTTAAGCTAAACAGTTGTCCTTGGGAACTGCAGTTTATATGTGACTGCTCTAATATCCATTTTAAGCTTGCAGGGCTTTGAAAACAAGATGTCATTGTTTTATAAAAACACACACATTTAATCTTCACTTGTGAGGCTGTTCTTGAAATATCTGGCTGCTGGACTGGCTAAACATTTCAGAGGAAACAAACGGGGCTGGTGTCAAAACTAGTACTGCTGCACTTTATTTCTGAAGTTATTTGCATGTGCTCAGCTGATTTTTTTTTCTTCCAAATAAGCAAACCACAAACTTTTTCAATGATAAAAGTCTCATTTAATTTTTTTAACAGTATTCCCACTGTTCTATAAGAAAATAATAATAATAATACAGCTTAAGTAATATGAGAGCACCAAGAAAGTGGTCAGTTTTACATTCACTTGTGTTCTGCGTTCTTCATAAATTAATATTTATGGAACTATTACGAGGCTTCAGCCAAAAATAAAGACCACCCAGAGCAAGGTTTCAATTTTAGTATTCTAGGCACAAGTCATTAAAAAAAATCTTACAAAAAAGCCTTCTTCTACAACATGTACACTACATGGATTTTCGTGCACATCACTCAGTAGGCGTGTGAAGCATATTCCATTTCTAAAAAATTACAATGCATGCTTTTATAATTCATTTATTATTTCTCTCTAGGGAGAAATCATCCTCTCCATGCAGGCAATGAATAGAAAAGCAAAAGAGGCAACAGGGAGGGGACTGTATCTTGCAGAATTATATAGTCCAGTTCAAAATCCTTCTGCTTTTAACTGATGATCTAGAAAATGAAGGGAAAGAACTATAAAAAAAAAAGTTGTAACCATATATTTGATACCTTAAATATTTTTTCTTGTATCAATAATTGTATTAATCCTTGTCATAGTGACTAATCAAGGGTATCCCTTAGCTCAAGTCATTATCCCCAGAAGCTATCTGAACAATAAAGTGTCGTAGTGGTCCTCATGGACAGTTTTGGTTAACTGAGCTAGTGGTCTTCAAAGAGCTGCCAGGAGACAAGCAATCTCAGCTGGGTGCATTATTAACTGCTCCAGAAAGGAGCCCAAAGGCGAAATGAGTGAGGAGAGCAACCACCTCCTGCAGGGCCTGGGTGGCCTGAAGTCACAGGGGGCTCGGGGCTGAGGAGTGCTGACAAGGCACTGTGGGATGGGCTACACGGTATCGTAGCCATGGAGCAAGCGAACAGAAACCCTCTGTTTCCAAGAGGCATTTCAAGGGGGTTGCAAGAGAAAAGTTAGCAGTTATCCTATAATAACCTCCCTCCAGGCTCCTCAGTCACTGAACCATGATGCCTATCATCCTTGTTACCATGGGATTAACTGCTGGAATATCTGTGAAAATGCTCTTCTCAGGTTGGGTAGGAATCCACTTAACTCTTTGTTAATTAAAAGCAGCAGCTTATACCTCATGGAAAGCATTCTCTGTCTGTGCTACGTGCTTGCCACAGTTCTCTGTCTCCGTTCGACACCATTAGGTAGATTTGCCCGAACACAGCGTTGAGATGTGCGAAGAACAACAGCAGTGCTGACGGAAGCTGAGCACTAAGGCTCAGTTTAGCTAGGCCTCAAGCCTCAACAAAATGGTGTCCAGGGGTGACATGAAGACCTCACCAGAAAATAATTTCGCGTGGTTCTAATTTTAAGTGGTTCTGGTCTGAAATCTGTCAGGGGGCAGGTTGCTGTTAGTCCAGGAAGATGAAGAATGGCTAAACCATTCTCCTATCTTTCCCTTGGGAAGTCTTCTCAAGGTGGTCTATTCTTTTCAGTCCTCCAAAACAGCCATGCCAAATATCACCCCATTCCCTAGGACATAAATTTCCTTTCAAGTAAGACCACTCAAACTGTGTCCCTAGCAATGGTAACTTTTCTGCTTAGGAAAATAGGAAATACCCAAGAGTAGAAATACTACGTTTGATTGGAACAACTAATATCCTCAGAACAAATGCAAACTTGCAGGCACAAGTAGCCTTTCTTGAGGTCTCAAAAGCAATTTCAAAATGAAGGCAATGTAATTTTGATTCATTGTGATATCTTAATCTGTAAGACACCTGAGAGAAAATTAGTCTTCTTCCTGTCTAGAGCCAAGTGACTGCTCTCTCTGCAGTCCTTCTTCTGCTTTGTAGTGTCTCACTGAAAAGTTAGAGTCTCAGCACACACAGACAAGTCTTACATGTTATTTGTGTTTAGGGCAATTCAGGCTTTTTCTTTATTTTACCTTTTTGGCTTTTACCTTTTAAATAAAATTATGGCTATAGATGCCAACTGGTTGGTATTTTTGTTGCTTTGTCTATGTCCTGCATTAAGGTGACCTCCATCCCTGATAAATGATAGATGCAAAAGTTCTGGAAAGAATAAAAGGGCTCCATGGGGTGAAAGGAAGGTTTAGGGATAGAGAATTTGTTGGAGGAAAAAAGGTTGGCTTTAGCTGGTGTAAAATTATGGCACTTAAACAGAGCTTATTTAGTCAGAGTTATTCATTGTAAATGACATCATCTGGACATTGACCTTTAGAGAAATTGAATGATGTCAGAACTTTTCCGGATTCAGAACGTGGTAAACATTGGAGATAAAATGTCCGTAGTGTACAAAACATTCTCTCAACTGCAGCTGGCTGCTCCCATGCTGGAACAATGCATACCCACAAATAGCAAGTAACCAAAACACTTTCTATTTCTTAATAGACTGTCTGCTGTTAATTATTTTAGTTGCTTGCTGGGAACAATAGAGGTGGATTGGAAATGATGGTTCAGAAATTATGAGAAATAAATAAGTAACTATTTTCAATGTTTTGGACTTTACTAGCATATAGTGCCTCTCATTAGATGATCCCGAAACAGAAAAGGGTAACCGTTAGTACTGTACTCAATTTACAAGCTAGTAGAGAGGGGCTGGGAAGTTAGTAGGGGGTTTAATTTGGACAGGGTGCAGGGATGGCTTTTGCTGCAGCTATTTATAGAGGATTTACACGACTGTAGTGTTTATTGTGTCTTTCAATAAAAAGCAGCTGCAGAAACACGCGGCTGGCAAACTTCAGTACCTGTGAGATACCAAAGACATTATCCAGAAAGCTGATGCACAGGTACTGGGAGATTCACATACTCTTTGCAGCAATTTAAGTGTTGCTTTTCTAACAAAAGTCTGAACCAATTTTAAATGTTTATGTTGTTTATGTTCAAAATTCTCTTCCTCTGCCTGTTTAAAGCCAGATCCTCATCCTGGTATAAATCATCCAACCACATTGTTCAAGTTCCTCAGATAGGTCTTTGCTGCATAGTTCTGCAGGCTCTGGCACAGGTATTGTTCCAAGGGAGTCTCTCATCTGCACGCTGAAATATTTCTCCAAGGTTAGCAGTGCTATTGACCGAGATTTAGCTATACAGAGGGGCTAGAAGCTGTGTGCTGATTGCGCTCTAGCTGACATGGGACCTACTTTCTCATGAGAAAATGGTGCAAATATTGACTCTATGACCCCTTTCAACCCACTTACAGACCCATCTTCCTATGAGTTCATGATGACCCTCATTTCTGCACATTAGCAATGTAGGCTCTATACTCTCTCTGTATACACATCATGTAAGAGAGATGCAAAGAAGAAAGGATCAAAGATGTGGCCATAAGCTGAACATCTGCTTCTGCCCATGATCTGTTTTCCTTGACATTTTCTTATCTTACATGCCTCTCATAAACTCCAGAACTTTCAAACCAGTCCCTCCTGTTTTCCATTGCATTATCCTGGACTATGCTAAAAGAAAAAATGCAATTTATGTGTATCTAGAAATTAAGACCCCATGGAGAGCTTGCAAAGGCGATGTGACCACTGTTATAGTCAAAGGCCTGGAACAACACTGTTTAAATTGCTGCCTAAGTAAGAAGATGTGGTAAGTTTTATGCCTCTATTCATATGTTTCTTTAGAATTCTGTAGATAAGTATGGGCTTAGAACTTTATTCTTTGGGTAAATTTCTTGTGAGAGGCCACATAAAGGTCAGCAAAACTTGCCTTATTAAGAAAGAATGGGGAAAAAAACGATAAGAACAGCCTGGACATGCTTTGATTTAAAAGAGCATGCTCAATTTCAAAATGATGTCATGTCTTTTTATCTGGTGAGACAGTCACTTCTGTGCTCACTGACTCTATTTCAAATTCTAGTTTTGAGATTTCATAGTGGGACTCATCCAAAAGCCATCAGAATCAGTTCCACAGTTTTCTGTGAGATTTGGATTGGACTCTGCCCACATGTAGCCAATTAAAACGGTCACTCAGGCTCTTGAGATCATCTCCCTTCATCCTCTTGCAACAGAAGTTAGGGTTTTTTGGAACAATATGATATCCACTCTCCATCAGCAACACTAAGAGTAGTGGATGTATAAAAAAACCCCCAGCCAATACATCAGATTTTGCCATAACTTCACACTGTGTTCAATCCTATTGATGTCAGTTCTATGCAGTGTTTGGCCCTGGATTTTCCCACAATGGCATCCCATTCTTCTTGCATGAGAATATGTCTTGGACAAATTGCCATGTCACATGCATTCAAAGGGCCATGATAAACCCTCCATCTTTGCACGGGGCTCCCAGTTACATCAAAGGAATTTCTGCATACAAAACAAGGGTAAAATATGCCTCTAATTTAAGGTTAAATTATACCGTTAAGACATGGGCTGAAATAAGGGGCAGCGAGGAAGCTGAACCACATTAGGGAGCACATCCAAAGCACTGTCTCAGAAAAAATGCAATCCTTTGTACTATGAGCATTTGGCTCAAATGGGGAAGAATTTGTGATGTGCCTTTTCAGGGAACAAGCTATCTCCTTCCTTCCAGACAGGCCCAGTGGAATTCAGGCAAGGAGAAGAAATGAATGATTTAATATGCTCTTTACCTCTCTTTTCACACTGATTCCAGGCAAAGACTGGGCCTGGTCCCTGGGTCCTGCACTTCAGCAATCCGCAAAGACTGTGAAAAGACAAGAATGGTCTTACTCTCTCTTCCCCCTTACACTGTTCATGTGCCTCTGTGATGAACAGTCTAGCTTGTGGGGGAAAAAAATGCAAAGCTGGTTTAGCAGTGAATACTCTGATGATGTATGCGGTCATACGGAAGAAATGCACCTATATATGTATGTATGTATGATTACAAAAGTAAAGATAAACTGTTGTCTGTAAGGGTGTAAGACAATCTAAGTAGAGGTTAACAGCACAGGCTTCCTAAACCAGAATAAAATTGGAAATGAAACTTTCATCAGAGAATATTATGAAAATAAAACTGAGAAGGAGATTCTGCAGTGCCAGATATTTGCTGCCACTGTTTAAATATTTTGAGCAAAGTGAAAGTACAGTCAAAGGTGGCAGAATCAGCTCCCTGGTCAGTCTTTAATTTCTCTTTTCTTTCATCCTATATATGTTGTCTAGATATCAGTATCAAGTACCTCAAGAGTTTACCAACGGCAGCCTCACAAGTAGCACTGTGCTGAGAACTGCTACACTTCCATCAGGTTGCAATTTCTGGAGTAAGGAAAAGGATCACTTCATCCCATGAGATTTTGGAACTATTCATTGTAACTCAGTTTTGCTTATTGCTATCTACACAGCTATCAAAAATACAGTGATTTGAAAGATTTGGAGGAGAAATTTTTAAATTGTGTTACAGGAGGATTTTACAGAGGATTCAGCAGATTTAAATAATTTATGATTGCATCTGACCTTAATTGAGGTATCCCAAGGTCATACATATAAAATGTGACGCCCTTTTCCACAACTTTTGTTTTATTAAAAGCTCCTTGTATAGTTCATGACAGTTTTAACTTTTCACAAGGCACTCACAGACTAGAATCATCTTCCTTGTGGGCCTGCTAATGGAAATCCCCTCATACAGTTATTAGTCACTGTCTTACAATAGCTTCTTGTCTCTAAGTACTTTGATGTTGTACATAAGAGCCGTGGATCAATTACATTCATTTTTCCCATTACCGGGCAAATATTTGGACATTTTCTGTTGAGTTGATTCAAGGCAGAACTAAACTAAAAGAGTTGCATACTGTGCAGACATTTCTAACCTTCAGAAGCTGAAGGTTTTGTGACCTGGGAGAATTAATAGATGTTTATTCTAGCAGGGTAAATGGAAAAAGACCATTTCTATTTTAGGGAGATAAATGAAAAGCAGGGAAGATGGGTTTTGTTATGACAAAATCGTTCACAAGTGGCATGGTGAAATGAGGAAAAGCAGTTATGTATTTATATTATAATCCTCATGGTATGTTTGTCAAGAGAGACTCAAGTGGCAAAACGCATTAGTAATTGTTGTGTTTCCTCACTTGTCAAAACAAGCATTTCCACTAAAATTAGTCTGTTAAGGTTGCCTCCGTCACAAAGATTCAAAACACACTGACCTTCTGCAGTGAAAATCCAGAACTTTTTTATTACCATGTGATTCCTTCCAACAAGGAGAACACATATAGCTATTTCTTCTTGCGTGTTTCAGACAATAGCTGTAAGTCTTCCACCACTGTGTCAGAAACACATTTTGAAAATGTTTCACTCGCCAGGATTCTTCTGCAGAACAGAAGAAGGAAGGCGAGCCAGCTGGCATGCCCAGCCACGGCAATCTCAAGTGCTTACCATGCTCAGGAACATTAGAAAGCGTGAGCAAATGGGAGGCATTCTCCAAACATGGTGCTGCAGTTACCCCTCAGCTGGTGCCGCTCTTCTAAGCTTACTCAAGTTGGCTACAAACACATAGGGGAATTTTGACTCAAACAAGCGTTTCATTGAGAAGAGACTAGTGCTCAATTTCGTCATTGATTCTTCATTAAATCTTTTTTTCAGCAGACAGCACAGATTCCCTGAAACCACTTTTTCCGTAACCCGTAAAGGAATTTCTGTGACTGTGGTATAGACAAACCCTCTGTTAATTCAGCTGTATCAGTGCTGTAGTACTCAGGATCAGAACGTGTCAGCTGTACAGAAAGGCAGCTTGCATGGGCTTCCTCCTCTTCCTTCAGAGATCAGGAACTGCCCAGTGATAGGAGTGGTGAATCCTTAGAAGTAACCCTACAAGAGGATTCCTCCCCAGGACTCTGTCTGTGAAGCAAAAAGACATTTCTTTTTGTCTAAAGATTAAGGAAAAACAGATGATTAAATTATTGTCAATATTATCTTCTTTAGGCAATAATTAGGTAATGGATTTAGAGCTGTTCAAAGAGTGAACACATGAATGGATAATACATTGGATGTTCGTTGCAAATTCAGGATTACGATTTTTTTTCTGATAGGGTTTTAATATTTTTTAAGTCTTTCTGAAAAGATGAGATTCTGACAAAAAACCTAAAAAATAGAAACACTTCCATCAGTCTGTAAATTATTTCATAAACGTTGTATGGTTGGAATAGAAAATTAGTCCAGTTTGAACCCTGAAAAATGAAAAATTATAAACTTATACATGCAATTGTTTTCAAGTTCTTAAAATCCATTTATAAGCCTTGATGCAAAATTATCATACCTATCATTTCCAAGAGAATATCTTGTGTCACAAATGTCAAGATGTTTCAACAGAAGAAGGGATAGCTCAGCACTGTTATCTACTGTGACTGCCGGGAAGGGCATAAATCATGGTTATCTGAAGGGTTGATGCTGTTCCATTTGTGTAAATTTGAGTCAGGAGAAACACCACTGTAATCAGTGGAGTGTACAACTGTACAGATAGCAGGACCAGGGTGCCCCAAACACATTGTGTTTTGCACATTTTATCTTTTTTTACTCATTTTCCTGCAGTCACCTCCTTTTATTAATTCCTTAAATTGAAAGATTGTAAAGAGCTGCAACTGGAAACAGTCTTATCACAGGGAACCGCCCTCAAATCAATGTGTCTTTTATTAGGCATTGTCTTGAAACTCCCCACCGGGACTTGAACTGAGGACAAGAGAAATTGATGCCTTATTGCATTAGGCCTATTGTAATTTGTAGCTTAAAAAGCATTATTTAATTTTCATTTGAAATGGATATGCAGTACATGCAAGTTCAAAAAGTAGGATGAAACGTACTGTCTATTTCCATTTATGGCTCAAGCACTTTGTTGGAGGCATTGTCATTCATCACAATGTCATCTCATGGTTATTACTTTGCTGCTGGGGAGAGGCATCTCAGCTAAAAGTGAAAGTACCAATTGTGCTAACTGCAGTTACATGTTTGCAGTATATTGAAGAAAAGAGATGTGGTCTGGCCTTAAGTTAAAAGCACAAATTCTGTGAGGTGCTGAGAACATCCTGCCAGATGCTGTGCAACCTCAGTTTCCATCCAGGGTGACAGAAAGCTAATGTGCCTTGTCTTTTTCAGGGTCAGACCGCTGGTGATTAAACAATTCTAGCAAACATGATCTCATTCTTATTTGTCTGGGATATTATGAAATACAACATGAAGGAAATTCAGATGTGGTAGCAGAATACAAAGCACTAACACACCCAGCGTGATGCTTGAAATGTGTTCGTTTATAATCCTATATTTCCCAGACAAACACTTGTAAACATTGAAGTAAAACAAAACACATTTCCTTTTTAAGAAAAAAATGCCTTAAAAACCACAGGATTAACAACACCAGGGAAGGACAATCCCCTGAAGGGCCTAAATCTTGTTTCCAAAACTTCGGCTGAGTTAACTGTGTTCGAGCTGAATTTCTTCATGATAGCACATGGAAAACATTAAAAAAAAACCCAACATATCACTGTCAAACATACCCTGAATAGATTCTGAAGTGATACCTCATGATTTGAACACTTACTGATTATATTCCAGTGATGAGGGTGGGAAATGGAACTCACACATACTGGATCTGGTTTCTGGCTTGGCTGCAGGTTTTCCTGCATACACAGGAGCAAATCAATTTCTCTGTCCTGTGTTGCGGTCTGATAGCTAAAGAAAATAAATCATATTCTGCTTTGTTCAAGTCAGAAGCAACACAAGTGGGAGAACTTAGCTGCCGTTCCTGCCCCCAAAAGCAAAATATATGCGGAGGTGATAAGAAGTGATAGCATTATTTATTTTACACAGTAAAACAAAAAGCATTGTGGATAAAGCTCACTGTGGTCGGTTGTTTTGTTTGCTGAATCACATTATTTTTGAAAGTAGACAGATTATGACATTATTTAACAGCTTTTTATTCAAAGGTTGCAAAGGGCTCCTCCTTTATATATCTTTCTCATGTTTCTCCTGCTCAGACTCTGTCCAGTCATACAGTTAGAAGAGAAAAACTATCACACAAGCGAACATCCCTGGAAATGAGAAGAGTTATATAGACAAGATGCCTCGTTCGTGGGGTGAAAGAATAAGAAATATAACACACGCCCAGACCAATGTCTCTTTGATGGTGTTTTATCTTTGGCAGCAGATTCAGTTAAGGCAAGATTCACCCTATATCCTTCTGAGAGTCTGCCCTTCAGCTGTGGTCTACTTTCCATCTTCCAGCATTTAGCTACATAAGAACTTTCTGAGCTAGAGGTAGCATGTAAATCACCCATATTATTACCCAACAAAGAATCTTATATTCATGAATTTTCCTAATCCAATAATTTCAGGGGGAAAAAATTACCTGTTTGTCCTTCACAGCATCCATCCTACAGCAATTTAATGATGTGCTGAACAAAAAAAAATCTCTTTCTTTTCCTATATTTTCCTGTTGTCTGATAAAACGGCCCTCAGCTCCTGTACTACTGCAAAGGTTTCATATCTTCCTTATTTCAGATATTTTCACCATGCTGACCTTTCAGTCACCGATTGTGCAAATGGAAGCGCATTATTTTTTTAGACTCCTTTACAGAAAACTTCTTTGATTATTCTTGTTCCCCTTATCTATACTTTTCATGTTTACCTGATACTGGTGCTGCTGTCATCAATCACAATCATAGCTGATTGCCTGACAAATTCACATTTGAACTCTTTCAAATCTCCTGCGTGAATACTGCCAATTGTTACTGATCTGTGGTGCTACTGATTTGCTCTAAAATCTCTGACACTCCAACATGGGAGTTTGCACAGACTCATTCTGTGTAAAGAATGACCCCAGTGTGGAAGACTCCCACCTCATTTACAGCGAGGACCAGTGCAAATAATTCATTTGGCTGTTCCATAATGTCTTTATCTTCCTTTGCTGCTTCTTCTCATCCTGCTAGCTGTCCAACCGTGCAGCTTCCGATGTATATACAAAAGGCTTTACTGTTAGCTCCCCTTACTTCTGCAAGTTGCTTTCACTAATATTTTAGCTAGCTTTGCTGTGGTTTAACATTTATTTTGCTGGGGATTATACTCTTCCTCTGCTTTCTTTCTTTGGACACCATGTCTATTATTTTGGAAGATGTCTTTTCATTTTGAATGGTGTCTATTACACCACTGTTTAACTCTGCCAGCGGCTTCTGGATGTGGCTCATTCAGAGTCCATTTTTATTGATGCTGTTGGTGACTAGCACACATCTACTTTTTGAAAGCATGCATGCTACTTGCAACTATTTAATTCTTTTAACTGCTATTTCCACATCTGCCTTATAGAATTTCCTCATTTATATACAATTCCCCAACTATTTATCTGAAGTATTTTGGTGGTGACTTAAATGTTACCAACAAACCCAAAAGTCTCTGAAGTGCTTTTTAAGTGTTTACTAAGGATAGAAATCAGACAACAAAGCAAAATAATGAAAGATAAGCTGTCATGAAAAACTTTCTCCATTTGGTTCATATATTAACTCAGAGGTTAACGTTCTATCAGTGTTTGTTTCATAAAATTGCACATATCTACGTTAACATCATCTATAGCATTGTGGGGGTGAAGCGGAGGAAGAGAGGTGGGGAAGCAAATTTATCCTTAAGGTACTGTACTGAATTCTTCGTCCTCTACAAAAGGCTTTAAAATTCTCTTTGCCAAAACCTCTACATGTAGTTAGATCCTGGTGCTTGGCTAAATGCAAACATCAGTTTGGTTGCATATATTTCACCTTCTGTGCAAGATGCAGTGTGGTAAACATCCGTCAGGAAATCTGTATGTGAAGACTACAAATTAAGCCACAACAGGTCCTAACTACAGCTTCAGAACTTTGGGCAGAGTCTTAGGAAAACCTCACAGAGTTTTTGTGCTGTCTCGCTTAGCAAGGTATACAAGGATCTTCTTAAAGTAATACATGGAAAGGGAGTCATGTTCACCTGAAACTTGGGACTTCCTATGTGGTTGAGTATCTCATTATGCTTTTCACAGGAATATGAGCATGTTTGTGCCAGGCTAAATTTCTCTTCTTTAATATCTGTAAATGTAAATAAGTATTTATTAAACTATAAATTCTCTCTATATTTTGATCTGCTTTAAATAACAAGTAAATATATATCTCTTTTTAGAAGTCTTTAGAAGTCTTGTTGCATGTCTCTCACAAACAGAAGAATTTATGCAAATAATATACCATACACATACTATATTTATAAGTTTATGCAAGTGTATAAATATACATTTTTAAGCTTAATTATGTTCTGCATGCCTAATGGTGCAAAACAGATGCTTTTTTTCATTTTCAAGAGCACAGAATCCCTGCCAGTGGGAAAGAAAAGCTGAATTTATTCTTTATTTTCCACACTGAGATTTTGAATCTTATAAGAAAGCCAGTCATTTTTAAAAAATAGAAGAAATAAGCCAGGAAGACTGGAAGACTGGAAAAACAGATGTCATTGTAAATGACAAATAAGAATACAATCCTGTTTAAAAAAGTCTCTTCAGAAATTTTTTCAATCTGATGTGGTTTTTTTTTTTTTGTATGGAAGCTTGAGTAGGCTGTAAGAATAACTCAGAAGTAAATCTCACAACTCAAATACTGTATTATGGACTAAATCAGTTTATTTTAAATTAAATTTAAATGTAATTCTTTTTTTTAATTAAAACATTGAAAACTTGTAGCAGACCTTTTGCAATAAGCCTGTTCAGAGTTGTGAACTCTGGGAAGCAAAGTGCATAGCCCACAGCAGCTGACCTGGAAATCACCGCTCTGAAATGATCCGGGGAGAGCTGACACTATTTGTCAGTGATAGTAGCACTTGGGGTGATCAAAAATTGCTTTAAACCATTTGGTCTATTTCTGATTTTGTTTCTCACAATAATATTGAACCAACTTGTCGTTACGACAGAATGAGTCAAAAGCAATGAAACAGCGCAGGCAGACAGACCTGTATGCTTAGCCAGAGTCATGCTTTGTCATTTTATCATACAAATCATGTCAGCTGGCAGCAGCATGAGTAATCTAAGCTTCAAACAATATCATTCTGCAGATAAATCAATGAACACAGACAGAAACAAGCTAAGTCTATTTTAGACAGCCTAATGATCAGCAGTTTTTTCTAATAGCTTGTCAGACTTCAACCTGTCAAGCCTGAAGATTTAGGGACACTGATTCACTGGAGATTTCCTGATTGCATTCCTGCTGGGCTATCTATGAATCACAATAGGAGACTCCTAGGAAAAGGGGAGAAAATGGATCGCCTTCAGGCCTTTATGAGGCACAGGTTATTGTCATGCCTCAACTAAATCCTAATTACTCTGATTAACAATGCAAGCCTGTCACTGCTCATGCATAATCGTGAAAAAGTTTGCAGTAATGACTATGAAATTCTGCCACTTCTGCTCAGGCCTCCACACGTGCCTTACTGGGGCTTTGTCGGTCCTGCGTGCCATTCACCCAGCTGCTGTTTCCAAAATAACAGGGTTGCCAGGGTGAGCTCCATTTGCAATGCAGACCAGACCTGAACATGCTTGGTGAGATCAACTGGCTCACAAGATGGGCTGCAGGATTTAAAACATTTTGAGAAGTTACTGGCTCTGCAGATCAGATTTCTTGTTGCTTCATATTAATTTTCTTCTTAAAATCAAAGGGCTGTGGTAGGTTACTATTCAAATTTAATGTCATCTTTTCATAAACATATATTACTACCCTATCTATCTCAAAGCTTTGTCACTGTTTAACTGTTAAGTATCTCGGAGGTATAATGGAAATAATATTTAGGCAGGTGTCTGCAACAGCATATACACATCTACTTGGAAGGAAATGTCCAATAGTTTAGTGAGAGGTATAGCACTGCTTTCATTTGGGGGGAAAAAAGAAAAAGGCTTTTAGAAAAGAGGAGAGACTTTATTTCTAGAGAAAAAGTGAGATGTACACTCTAGATTACAGTCATCTATAGAGCTTTGCCAGTCCCAGAACATTTGCCATCTCAGCTTCTATTAGCTCTGCAATCTGATCCTGCCATCATCAAAACTGACTGCAGCCTGCAGAATTAGCCCATGCTGACTCCATGCTGACATACAGCATTTCCTACCCTTCACCTCCACACCCATATGCATTAAACAGTTGCAAAGTGTTGGAGTGTTCAGCAATGAAGCCTATAAACTTAAATCCTCAGTTATGCCCCAGTAGGAAAAAGGGCATAATTAAAACTCTTTACTTCTTTTTTGCCTATTTTAAAGGACTTATCCTGGGAACTGCTGTGTGCTGCTTTGCCACATTCCCCAGCAGAGAGTCTACAACTCTGAAAGAGAGTTTTGTCTTGGAAGAGCAGAAAATACTGCTACTTCTTTTGTGGATGTGTGCAGGGTCTTCTGCTTCACAGCCAGTGCATTTCTTGGGCCTCTCAGATTTGGGCTTTACCAGGTGATCAGCTGAAAAGGAAAGGACTTTTGATTCTCTTTGTTTAAAGCAAAATTTTCAAATTAAAGTATAGGAAAAAAAAGCCATGGTAATGATCTGCGTTGAAATCACAGAGCTGTTTTTCTGTCAGAAGCAGCATGCTGATTTCATTAAACTTTCTCTGGAAGCTTCCTGGGCAGCCTGGCCAGCTGGCAGCCCTTTGCCCCTGGCCTGGATACTTGATGTCCTTGGCACTGGGTGCCCAGGCTTCACCCAGCACTGCCTGGCTGTGCGGCAGCTACAGCGACCCGCACACACTTTCTCCTTGTGACAGGTATTCGGAAATGTTGATGTTTCATTCCAGGGCAAACAAAATGAAATGCTGACAACCTGGAATTTCCCAGAAAACAGATGTTTCCTTTTCTGGCCAGCTCAACCTACACACACACACACATACACACACACTTGCAGAATTATTAACTGCTATGTAATTACGCCGGACTGCATGCCCGCTTCCACTGTGTGGTGTGGAGGGAATCCAGCCTTCTAATTCTCGTGTTCGAACAGCCACCAGAGAGCCACAGAGCCCAGGAAGCAGTTAGGTGCCATAACTCCTTCTTCATGGAGCAACACGGAGCTTTGTGCCATATCATGGTATGGAGCCTCTGCTGTGAAGGAAGGAGAGCACTGATGTGTCCGAGTAGCCCACAGAGAGCCACAGCCTGTGGCTTACAGAACAAAGTACAGGAAAGGCATCACTGTTTGGATCAGCAGCAACTCCAACCCCTGGGAGCCCTCTTTTTTCCTTTTTTTCACAGGAGCAGTTGCGAAGTGCCAAAAGCTATCGGGAAGCCTGCATTACATCAGGCAAGCTGAGTGTACTGACCTTCTGAGCCAGCCCACAGGGAAGAACAACAGGAGGGAGATTGCAGAGGAAGATAGGACTACTTAAGTAGCAATTCATTGTGAACCACTTTTCTAAGCTGTTGATAGAAGCATCAAGTGTGAGAGAGGAAGGGGACTTATCTTCTTGCCCAAGCAGAACCCTAATGACTCCATAATGACTGCTAAATAATGTTGCCAATAATCTCCATTTAATTAGGCAGCTCTAGTAAGTCCTAAAAAGGAAAGAAAACAAAAAAGGTGTCTGCAGTCCTAACAGACGCAGTAGTCCCTTAGCCTAATTCTGTAAAATGCATGTGGGTATGTAGCATGAGCTATCTGCTGGAAGAGAATTCCCTTCCCATCCTTCATCTCATCTGAAAAATTCATTCATGTGAAATTAATTTGCTCAGCTCTTGACACAGCCATCAATAAGCTCTGTGTCTGTTGTGGCTCGCTAGCATCCAGGTAGGATCTCCTCAAGACAGAAATATATGTGATTTCACAAATCTCCTTTGGAAGGCTCTTCAGAAGCATTTTATCTTTGACCAGAGGGCACTACAAAAGCAGGGTGTTTAATACACACAGCACCACTTCATGCAAAAATTTGAGGAATATTTTTCAGACAGATGCCTATTGTAAGAGCTGCTGACTTTCACAATGGGCTTTTTAAAAGCCTGAAAATATGAATTCCCTCTTTATCATTACAAATTTTTTTACAGATGCTGAAAGTCTGAAAATAGGCCGCTCTTGGAAATAACAACTTAATAGTATACTATGTGTACAACAGGCTAAGGAGAATATTTAAGCACAAAATTCTATTTTTGGCTTAATATTCCAAAGCTTCCTAATGCTCATTTCACTAAAATATTTCTTCAGGCACAGCCCAGATTCTGGCCAGTACAAACACTGTTTTCATCTGGAATATTCAACAAGATAATTGATAAAAAACATGGCATAATAGGTGAAGGATCTGTCATTTGACTTCCAGCACCAGCTCAAGAGACTTACTGTTATTATAAATAATACAAATTAAGAAAACATAAAGAACCAGGTTTCTACTTACGGTGTAGAAAGAGTGCCAAATTCTGGATTTGGGGATTCAATTACAGTGGGCAAGCCAGCGAAGCAGGAATGAAGAGCACCTCCAGAACTGTACTTTTATGAAAACATAGTGTGATTTCATCCATCATCTAGTGCACATGTAATTTTAGCCACACGTGTTAAATAAGCTGCCTTTAAAGCCCCAGCTGATGAACTTTGTTGGTAGTTCATTTTGGTGAATTTGCAGACCATCACCTGTCCTACCTCGTATTTATCTGTATAGAGTAGAAATAGAATAGTAGGTGGGAAAATTCACAAACCGAATTTGGTATTACCTTAAATTAGATGGGAATTATATTATTAAGGGAAGGAGACATTATGCTCAGTAGCAGTCAGAAAACTGCTCTGTCTTAGCATCATATAAATCTGAGGGTAAGTGCTGATTGCAAAATGGGGAGAGATGCTGTGCAGGGAGCAGACCCGTCTGCAGGAGCTCCCTTTCCTGTGCTTCCATGGCCACGGCTAATCACCGTTCCTTTGGAAGGGTATAAACACAGTGCAGACACTGCACCGGATTGTAATACAAACCTGAGCTTTGCACAAGCTGTACGGTACAAGAGGCACAGTCGCATCTACTCGTCTCACTGCTAATGCCACAGAAATCTGAGCAGGTCACAGCTGATGGCAAACTCGAGCAGTGTGGAACCAGCCTCCCCGGCTGTCTGAGTGAGGTCTCCCAGAAAAGGGCAGGCAGCAGGCTCCTTCCTGGCACCCAGGGGCTTCTTTTCCCCATGCAATAGAGACAGAGAAGAAAAAGAAAAGCAAGCAGAAGGAGATGCCAAGGAAAGAAGCTGAGTTCAGAGCAGAATACAAGTCCCGAAAGGTGATGGGAAATGAGGAAAGGCTCTGTATTCCTCCAGCGGAAAATATTAGAGCATGAACACAGTCTGAAGTGCCCTTATTAGACAAGCAGCAGCCATTTCTCTTCTTCTAACCTCATTTTTTTCCATTAAAAAATAAAATAAAATTGGCCAGTTGATGTGATTCAGCTCCTGAACTGGCTTTTCTGGAGGTAACGCTTCCTGTCTGAGGTACTGTTTCTGGCTCACTGGATTTCCTGGCTGAAATTTTCAAAGTCACCTAGGGAACCTGCATGTTCACACATGTACCATGAATTTAAGCAGGAAATGTCATCTGAACCGCAGGAGCAGATGTGAAATATTCTGGGATGTTGGTTTTCTTTTAAATCTTCTCTTTTCACATACTCTGAATTTGCTGCATCTTTTATCAGTCTTTTTGCTTCTTTGTTCTTTCTTCTCATAGTTTCTCTTTCCACTAAGACTCCTCACATTTCACTCCCTACTGATTCATATTTCTCTCTTTTTCTCCTAGAGCTACTAGCTTGTTCTGTGGTTTTGACTTTCTTTTGTCTCCAGATGCACTCGCTTCATCTTCACTCCTTTGTGTCATCAGTCTGCCCTATCTGGCCAGTTGCCCCATATATAAAAGCTGAACCATCTCTCCTGTTCCCAATATGACTTACAAAATGGAAATTCACTTCAGTGCTTCCTCCTCAGCAGTGAGGCTATATAGATCATCCAAATTCCGTGCAAGAACATCAGCATAACTGCAGGAACACCGTCTGCAATATTCTATGGTATGGTGGAGCAGGGAAGGAGAGAGACAGGGTGAAGAGGAATTGACCTATGTCTACTTTTCTTGTTCATAAATCACTACCTATAAAATGTTCAAATGGCTTTGAACACTGATACCTGCGCCAGGCTGTTCCACAATGTCCCACATTTTCCACTGGCATCTCTAGTGTGCTGCAAAGGCAAATTCATGCCTTTACTTGGCAGGTTCAGACACCTGCCTGTCCATGAATTCCCAGGTGTGCTCTGTATTCGTCCGCATGTATGCAAATGCTGGTGTTTGCACCCACTCTGTACCACTGATTTAGATCTTTCTCTCCTGCATCCAGATTATTTCTGTGGTAAAATAGGAAGGTAGAAGTTGTGCCTGTTCCAAACACCTTCAACTATTCTCCAGAGCACAGCTGTGTCTTTAATACTGTTCCTAATCTGGAACACAAGCATACGGAAAATAACGAAAATCAGGTAGCTGAGTACACTTTTGCTTCATTATTCAGGAGAAAATATGCTCTGATGTGGAGCCATGCAACATGTGATTATGTGTTTGGCTCCATAGGCACAATACCTCATCACTAAATTAAAAAATGTCTTTAAAAAGTTACAATCCCAGGTTAATTTTCAGTGGAAAAAAGACATTTAATATATCTTGGTATATATCTGAGAAATTACATTTTTTAAGTCTCTGTTTTAGCCTAACACCCAAACAACTGCACAACTTCTTACTTTAAAATATTTAGGTCCTTTGAGGTCAGGCTTCTCTTTGCAGAACTTACTTACAAAAAGCTATTAGAGTCTGCCAATTCTGCAGTGCAAAATTTATAGCAACAGGTCAAAAGACAGTACCTAGAGGAATTCAGCAGCCCTTTGTAGTAAATCAGCAGTCATGTCTTTGATAAATGTCTCCTGAGTCCAGCAGTAAGTGTTCCTCTGTGCTGAAAGATGAAACAGTGGACGTACGAGTCATGGAGTTTAGGGAAAGTCACACAACAACAAGGAGCTGGTAAATGACTTCTGAGGAAGTAAAGGTTAACCCAGCGCTCATGAACATTGAACTCAGCAGCTCTGGAAAACAAGGTGGAAGCCTACCTGGGCACGTGAATGCAGGTGTGCTGCTCAAGTATAAAATGTGCAGCACCTTGGAGGATAATAAGGCAATTGCTCTAAACCAAATGAGAGATATAAAACTTTTCAGGCAGATAAAACTCTCTCCAAATGTACCTATTTTCGTGGTGTGTTGAACTTCTGTGTTCAGTCTGTTACTTGATAATTCTGTTGGAATGCAGATCCTACAAGCAAAGAGCAGGGGTTCCTCCAGGCTCCATTTTGATGCTCCAGGGGCCAATCCTGCAGCTGCAAATGACACGAGCAACCTCAGCTTATAGGACCATTGTTCACACAAAGCTCTTTTTTGCTTTTCGTGGCTACATCTGCTCCCTTGATCAGCTGCACTCAAGCCATTGAGAATATTTTTCACATCTTTAAGCTGGCCCGTACAGAGATGCCACAGGCTGAAGAGGCACCAAAGAGCCACTGGCTGGCTTGGAAGGGTGAGGGTGAGGCTTATGGGTCAGTTTTCACCCTGCAGAAGCAGAGCTCCCCTGGGAGGTGTCATAGCAGCCCGGCATTTCAACACCACGAGAGGCTAGACAACATCAGAAGCCACAGCAGCCTGTTTGCAGCCTGTCAGTGCCTCATCATCTTAACCTCAGGGCGGGTGAGAGCTGATTAAGTCACACACTTCTAGGGGTAGTTGGGGCTCTGGTACCCTCAGTCCTTGGGCAGGGTAAAATTTGGAATGACCGCAGTTCTTAGTCGCTGCAGTGGTTCACAAGTTTCTGCCGCTGGAATCGAATAGCCGAGGATGCCTGTGACTGGCGCAGAAGGAAAATGAATAGCTCACATAATTCTTCTGGCTGAGATTTATGGGCCCATCTCATCAAGATTAAATTGGTGGCATAGTCTCAAATGAAAACTAGGTGTGAGAAGCAGCTTAATTTGACAGCATGAAAATTTGTCCCCTGCTGGCAAAGAAATCTCTTTACTTTTTCTCTTAACAAACCCCCCAGTCTAGTAAAAAAAATCTGGACCAACTCCCATCCAAGCTATCAAAAAAGTCAGTCCAGTCAAAAAAACTGGATTAACTTCCATCCAAGCCATCAGATCACAATCCAGGTACTGGAACCATGCTAGGAAAAATATTATTTCATATTCTTTTCTTTCCAACTCAGTATCTGGCTGCTTTCCACCAGGAGAAGGAAGGCCTCCCTCTGAGAGGAATGGCACCAAGCCCTCAGCAGTTTTTTTTGCACTCTTTGGAGAGTTGCTTATTATGATTCCCTTTTTGGTGACATTTCATCTCTATTATCTCAGGAGTAAATGCCTGTCTAGACTGGTTCATTAAGGATCTTCTGAAAATGTCCTGGGATTTTTGGTAATAGTCTTCTGTACCTGCTAATGAAGATGTGTCTTTACAATAGGAAACAGTGCTCATCACTATTTCTGAAACTATTTCATTAGCTGTGTCCTTACAGCTGAGACAAAATTACACACATACAAGCACTGGATGTAAGTATTCAGGACTAGGCATTTACACAAAGAAGTTCCTCCAGAATAATAAATTCTATTAGAAGAGAGATAGCGGAATCATTATTTCTGGAGCAGCAGCATTTAGAAGTTCCCTCTGTGGATTCACACTTAATACACTCGATACAGGAGGAAGCTATTTTGTAGTCTGGAGAAGGAGAAGTTTTAAAACACGATGAAGTGCAGGACTAATGAACCACTGAGATCTGCAGTGTCTCTTGCCTCTTTACATCTCCCATATTACTAAACACAATACAGTAAAATTTCATGCACAGGGACCAATTAATAAAGACATAAAATGCATCATTATGCCATGCTCCAAGGACATTTTAAAGTTCTTTTTGTCAGTGTAAAATTATATAGGCTACCTAGGACTATAACTAGACTGCATGGATAAACCTAATACAGATGAATCTAAGCTTTATAGGGAAGAGATCTCATCGTCTCTACTTTGCTGATGCTTGTGAGAAAGAGACCTGGTTATTACCGTAATTCTGGTTCTCTCTATGAGGAGGACACTCTCAAATCTACTGTTTTAGTGCGTTCTAGACTACTAATTTTTTTCCCCCCCAAATTCCTATAAAGGCCTAGGAGCTCTGGTTCTCTTGAGATTCCAGATGAAATGCTGGAGCCCAGTGTTTCTGCTCCTCTCTTCTCTACCAACAACATCATGGCGTGGGCGTGTACCATCCTATTTTGCCCCGAGAGTTACGGTTCACTCAGACAGCTATCCTCAGTGGTGTGGAGGAATCACACTGGGTTCCTTCGAAAAGTTGTTGCCTATTGTCTGACTGAAATTTCCTTGAATACAGTATCTATCTTACTACCCTCCTTATGCATCTGCACAGGGATATTGGACGATTAAAGCCCAAACAGGAAAGACTAAAGAGAATAAAAATTTATTTCAACATCTACAAAGCATAAACTAGTCACAACTCAAGCCTACTTTTTTATGGTGCCACCATTCTATATCAGACCAATGTAGCCTGCTTGCACGAAAATTCACAGCAGTCTAGTGTTCCTAAATCTGCTCTGTCAAGCCATTGTTACTACTTGCCGGGCTCCTAATACACCCCCAAACTAATACCTAGGTCCCCATCAAAACCAAACATGCTTTAAAAACCTGAACTAAATGGTCAACAAGTACATCTTTATGCATATCCTAGTAAGACAGCTGCACTTTTCTTCCTAACCCATCTGACAAAACTACATGAGACAGTGTTCCAATTCAAGGATGCTTGGCTGTGGATGTATTTCCAGAGAGCAAACTAATTCAGAGTTTGAGCACCTTGAGAGCCTTTTTGGTTAATATTCTATCAGAGAAAAAAAAAGACCCCACAGAACAAATATGCACAAGGTACACCACTATATAAACAGGAAACTAAGAACAAAGGCTTCACAAAGACGCTTATGAACCTTCCTGCGCCTACCTGATTAACCTTGGTAGTACTCTGACGTTATTGTGCTTGGGATACTAAAAAAAGGAACTCTCAAGTGGACTGAGTGTGTAGTTCAGTATCAATTCGGGCATGGAGGAATGGCAAGGTCTGTGACATAGCAGGTTCTGCCCACATTTATGCCCTTAACATCTTATTTATGCCTGTAGCCCTGTAGGTGTATTCCCAGCCTCTTCTACAGTATGGAAGTGTCTACAAGCTTGGCCATGTTTTAACTTTTGTATTTGAAAATCAAAGTGTTTTGTAGCTGAACTGCCATCATCTGAGCCTTGTCTCCCACAGGGAGACAGCTGTAAATAGCAATCCCAAAGGGAGCCCTGTTCCCCTCCTCCTTCCCTGCAGTGCTCCCTGGGCTGACCCGAACAGCACAAAGCTTGCCTTGGGTCTGGGCTGTAGCTTATGTAAAACAATTTATTTCTGACTTTCATAAAGCTGATGCCAGATAGTGTGAAAGAATAGATGGCAAAGCAGGGATATAAGGTCAATGAGTGCTTGAAATCCAGTCTCAGAAGAATTTTTTCAGGTTCTCCTCTTCCTCCCTTCTTGTCCCTCACCCCCTCACCTTCCAATTTCCTTTGCAGCCACATTTCTCTCCCTTTTAATATATCTTGCCCTCCCCTGCTGCTGAGCAAAAGACTCCCACAAACTGCAAGATAGACTAATTTACAGCCAGGTTTTCTGGAGTGTTGAGTTCCCTTCAAGGTTCTCAAATACCTGCCAGGTTTTCAATAGTTTGAGGTTTCTGGGTATTGAACATACTTGATAAATCTAACATATATTTAACTGGGATATGAGGTCTTTCAAGACCCTAGTTGTATTCTGGGGTCCTGTGTTCCCTTGACTAGAACTGATAACACACAGAAATCGGGAAGAGCAATTACTTGCAAGTTACTAACAAAGCAGTAGCCTAACTTGTGCAGACAGAAATGGAGTTTTTGCCTCTTCAGGAGTCTGTTACATTCATATGTACATTTTTATGTAATTTACATCAGAAATGGGCCAGAATGAACTAGACAAATAAGTTAGAGTGGACCTAGCAGAGAAGAGATTATTTGCTCTACCCTGCTAGCTGCTCTACATTTTTAAAAGAACTGCACTTGGGTATAATAGTTTTTCTGCAATTGTTCCTCTCCACTACTCTAAGACTGTCATTAGAATATTTTTTTCGTAAAGAATGCTAAGCAAGGAGGATATAGCTTTCTGTAGCACTGCCTTTTGAATTGATGTGTGTCATGGCAGCCATCCCAAATCTCATGCTGAGAAACATCTCAGGTCTCTCAAAATCTTGAGATTTTAAAAACACTTAGCCAGCATTGACTTCTTGTTATCTCTCCTGCATTTAAAATCCATTTGAGGTCACATTATCAAGTGCTTGTCCATTTGCAAGTCTAGAAATACAGCCTTACTAAAAAAAAAAGAAATCTCTGTTTCACAGATAGTCATTTGAGTACAGGAAATAAGGATTTACTTGTGAGGCTCACAATAAAATCCTGAGATCTGGCAACATTAACAGTGTGATCGTTACTGCAATTAATGGCAGCTTCAGGGACCCTCATAGAAGATAATAATTCCTCTGTGTGCAAAATATCTTTTCCCATAAAACTGCTATAAGGCTTAGCTTTGCATGTAGCTGCCAACATGAATTAGTCAAGAACAATTCATATCAGTCAGTCGTTATTTCCCACTCTAGTAAGGCAGAGATTTTGTGGGCAGAAAAGCAGCATAAAATGCTATATTTCTACTTCATAAAATCATTGAATCATAGAATGGTCTGGGTTGGAAGGGAATTTAAAGATCATTTATTTCCAACCCCCCTGCCATTAGCAGGGGCATCTTCCACTAGACCAAGTTGCTCAGACTCCATCAAGCCTGGCCTTGAATGCTTCCAAGAATAGGGCATCCACAGCTTTTCTGGGCAGCCTGTTCCAGTGCCTCACCACCCTCACAGAAAAGAATTTCTTCCTAACATCTGATCAGTTTAAAGCCATCACCCCTTGTCCTGTCACTACATTATACTTGAAAAAGTTTTTTTATATCATCCCAGAGGACATTACCATTAGCAAATTAGGTAAACAAAATAACAATTGATCTAAGACAGATGCCTATATGATTCAAAACTATAGAATCTGCTGAAAAAACATGCCTAAAAAGAAATGAGCAGTGGCTCATTGTCAGACTACAGGGCTGTATTATGTGGTATTTCCCAGGCATCTCTCGTGGGCCAGTTTAATATTTTCATTGGTAAAATTGCTTCTTACATTTTCAAACAAGGGGGAAGCTTTCAGGGCCTGGAGGCATGTTGAAGATGATGACTAGTCTCAAGAAAAGACAGAGGAAGTGGTCAAATGCTCTTGAAAGTACAGTAGTAGGATGTGATTTAATATGCACGGTGGGAGGGCTCTAAGCAGGAATAACCATGTGCACAAATTCAGAACAGGTAATGATCACTTCTGCAGAAGAGCTTTTGGAGATAATAGTTTATAAACTAGATACAATGTCGTGCAGTTGGAGTTTCAAAAAAATAGAGGGTAAAAAGAAGAAAAAAGGAAAAAATCGTGCTGCATTGTATAAGCACTTTTAGCAGAAAAAAAGTAACAATCCTTTTTCTGTGACTTGTGATGCCAAAACAGTAAGTGAAGTTCCATTCCCAGTTTTAGGTACTGGATATCTAAGAAGACATAAACTCATATAAAGACAGAATGGAAGAGAAATTATAATAATGTTTAAATATATATATAGCAAGAAAAAAAGTCTCACAATGACTAGGACAGAAGAAAATAATGAATCTAAGTAACAACAGTGTAGATTTAGGTTAGTCTTTAGCTTCTGGACAATTTCCAATGAAGATAAACAACTTTTATAAGAACAAACTTTTATAATTAGACAATCTAAAGAAAGAAATCTCATAAATAGCTATAAAATAAAATAATCTGATTTTGTAGTGTACCATTCCTGGTGAATGTCAAATGGATAAGTTTGGGCCACATCAAAAGGAAACTACACCAGGAAGTGACTTGTAGTGCAGTTAAACAAAGTTTGCAATTAAGAAGTGATGCAGAGTACTTTAGTATTTGTTAATAATGTGCAAAAACAGCTAAAAGTACCCAGACCATTCTGTTTCCAACTATTTCCTTTCACTTATTGTTTCAGGCTTTCTCTATTATGCAGTGACTGAAATTATCTGGGTAGTGATTTGTGGAGCAGGAATCAGAGACATCAGTAAAGTAGTGTAGGCCTCTTCATGGGGAAATTTAATTTTAGTTACCCTGTTGGATAATTTGATGCTGCTTAGTTTTCTCAGTATCTTTTCAATATAAATGCCAGAAAAATGGTCCTATACTCGTTTGGATCTGGAAAGTCGAAAAGAAATTCAACTGAGACCAAATAAGTTTTCCAGGAAAACACTTCCAGATCAAGCTGGATATTGTTCGCTTTTTCTTAGATAACCAACAAAGGAAAAAGAAATTGAATAAATTAATAAATTAGGTCTTTTATAAAAGTCAAAGGTGCGCAATTCCCTTTCTCCTTTTCACGTATCACCATTAGGTGAATGGTGGCTACAGTTTCAACTAAACACATTGAGGAGCTGATCACATTGCAAAAAGATGGATTCTCACTGAACTTCTTATTAGCATGCTCTTTTTTTTGAGAAATCTAAAAATTTGGCAAGGAAATTAGGAAGTTAATTGAATCTGCTTATTGTAAAAATAGCCAAGGGCAAAGAAGATGTACTGATGTTAAACGATAACGTTTCATTTCTCTCCTGTCCTGAAAGGTGATATGTGTTAGAACTAATGCCCCTTGGCACAAGAGTTTGCTGGAATGCACTGGTTCAGCATGGATCAGTGATCTTAAAGCTTTCCAAAGTGGGTGCAAATGTCAGTCCACAGAGTAATGAGCACCAAGGAGGATTGTTCCCTACAGGATCTGTCTAAATAAATATGAAACTACTAGCTGTCAGTCTGGAAAGAGGGTCAAAGGCTATTTTTTTTCAGCTGGTTGCTTGTTTGTCAGGCATACAAAACAATACATAAAAAATAAGGAAATGAGGAAATACCAACCAGCATATGGGAGAGCTTTATGAGACTGATCAGCATGTAGAACTGTACTGAATACTCATGTGAAAGTCATGAAAACGTCTTTCTTTGTCTTCCTGTCTTTCTTTCTTTCCTTCTTTCTTTCTTTCCCAGAAAGAAAATATTTTGTTACTGCATCATGGATATGCAGTTGCACCAGTATTTGGACTAAGACTATTTTCAAAGAAATATGTGGGGAGGATTCAAGAAGTGAAGTCCGTGTAACTGAGTGATGACTCATTTCTCATAAATAGTGGATTATTCTATGACGGTAAGGGGTTTTTAGTATATTGTGATCTGCAGAGCCATAGAATTCTATAAACTATCTGCTCTGTGAGTCTGTGACAGCTAACAAAAAAGCAAGAAAAAAGCATCCACAGACTTAAATGCAGAGTGCAGTACCTTAACTAGATGAATGCTAGAGGAGCAGAAGTGGAAAATATTTTAAAACCACTGAACTAAACAATAATCAAATAGTTTATTAAAACAATAGAGGTTGAGATATACTCACTGAGGAGCCAGTCCATCTCCTCCTGCCTTTAGTGAGAGCTTGGATGACTCCCTGGTTCATAGCCCATTGGAGTCAGTGTAAGTCATTCACAGACTTCAGTGGACCTAGCTGTACTTGAAAATCAGTCATTTTATGAAATATAAATTTGTTTGCAAATGGTTCATTTATAGATAGGAACTAAGTTAATCAAATAAATATTTTGTTGTAAATTATTTGCCCTAAATCCAGTGTTTACCTAGTTTATCTCAAAACTTCTGTATAATATCTGCAAACCTACACTGTAAACTAAATGGAGTAACACTGAATTCCAGCATTCCATGGAGTTCCTTTTGAAGGTTTTATATGCTGCATATACACTATATTCATATTTAAAACAGCTGTTTAACATATGAGGATTTTACTACTTAGTTTACTTCTACCATTTTTCCATTAATAAATTCACCATATATGCAGGCCTACAAAACAGACCCAAATGTTCTAAATACACAGTCAGTTCATTAATAAATGATAATAAAGAAAAGCAAAAATGCAGTTTTTCTATTGATGCTAGCTGAAAAGATACAAGGGAAACAAACTGGTCATCCAGTTTCACAGACCACAGAATAAAACATGTAAGTCTTCACCTAGCAAAAAAAAAAAAATCACATATTTTGAAACAACTTAAAGAAAATTCCAGAAGAAAACAATTAGAGGCACATCTTTTTCTGGTTCTGGTCTTGCTCTATTCTCAGTGTCAGGTAATGCAGGTGTATTTTCTAAAACGAAAGCACATCCTCATATTTTCAAATGTACCTAGGGATCTCCTTGGCTCTACAGAAACCAGCTGCATCATGTCTTCACTCGAACACATAAAACCAAAGGCACCAAAACCCTCTCCTCTTCTAAGAAACTCTGGGTCATAAAAATGGCTGCTCTCAGATTCACTGTCAATATTGAGCCTAACAAGGAAAACTTTATAAAGTTCAGAGAGCCTGTGAGCTTTCACTGCCGGCAGAGACACGTTCACCCTTTCCCCTCAGACTCAATGGCAAACTGCACTGCAGGTCTGCTCTGGGTGGAGATGGCAAACAGATGAGTTCCCACACTTGTATGCTCTTGGGTTCTTTTGGGCAATTTTAGATGAATTCAGAGGTCACTGGAAAGTGAACCCTGACAGGACGGAATGCTTAAATTACAAGACAAAAAGCAAACAAACTTGACCCCCACTCTTCATGATGGCTCTGACAATTGTGAAATGAAAAAAAAAAAAGAGGAAATCACTGAAGGTTTGTTAGGAAAAAGCATCTTGTTGTGCAACATAGTATTACATCCCTCTATGAAATGAGGAGATTAAAATCCGCTGTATCTCTCCATTTTTCTAATTCTCTTCTCTCCCTCAAAATTCATGGACTTGGGACAAGCGTGGCACGCACTAAGCATTCCAATTGCTTTTGAAAGGAGCGTTTTGCTAGTGGAAAATGTGCTGTCTCTTTGATTGCAAATGTAGATTGTGAGGAGAATGAAAGGATGACCTATGACATGACCTGCTAGCATAGTAAGGTCATTTTTTTTCCCCCTCCTCACACAAAAGATAAGAGGCTGACTGCTTACAAAGTGTTCTGGCAAATGGACAAATTAGGACTGCCTGGACTCCCGCTCCAGTCAGGCAAGTTATTCTAAGTGAAGATAAGTGAAAGTTTGAAATGTTTTGAGGAGGAGGCAGACTGCGAGCTTTCATTCCTTCCCCAAATGGATGGATTGTGAAGGAAGAGAGCTGTGCAAAAGTGGCTGGCCCAGGCGTTTCAGGTTTCAGACTTCAAGTTTCCATATCTGAGCAGCAGAGAGGAGGAGGAGGAGGAGGAGGACAGGATGGCTGCAAGGATGTAATGTCGGACATCAGCAGCTCAGGACAGCAAACCTCTGTTTGACTCCCAGCCTGACCATTTGTTTTCTTTGAGGCACCACACAATAACAGGCAGGCAAACAAAATCCTCCTTTGAGATGCTGAGGCACAAGTCAGATCTTGGGTAAAACTCCTACAGCTATGTTACCATAGCATTTTATTTGAATAACACCTGTCCATTCAGGACAACTCTGGCATCGTGAAAATTTAGCTTTATGGCTTTGAAATCCAAACTTGCATTGGCTGGTCAGGTCAGTGCATGGGCCGGTTTCTGTCCGTGTGTGTCCACATGCATAAACTGACTCTTGATCTACTGTCAGACCAACATTTCAAGCTCTGTATGAGTCAGGAAAAATGTTTTCATACCTTTGCTGTGTGTTATAAGATGAAATTATCTGTGAGTGAGAAGTGTTCAAATAAGCTTGTGCTGTTCATTTATGCACCTAGCTAGAAAACTGAGCTGGTTTTTAGCAAAACTAGGGTCAGGTTTCAGTTGAGCCCTCAGTGAGGCTCTAGTTTGGGTGAAAGTCCCCTGGTTCCAACAAATAAACAGCCTAAAGCTCAATCATTTTAGCACAGAATTGCTTTGAGACTTGGGGTTTGAACCCTAACCCTCAGTGCAGAATTCCTGAGTATGAACTCATTCAAACCAAAACCAAAACAAAGGTTTTCATGAAACCCAGGAAATCTGAAACATCAACTTTCTTAGCAGTGCTACAAAGCAAGCTCCAGAAAACCACTGAAAAGACCAAACACCACCAAAAAAAAATTAAACAGATGGAAAATGTCATTTTCTGGAAATGCTTATTTCTTCCTACAAAACTGGCAGGTTCTCTAATTTCTGTTTGATCTGCTTCAGAAATGTACAGTATCCGTACAGTTCCACCTGAAGTGTATCTGGCGCATACCTGGTATCAGCTGCAAATCAAGGAACTCTCCGATCGAAAGCAGAATCTGAATCACCCACCATAGAGTGACAGGCCAGATACATGTTTTCAACACGTTCATGGAAAGTTGTCAAATGTGGCGCTGTGTGATTTCACTTCGCAAACATTTTATTTTTTTTTAATACAGAAATGAAATATTATTGGGAAGTTCTGGAAAACTTGCAAAATGAGACATGTAGCCCAGCATCACCCTGATGAACCAGATTTGCACCATCTGACAGAATGCCACTGTTGATTCATTTAGGCTCTGGTCCAGAGCAATCTTTAAGCAAGTATTGTCTCAAAGCATGGCAGCAATCTCCTGCAAGGGTTCATATGTTTTATACGAAAAATTTTCCTTAGCGCTTCACAGGGTCTGGAGCTGTGTTAAGAGATAAGTAAGAGGCAAAGCTGAAGCTCATTCTTGCATAAAGTATAAGCCCAAACCTTTCTTTTTTAGCAATTTTCTTAGTAAAAAAAATGAGCATATAAATAACCTTCTTAGCCCCATCAAAATCAAATCTGTGACATAAAATAATCAACCAGAGTGATTCTGTCCCCCGTCCCCTGTGTCCCCCACCCCCACTGCACACAGCTCCCATTCCCTTCTGGTGGAAACTGTGGGAAAATTCAGTCCTGTGTATCTGTCAAGCCAAGTCTTCGTCTGTGACCAGAACAATGAAGACAGAGAATCTGGAGATCATTTCCCTCAACACTGTCTTGGACATGTTGATATTATCATGGTGCTGTAGAGCATCCATACCTCCTTTGTCATGATTATATCTCTAAAAAATGTGGGCATATCTGCACAGCGATTCACCATTAGGTTAAAATGAGCAAATTCAAATAGAAACTTTTATTGTGCCTTGTTTTAGAATATAAAACAAAACGCTTGACATCTGGTCCCTTTTAATGGCATCTGGAGTTGTGTCTAAAGAGATACTGCAAATTCAGTTTCTTCAATCGCATTTGAATTTCAGTATGAGTTATTTTAGCAGAACACAAACTTCTCGGTTATAGAGCTAGTTAAAATTACAAAGCAAGAAGAAAGACACTCTCTAAAGTTCCTTTAGCTAAAATCAGTGTCTCTACATTGTACACCCTTTGATCTCTGGACAACAAAGAACAGCCTCAGCTTAGAGGCAGGATGAGAAGGAGAAGCTGAGGGAATAAAACATTCATTGAAAGGCACCATCAGCTGTCATTCAACCTCAGGGTGAGACACTGCCTGCTACCTTTTCAGATCAGTTTTTGATTTCCAGTTTGCTTGCTTTCTTCTTTCAGAGAGTAAAAACCTTACCAGCAGCTTCTGACGTGTTTCAGATGAGCCATTTTACCATTCTACAGCCTCCATGCAGCATTATCTTCTATCTTCCAGCAATCATTTGGAGAGCCTCGCACTGCTGGTGTGGAACGGCTCCTGATGGATACAGCATCTCATGTGTTAAGGTTTGCTGGCAAAGGGACTGTATAGGTTCCATAGATCTCATGGCTAGTGTATGGACATGGGCTTCTACCCTGAAATACCTCTGTCTTCAGTGTAAATAAATAATTACATTAATTATGTGAGTAGAAACTTACAGAATCTGACTCTTGAGGAATATGCGTGGCTCTGGTAGCTAATTCCAGCTCTGCAAGGAACTGAGTCATAGCTCAGCAATCAGCACTTTGTTTGGATGCAGCATCAAATTCATAAAGCTGCTACATTTTGGTCACTAGAAGGAACAGAGATATCTATTGTGTTACCACTGATCAGCTGCAGTGTAGCATTGATGCTTCACAACTGGTGGAGTTGGAGGCAGAAAAACCAAAATTGAAGCTCTCTAACTTTTAATCTACATTACATCAGTTTAAAACTGGGACAGACTTAAGACAGATATGGCCAGTAACCAACAGTTCCTGCAGTTCTGCTGCCAGGCAGTAACTTATTAAGTTGCTATAACTCAGCTGTCTGTCTGAACCCTAGCACATTCAGTTAATGAACACTCGGTAATTTTTTTTAACCATGCTGAGATTTCTATTAAAAGCATTCAGTTTGGGTTTTTGAATGTGGCTGCTGGGCTTTAGGAGGAAGAGGAAATTATTTAACTTCTTCTCATGCATAGAGAAAAATCAGGGTTTAGAGTTTCTTCTTGTTTTCCTGATTACCATCAAATGGCTCCCACACTCACTGTCCAAATGGCATTTATCCTCAGCTCATTACAGACACTGTTACTATTTAGCAAGGAAAACATCAGTTTCCAGGAGCACCTTGATTCCGTATTCCAGGCTCCCAAATATTGCTAAACTAACAAGTGCAAATTAAGGGCTTTAGAACATTTAACATGTGGCGACAGAACTGAATATTTGCAAGTATATTGGTGCACTGCAAGAACATCAGCAGCAATAGGATAAGCTGTATCTCTACTCATTGGGCCAAATCCTGCTGCCTGTTTTCAATGCAGTTACCCCAGTGAAATCAGCTGAATGACTCCAGATTTATATTCATTTAATGGAAAGCAGAATCTGACTCACCATATGGAATCGATTTGGAAAGAAGTCTAGTTGCGAGTTTTATCTACAGCTTATTGAATTGTTCATTTTTCTTATTTTCTTATTTCTGTTTTTCTTGGTTTCCTTGCAGGTTGATAAGCAATCTGAATGTCTGCTGAAGACTGAAGTTATTATTAAATATCTGAAGGTAAGGGTACCTAGAGAAACGTATGGTCTATCCTATTTCCCAACCACTATCCAAGTTTCTTTTCGTTGTTACCACACAGAACTCTGACTCAAATCATCACCAGCCCAAAGCAAAAGTGTATAAATAAGTCACAAAAGAGTATTTACCTCTTGAATAACCTGTCCAGAGCCTGCCCTATGTTTATACAATCACAGCTTTTGCAGAATGGGAGGAATTCTGCTCCTTGGGCTGAAGACACCACGGACCTCAAACGAGGGGCTCAGCAGCTCCTGGGAGCTGCAGCCCCTGATCCCAGGGGTTCCGCACATCTGGATTTCTTCCACAGCTGCAGTGCTGGGTCCATGCAGACCCCATGCCCATCACACAAGTTAAAATAGACACAGCAGGCCGACAGGCCCATGGGTCTCCTTCTTACCCAGAATGCTCTCAAGCATCCAAAGAGAAATCTTGTAACACTAAATGTCAGCTGGGTTGCCACATCAAGAATGTCTTTACTGTGATTCTCTGTTTTGACAGCTTTGGAACAGAAAACAAAACAGAGATCTATGAATTTCTGGCCAAATCAATGGGCATAAGATTTGTGCTGCCTATACCAGTGGAAGGCTTGGGATAAAGCTCATGGCAGCATTTGAGAATTATCAGTGGGGGGTTTTTTCCAGGGAGAGCATGTATGTCTGGAAAATCATTTTGAACCCATGTATTTAAGATACAATTAAACATTTAATTAATTCCATCTTAAATCCACAGATGTAATATTTTAATTTGAAAGGTGCAATTGATCCTAAAAGATACGGGGGTTTGAGATGATAATCTGTAATGGAGGGGGGTGGTTTATGAAATAAAGGGACAGATAAAGTCAGTAAAACAAACTGTTGGCCTGTAACTACATTTCAATAATGTTATATTTAGAGAGTGCTGTCTTAGGATTTGCTATAACTCTTATCATTCAATGAAAGCAAAATAATCCTCCTTACACAAGTAAACAAGAAACATGATAAATAGAAGTTACAATAGTTGAATTTTTTTTTATCAGTGCAACCTCCTACAAGATTAAAAACAGAAAGGGTAAGTGAACTTTCTTCAGCACAACACTAGATTTTCATGAAATAGTGAAACTTTCCGGAAATTACTTGGAGTTGGACAAGGCCACTCCTATGCAAATATTTAAACAATGTGAAAGAGGCACAGCAGAAATGGGTCTGAATAACTGGCATTGTACTTTATAGACAAAGAAGCACAATGAATAATTGGCATTGTACTTTATAGACAAAAAAGCACAATGAAGGAATATGATTTAATTAATGTCAGCTAGTTAAACGAAAAGCCAGAGTCTAAGATCCTCTTCTAAAGACAGAGGCAAGAAGCAACAAATTTGGCTGATAAAATTAATAGCGTACTTTCAGCAAGATTTATGGAAGACATTTTAAATTAATACGATTAATGACATTTTGAACAAGAAATGAGCACTCTGATAAATTTTTATACAGCCTTATGACATAGCCCGAAGCTGGACAACTGAATAAGTCTGCAAAGAGAAATGAGAAAAGGAAATCCATTCTAGCTCTACAGAGCTGAAATAAACTTGAACAGTCATGTCCCTGCCTTCTTGCTTCCTGAGAAAGCTGGGGATGACACAGAAAGCCAGTATTTAGGAAAGCAGGTCACAGATACAGAGTCACCTGGACTGCTGTGTGAAAAGGCAAGGCTATAAATCTGAGCTCCAGCAGGGCCAAGTGCAGGACACCCAGCTATGCAAAGTGAACGCTGCCAAGACAGCAAACTACATCTGGCAAGTTGTAGCTCTGGAAATATTTGGGGTCTGGAGGTGTCCCTGATGCTGTGCTACAGCTGAAAGAGTTCATTTATTTCGGGGTTAGATGAAGAAATTTGATACTAATAAACAGGATAAGGAAAGTCACCAAACATTTACTTTGGGAACTGGTGCCCAACTCTGTACTGATTACTGAGGAACCATGAAGAGCGCAGAAAATACTTGGAAAATGAAACAAAGGATTGAAATTTTTGCCTTATACTGAAACACTCAGGAACTCAACAGATTCCTGTGTCAAGGAGAATATAAAAGGGCGATTTGCTTGGCAACACAAGTGTTGTAATTCTTTGGAGCTGCAAAAGATCAAATTATAAGAAGCTTAACTGTCTGAGCACTGGAGCTAGACAAATTCTGAACAGTGACTGATTAGCCACTAGGACAGCTTAATAAGGTTATAGTGAATTCCCATCACAGGGCATTTTAAACCAGAACTAGAATGTTTTCTAAATCAGATGCTTTTTTGGAATGAGAAATAGCTTACGAAAGTCTTGTGTCTAAGTTATGCTGGAGGTCAGAGTAAATGATGGTACTCCCTCCATCTGGTTTTGTAGTCTTCCAAGTAGGAGCCTCAGAATAAGCTTCCAAAGGGAAGGAGCTGGCTCCTAACATATCTAGCTAGCATTAATTTTAAGTGTTTGGTTCTGATTGACAAAATGCATTCTTCAATGGTAGTCTACAGCAAAGTTATGATTTTCCAATCTTACTACTAAATTTTGACAACTAGTCTTTATTAGTTTAGATTGCCTTTAGCAGAAATACTTGTTAGGAAGAAGCTGTCCTCGGAACAGCTGCTATATTAGACAAATTCCCTTATAAAAGAAACTTAGAATTGTGAGAAAGAGACTTTGTGCAAGATTAGATTAACATAACTATTTACTTCAAAAAAGAAAGACCTAAAGGACAATGCCATAACATGTGCATCAAGTCGCTTGTCTCAGTTCCAGAACTAATTACTATTACAAATATTGACTCTGCGCATCCTGCCAGCAATCCAACAAGATGTCTCTTACTACATTTTCTGATGAATCAGTCCCAGCCCCAGAACTACATGAGACTGTTCTACTGGTGTTTATACAGACCCCAGGCCAGAGCAAGTGATTAGTTCCGGCTGCTGCGGCTGCTTCAGCAATGCAGGATGGCTGAAGTCAGACCTGCATTTACTGAGGTTATTGTTTGTCTCATCCATGAATTTGCTGTAGGTGAAGATGGACAGAGGCCTTTATTTTTCCGGCTCTCACCACTGTCATATTTGTCTTTTCTTAGCACAAACAAAATGGTGGATAATGAAATGACATTTTTCCTTCTAGCAGTTTTTTTTCAGCAATGTAAGTCCTTGCTAAAAGGTTTAGTAAATCAAAATGACGCTATATTAGAAGATAATTCTGTCAGGTAATGTAAAATTTCTTTTTCACCCTTTCTGACCTAAGATCCTCTGAAGAAATCAGAAAATTTATTTCTTTGGGGCAAACACTGGAGAGTCATCTCCTTTATTCTCATTTGGTACCACTGCCAGTATGCTTTTTAGTCTTTATTGACATATTGCATTTTTCTATCTCTTGATAACACTGGATAAAACCAAAATTATATGGCATAAATACACACAAAAACACAGGCTAAAAATGCAGGTTAAGAATACAACATCTCAATCACCTTTGCAATAGTTCAGCAAAAACCCCAAAAAACCCCAAAAATTATCCACAAAAGTTAAAACACTTGATCAGAACATTTCTAAAATCACATGCTTTGGCTTTTCTATTACTTTTTTTTTTTTTAACTGACCTAAATATTTTAAATAGAGTGAAAAAAAGGGGTTAAGTAACAGAGAGGGCTTCTACATGTTAAAATTGTTGGTTGTCTTAAAATTTTCTCCATTCCTTTTTCCTCTCATTCCTTTACTTCATAATGCAGCTATGGAATGGAAAAATCCATTATTCACATGCAAGGTTAGAATTCCTCCAGTGAACCAGTCATATTATTTTTTCTATAATAATTTTAACACAGATTCGAATTCCACACAATTGGATGAGATTCATCCTATTCATGCCTTCAGTTAATTGCACATTCCTAAAGCTGTCGGTGATAATTTTGGTGAAACGTAGTGTGCTGCATAGTGAAAAAGCATCAGAAACATCCTTCAGACACAAATGCCTACTATTGTTTAAGCTCAGTTTGTGGAAAGTAAATGCAAACTAATTTTTGCTTCAGTTGCTTTATTTCTGACTTTGTAAGCAATTTTGTGAGAGGAGTCTTCTTTTTTCTTTCTATAGAGTATTATATGTTATGTAAGTATAACATCTTAGTTAGCCAAATTTTCAATAAAAGAATGTTTAATCCTCAATCACCTAGAATAACCACAAATTATCTTAGTGATAGAAACTCATTAACTGGACTCACATGGGCATTTGTATTTTGGGTTGACTTCATACTCTGTGGAAAAAATACTTTTACTTTTTTGAAAATCTGGTCCTAACTGGATTTTTAAGATGTCACTTAAAAATAGCCATGTCTGTGCAAGATGCTTCTCTAATAGTTTTCATGAAGGATCCCACAGGAGAATAAGTCCAGTACTATCTTCCTTGTGAGAAAATAAGATTAAAAGGGAATAAGAAATTTTTTCCTAGATACAAAACCTGGAGATAAACATATTGGGTATCTTGCTTTAGACATGAATTAAGCAGAGAAGAAACATCAGGGTCAGCAGCATAGTCAGAGGCACTGTGGGGAAGGTAGTGTGTGGCACCCCTTTGAGAGGGTTAGAAATTACTCTTTTCCAAGCAGTCATAGTGGGAGCAGACACCATTTTTCATTGTGTCTGAGAGGCAGCAATAAGACTGAATGATGTGCCAGTAAAAGGCAGTTAATTTTCTTTCTATTGGCGATATAGAATTTGAACTTGACTCGTCTTTTCATCAAATTAGTAGTGGAGCAGACAGTAGACCATTTATCTTGTAGACCATCTTACATCTGACACCTGAAATTCACTCTGTCCAAATTCAGCACTTTATTTTGGCAAGCAGTTAATGTGCTCAGATTTTTGGTCTTTGCTTCTTGGATGATTCAGAGTACAGTAATTCAGGAAGTAATATTTTACATCATCCAGTACAAGAAATGAGGCCATTTTCTCATATGCTATTGCAACCATCCAAAGCTATTCCTTTCAAGGTCTAAAAGAAAAGAGAAGGTCTAGAAGAAAAGAAAAAATGTTTGGAGGGAGCTGCCAATAAAGGCCATTTATTTTGTATTTCACTTTTCAGTCTTTTGTTAGTGTTCAACTGTCCCAAGTTCTGAAACAGTTCATTTAATAAGATGTTAATAATTTTGGAAACAACATCAGAACTAACCTTCTTGGCAAGTAGACAGGCCTGGTTTGATATCTTAGTAATGAATAGCACCTTCACCCCTGACTATTACTAACCTTTGCAATGCTAAGTTGGCATCATTATAAAGTTCATAGGTCTTTTTTTTCCAGACCAAAAGAACGAAAGGTTTTATCAAGATATGAAGTACATTCCAATAATATGGACAATTTCTTTATTGCTGAAAGTGTAGCTTTAAAAATCTATAGATCCTACTTATGAACAAAAAAAATTCCTTATACAGCTGTATTGTGTTGTTTCCACATTTGTTTAAACACAGGAGTCTGGCTAAGGAATATACAAACGATTCATAAAAACATGCCTATGTTACACATGTGTGAACCACATGGAAAGTAACATGTGGATTTCAAACTCAGGGCACAGGTTTCCCTTTTTATAACTATTCGAAGAAAAAATATTCTTAGTAGGGACGTTTTTTCAATAACATTTTTTGAAACCTTAACTTCAGAGGGTATCAAAAATGCCTCTCATGAGATATGGGGCCACACATATTGCAGACAGCTGCTTGGAAAAGTTAAGACCCACCTGAAAAAGCAAAAGGGATGAAGTTTCCACAGCTCATTCCTTTCAGCGAGTGAGAACCATACCTGGAAGACCAACCAGAGATACCCTCCATTTACCTCCATATCTATTAACTGCACTTTAAATTCCTGATCCAAATGTACAAGAGGGCTTATTCTGCTGGCAACATCTTGTATGAAATCAACCAGGAGACAGAAGTCGTAGTTCACATATTCGCTGGCAGCAACGAGGCTCCCCATTTTCATAGAGTCCAGCTGACAAGCTTGAAAGATAGGACATCATCCAGAGGGACATGGACAGCCCTGATGAATGGGGCCATGGGAAGCTCACGACATTGAACAAAGCCAAGTAGCAGGTGCTGCACCTGGGTTGAGGCAACTCCTGCTACCAATCCAGGCTGGGGGATGAACAGATCAAAAACAGAGAGGTCACATGCAGGCTCTATCAGAGCCACTTGACTCCCAGCTTAACATCCTCAGTCCTGCCACAAGCTCTATAGAGAAGGCTCCCCACAGAAACATGTATGGCCATATTCCAGCACACTCCTGCAAAAAACAATTCACAAAGGGTTTCAGGTCTCTTTCATACCACTCCATTTTGATATGGTTTTTGAAGAGGAAAGAGTAAGATATTCCCAGAGTACTCCCAATTTCTTAACTTTCTTTCACAAGAGGCCACCCAATGAACACTGGAAGGCTGTTCCTTGTGCTGCAATATTTTTTTCAGTGTTTTGTTATAAAGCATTACAGCTAAGAGCAAAGAATCATTACTTTTGCAGTCCAGACTCTCTTACAGAATGCTTCTTGGCTTTGCACTCTGCTGTCTTTGCACTTCTGAAACTGCTTTACCACAATGTAAAACCCAGAAAGCTTCTGCTGGAGTTGGCACAAACTTAAATTCAGAGAGCGTTAACAGTAAATTTGATTCAATTATTTTGAAGGCAGAAAAAGCAAGCCATCACAGGTTCAGGCATGGTGTGAATGAGCACAACAAAGAGCCCGCAGTGACAAAAAGTAAAAGAGGGTGGGAAAGAAGGCAGCAAAGGTAGAGGAAGAAAGAGCAAGAATAGGTTTTGATAAACAAGCTCCGCTATTTTCAGGTGGTGTAACTGAAGTAAGAATCATTCCCAGTGATCTCAGTTTTTTTTTAATAAACAAAGAAAATGAGTCAGAATTATTTAAGGTTTCAGCAATGCAGACTTTAGTCCCAAGTCCATCTTTACAAACTGGTGATGGAAGAGCAGGCAGAGGGATATTGATGCACATAATGTGGGGGCTATCATATAAAAATGAAGATTAAAATAAAGTCTAGTATTTCTTACGGGAAATCCACAGTATGGTGCAAATGAAGTAAAACAATGGTCTAGAAAACAGAATTCTGACAAATGGTGATCCTGGGGATTTCTGCTATGGCTCCTATTTTGGGACTGGGAACTGTGGGAACTCTTTTTTTTTTACAAAAAAAAAATTTAAAAAAGGAGATTTATCTGGAGACAAATAGGTGCAGCTGTGGAAAACAACCATCCTAAGAGAGCACCTTAAATCACCTGGCACTCTGAGGCCAGGATAGCTGAAGTGGTGGCTGATGCCATGTGCCAGAGCTGCCCTACCCTGCATCAGCAGACAGGAGACTGAGCGTGCTACAGCAGAGACACTGAAAGTGCGAGCCACATATGTAACTGTTATCATGGAAAATATATATTCCCATTGGCTCCACTGTCAGATACTCTGAAGCATAGAAAATGCCACAAAAGATAAGGCGTACGCTTCTTTGTTCATTCCACTTGTTTGAATTGTTCTCTGCTCTGCAAGTCCTTTATCAGCACCATTTGTACAAAGGCATCAGTCTGCTTCTGATAACTATTGCTGATATCATTACTGCTGAAGGATTGCTAGCGGCATTTATTTCTGAACAATGAACAATGGGCCGTGGGCAATGTGTAATCAGGGGTTTACTCACTTATCTATTAAGATACTTAGTTAAATTTTGGGGTCCCGTTGCCTGTTTGTATTTGAATCACAACTCCACTTGGCCATAAAAACACAAGAGTTTGGAGAGGTAGAGTACTCTTTATCCCACTGCCCTGAACACAGGAGGTCAGAGGAGTCAGCTTAGCAAGCTGGGAAAACTGTAGTTTACCCTTTCAGGCTTGGCACCACTTGCAGTGGAGGGCTAAGCAGCAGAAGGCATCCTGGGATCACTATTCATTTTAACAAAATTTAATTTTTCTAGCACAAAATGCTGATTTGGGGGAACGTCATTGCATACCTGATAGCAGAAATACTTTTCTTTTACTTGAAGGATAGAATAGCGAACAAAAAGAATTTCCTTGGCCTCAGAGGAGAGAAGAGGAAGTAGATCAGATCTTGTGTTTGTCAAGGCAGAATTAAAGAGAAAGCATCTCTGCCAGGCTCTTTGTGATGGATGTGATGTTATCTCAAATACACCAAAGTCAAAGGCACACTGAGAGATCCATAAAAGTCAGATTATCTGCTATCTATCTAAATGTTTTTGAAAACTGTACCCACAATGCCATCAAACAAAAACTATTTTGTGTGTTCTTTACTAACTGGTATAATTTTGGAGAAAATAAAATTGTACTGGAAATTCCCACTGAGCCAAATCTAATTTTTAGATGATGTGACACTTGGTTTCCTAGAGTTACATTAGAAACATCTGGTGGAAAAGGTTACTTCTTGATCTGTATTTTAAAATAATTTCCTCTCCAATGCTCTTAATTAATCTTCAGAGACATTAGCATTAGCAATAGTTCATTTAATGTACTTCAAAAATAAAGGTTGAAGTATGATCAGTGGGCAGCGATTTTGTTGATACTTACACAGTGTCAATAACAGCTCTGTAGCTAAAGCTGTTGTAACAAACCTGGGGTTTAGCTCTTCTTAATTATCCAGGGTAACACAGTTCACTAAGCATGTCACTTGGCAGCGCTCCTTGCAAAGCAGAATTTTCCTGAAAAGCTTGTTTATAAAAGAGGTAGGGGGAAAATGGGGGGCTGAAAGTGAAGGATGCAAAGCTGGCTGGCACAATTGCGCATTGACAGGGCCCTCTCACACCAAGCAGCCGCGGTACCTCTGGGTAAAGCCAGCCAGTTCAGAGCCAGGAGACTGCCTGGCTTCGTGCTGAGGCACAACCCTTCCCTGGACTGGGCAGCCAAAAGTGACAAGTGCAGTGTGGCACTACAGCATTTCGCAGAGGTCTCAAGGGTGCCCGAGAGGATTTCCCTGCAGCCAGACTGAACTTTAACACCAGACTATACAAATGCCCAATCTATCTTGCATGAATTGTGGATATTTTCGTTGAGTTCATTGAGTTTTGAGGCCCATCCATTAATTATGATGAAAATTAATCTGCTGCTGCCTGTGACAGCCAGATTTAAATCCCACTTTTTTACTTCTTGATTAGTGCCATTGCTGTACTTACTAGCTAAGGTGGAAAGATGAGTCAAGGTCAATGCATAAACAGGTGTAAGAGCAAATAACACCTTTAAACTTTGCCTTTATTATCAAGAGACCATCTAGTACAGCCTGAGTTAAAAATAAATGTGTCAGTGGTTAACAGAGCTCTCCAATCTTGTTATCCCCAGAGCTATCTGCATGGGATATAAAACTCATTTAAATGCACCCTCCCTCTGAAAGGCTTTTCGTTTCATTTTTTTAATTGTTAAATTTTTCTTTGACTGCAACTGTATGGTACAACAGAGGTTTATATATGTCATCAGTTTGTCTGGATAGTAAAAGATATTCATGAACAACAAAAAAATCAATTATGTTGTAAGAACATTTCTGAATCTCACCCTTAAAACAACTTTAACTCCTCTACCCAGATGAATTTTGCATGTGAAATTTTTCTGTTGTAAAATTATAAAATTGTAGTGAGTTTATTGAGTCTGCTGTTTATTTATTACTTATAAACATCAAATGAGTCCTAGTGACAGGGAAATGAATTGAAATTTAGAGAGTTTCTACCCAGAATCAAAGATGTGCATCTGATTTTTACTTTTTAAAAATCTAAGCAGTTTGAAGTATTATGGAGTTAGCAATGAAACTACAGCTATTTCTAATTATTACTGTGTCTGACAGAATGCATATGTTTATGGAATAATCTATGCATAACATGAAAAATCTCCTTTTACTGTTTTTGAAACAATGTTTACATCAAAGTGAAACATATGTGCGATAAAAGAACAAAGCAGAAATCCCTAGTTGCTAGTCGTAGTTGAGATCTATATATAGGATATTTACAACATTTTTGATGTGGCAGAACTCTGTGTCAGAATGATTAATTAACAGACATGAAAAATTAAAGTACCGTGAAGGGCTGAGGCAGATATAGCATCATCTAAATTACCAGGATAGGTAGAAAGGAACACTTGGATTTGTCAGGGGCTTGCTGCGAAGTTTTATTATTACTCGAAAGGCACCTGGGCCCGAAGCATCAAGTGGAAACAATTTTACAAATCAAAGGAGATAAACTATGTGAAAAAATTATGAGTAACTAGTTTACTCAAAGGACTTGTAACAGGATCTGGAGCTTTCATCCTCACCCAATTAACAGTGACCAAGACTAAGTCTCATCAGGAATAAAAAGGACAGATGTTCCCATCACAAAATCACCACTACAGCTGACACCAATTGACTTTCTTATTGGTCGTGTCAACAAAGGGCCGATGATTACATGACTATGAAGTATTGTCCTTCCAGAAATGCCTTAGGATGGCTGAGGAATGATGTCTAGACTGTGTCTAAACTGGGAACAGACATTGCTTAGGCTCCTGTTCGAAGAACTGTAATTGCCCTGATTCTTTTATTGGACACAGATATTGTAAATCAGGATTGCTGATTTACAGCAGCTTCAGTGATATCCACGGAAACAGTTTGACACAAAATTTGTGGGTGGAAGGACTCTGTTGGGTCATGGGGTTAAAAGGAACACTTCACCATTTTTCTCACCCAATATGTTGCCTCAGTGTCACTTGAGGAAGAAGACACTTCTCCACAGTGCATCCCTCTTAATAAGAGCTCATCTGGTAGAGCTGTTGAGCAACAAAAGAAGAGTCTTCTGAACAAAACCATTTTATTGGCAAATGGGAAACTTTTTGCTAGTGTTCCTTCCAGTTCCTCAGTGGAGTAAGACACACAATGGTGAGTACGCCCCCTTTTGCTCTTTGATGACTGTTTTTTAGCCATTCAGTTATAACAAGACATAATTTGAATTATCCTAATTTTCCTTTAATTCTTACTTCATGTTTTCCATATCTTCCATTACTTCTATAAGTAGGATAATATTTAGTTAGCTGAAATTATATGGTTTAAGTGTGACTACTGTGTCTGGAAACAATGTGAGCAAGCATCGACATAAAATTTATAGGTACAGAAACATAAATAATTCTTTAATAAGTCCTCTCAATCTTAACATAATCAGTGGGAAACTAAACCAGTTTCTGTCCTCGCACCAATCATGAAAGTACAAACTCACAGCAGGATTGGTTGATCAGTGGAAAACTTCATTTTGGATAAGAGCCATTTTTAAGCCAAAAGCTGTTTATTTAGGCCAGGAAGTTTGGCTGTAGCGAGTAGGCATCAGAATTGTTTATTATTGGAACCCAGAAGCACATTAATTATGTGATTTGAGTGACTGGGTAGCATCAGCCCTGCAGGTTTTGGACGTCAAATGCCCTCATCTCGCATGGCGTAAACTGACCCCTGAAGTGTGGGTCTGTGCACCAGAGGTTAAAGGAGGACCCTCCTCCATCCCCACCCAGACTCTGCCAGGGTGGCTGAGCTGCAAATTTATGTTTTGGGGAGATCGGAGCGCTTTGATATACTGCACAGGGCAGCAGCATAGCTTCAATTTCACTTACATGTTGTGATTTCCTATGAAAGATCATCTGTCATTGGGGGCTCTTGTAACACATTTGCAAATAAGGTCAAACAATTTGTTCAGAGGTGAACACGGTAAGTATAAACACATTGTAAATATTTGAGTATGAGTTTAATGGTGTTTGAGAGGCTCGCACAAAAAACCTCACAAATAAAATCGCTATATTTAAAAACAAATTAGAAACTTGCACATTATTTTAGCCTTTGGTGGGCATTCATCATCATTATGGATACTTGTGTTTATTTGGGTTAGAGCTGGGAGAAAAGGAACGTTTAGAAAGGCCCAGTGAGGGCGGGCAGGGCGTCACAGGGGTGCCCCTGCAATCACCAGCTGCCATCGCAGGACCGCGTGCGCCGCTGCCCGGGGGACCAGCTGTGCCCTGCTCCTCAAAAACTCATTAGGCCTGTCCAAACAGCATTTTTGGAGAGCAATTATGGTGTACAGGAGCACCAGCTTTGGTCTAGTGGCACTCTTGGAGAGGACTGACCCAGTGTTTGGCAGTGAAAGGATGGGTGGCTTTTGTGGACAGCACATGGTGTGTCTGGGCTCTCTAGGTGGGGAAAAAAGGGGGTTTGGTGTGAAAAATGGCTTGTGGTTGTTGGTGCTGCATTTTGTAGAGCCACATCACACTATGAGGAAGATAAATTGAAGATGATTGTCCCCAAAATTACCTTAGGACTGGTGAAATCCCCGTTTTGCCCCAGATGTATCAATCAAAGTACTAATGGGAATTTCTTGTAAATCCTTGCTCAGTCCTGCCACAACCTCCATAGAGAAGGCTCCCCACAGAAACATGGCCATATTCCAGCACAATCCTGCCAAAGCAATTTCTTTCACAAGGGGTTTCAGGTCTCCTTCACACCACTGCATTTTGATACGGCTTTTGGAGAGGAAAAATTAAGATATTCCCAGAGTACTTCCCCCCAAATTTACATCTCTGTATATTCTCCAAGCAAAGTTAGATTTGAAGAGTATTAAACCTATTGATTTTTGATTCCAAAATGGTAACAAAAATGGCCTTGAAGTAAGTCTGAGAATCACGATTTTCAGGACTGCAGTATCCATACTCTAGCTGTTCGCACAGGGCCCAACTCTGCAAACACTTCTGCACGTAAAGTGAGGAAAGCCATACCTGAGTGCAGACATTTCCAAGCTTAAATTTCCAGCTACTAAACTGTTTGAAACAGAGAACTATGTGTAAGTGGAACTGTACCTAAAGCACCTGGCATGTTTGGGGGGCATCGTAATAAATCATATTAATAATTATGTATATAGATATATATGCAAATTGCATTATACAAAATATGTTAAAAACAGTGGATTAAAATATAAATATATAGGTTGGACTCCTAGCATCCAAAGAGACCTCTCTGTCCTGTGGAATCCTATAAATGGTGTAGGTAAAGAATTCTAGTTCATTAATCTTACTTTTGATCTTTTTGAGTGAAATTCACCCCAGGGTTTCATTTGGTCTCTCATGAAGCCATCCTATAAATCACATGACATATATTGCACAAAGGTGATTACTTTGCTAAGGTTTAAGCTAAGTATTCCACTGCTTGCTGTCACTTTTAAGGGTTTTTTCCCCCTTCTGTGGCATAAATTTCAATGCTCAGACACACTTCATACCTGCTACAGGGTACTGTTAAAAAAAATGGATTCTAGGTACCAAAATAGCAAGGAGTTCTGGCAGCTGCTTTGGGAGTTCTGCCTTAGTGAGCCTGTGTGTGAACAGCCCATTCCTCCATGGCTGTGGCCGGGGGAGGGATCCCTGCACAGCTTTTCACAGCTCCTCAGGGAAGGGTGAGCTATTGCATAGGGACTGACCTTCCTGTCAGCCTCTGAGACACCACAAACCAAACCTGGGGGAGGACTGGACTTAAAACTGTTTTTTCTCAGCCAAGATCACACCCTTCTGGAGATTGCTTTGTCCCAGCACAGAAGTGTGAGCTGCTGCAGTAATTCTGCCATGAATGAGAGCCTTTCTTTTGAGTCATATACTTTTGTTTCCAGCCTACAGTGTCTTGGCTTACTACTGTGCTGGGGATTATCCTTCCAAAAAACCAGACCCTGGAAAAATGAGACATTTTCAGCAGCTATGAAACTAGGTTTTAAAAAGTGTTTCCCTCTTTATATACATTTATATATGAATTGGTTTCACTGCAGTGAAACGATGTAAATTATTGTAATAATAAAAAATATAATAACATATTTTAGTACTATAATGTAATAGGAAAATGTACTACCAATAATATTATTGTTACTATTATCATTATTACTAGTAGAATAGTACTCTCATAGTAAGTTTTCTAGATGCCAGTAAAACATCATGAATTGGACTCTTTTTTTCCTAAGCAGCAAAAGCCTCAGTCTTACAGGAAACTCCATGCAGACAAATCCCAAATGAGCAGAGAGAGGGTCCTTGGCAGCTCAGGAGAATGGCCCAGCAATGGCTGCATTGAGACTGTGATCCAACTAAGGGCCATAGGAGAACTGATGAGGAAGAAGAGATGGGAACCCTTTCACACATACAAGGAGACATTTATATCAACAGTCTGAGTTCAGTTTACTCCTGCCCTCAAAATCCTGTCAAAACTGCCGCAGGCAGCAGTGGAGTCATACAGGTGTAATTTATGGCAGAATTTGGCACAGACAGTGTGTTTCTCCGTTCCACGGGGCTGCGGTCCCTCAAAAGTCTGATCAGCTAATTCATAAATGCCTTGTATAGCTATATTATCCTGTATTAATGATTAAGTGAGATAATACATTGTTATAACTTCATAAGATCAAATGCAAGGTTTATGAAAAATATCTTTGGCACTGCAGAAGCTGTGAAACTCTACATACTTAAAAGAGATTATTGTAACACAGAGAAGCTCTGAACACTTTAATTTTTTTCTAATACTAGAACACTTGATAACATTGCATGTCGTGCAAAAGAATGGCCTGAAATCTTGTCCTTTGCCCATCCTTTTAATGCCTTACTTTTGAGTCTCCTGTGGTTGTACTTTTTTCATCAGGCCCCGCAAAAGAGGATTGTCAATGGCACAAGCAGATCTACCTCTGACTACATCAAATGTTGTATTTCAGTCTTTCTTAATCAGAACCAGATGCTTCAGGTTCTACATTAAAGCTTGAAATGCTGTGCCCTGGCTTACAGATATTAGTTCCTTCTCCTCCTCGTATATCTTCTAGTAGCATTCTGAAATGTATGTCAGTCTTGGGGCTCTATAATACTCATTTCACTCACAATTGGGTACAGAAATCCTTAAAAATACCCATTCTGCAGGAGTATGAAGTTTATGAAGATGTATCAGACTGAGTGGGAAAATAGGGTTAAGACAGCAGAGTCCACACCCATGACAGATTTATTTCTTTCCTTTCCCAGATTTGTTTCAGGGATGTGAATACCTGGAGGAGTAGTGGCCCAGAAGAGATGAGTCAATACAACATGCAGTTTTTAAAAGGGGAAAAAAGGGAAATCTTTACAGAAAAGCCAAATGGAAATAAGAATGAAAGAGGAACAGAGAAAGACCACACGGCAAGGGAGAGTGAGGCTATAGGAAAGACATGAGGAAGACCTGAGGTTGGAAAGAGTATGGAAGCAGGAGGAATGGCCACACTGTGCTAGGTACAGGACAGTCAAATTAAACTCCTGAAGCTAATGCTGCCCCAACTGTTTCACCTGAAATGAGTGCCAGCTTAAAAAATCTGTCCTGAGAAACTGCAGCAAGTTGGCAGCCGAGTCACAAGCTGGTCCTCATTGCTTCAGGATAACCACAGAAGCATAGAATATTGTGTGTTGGAAGGGGCCCACAAGAATCATCGAGTGCAACTCCTGGCCCTGCACAGGACACCACAGGAGTCACACCATGTACCTGAGAGCATTGTCCAAACACTACCTGAACTCTGTCAGCCTTGGTGCTGTGACCACATCTCTGGACAGCCTGTGCCAATGCCCCACCACCCTTCACCAAAGGGTGAAGAACCTTTTCCTAACAATATATCACACAAAAGTGGAGTGACTGGTATATCCTCATCCATCCAAATCCAATCTGATGCTACAAATCGGCCCAGAAATCTGAAGGCTGCACTGAGGGAGGATAGAAAACATTTTGTCTTTTTCAGGAGGAAAATCAGCAGAATTAGCTATCTCATGTGCAAAGAAGCCCTGCTTGCCAGAGTCACATTATTTAAAGCTTTTGATTGACCTGGGAGACTTCCTACTCTTCCTTTCTTCTGCCTCCCACTCCACGTACTACAAGAGGGGTGGGATTTTTATTTTTAGCTCTATCATGACAATAAATTTAAAACTCTTGGATCTCTCAGCTCACTCTTCCTAGTTGGCGCCTCATTTGAGTAATGGGTCATGAAGTTGACATTCCTCCAGTGATGTATTGCTTGCTAGAGTGGCATTGACCACAAAAGGCAGGTCAAATAGTCTTTTAATTTAATCTTTCACAGCTAGAGATGAGAATGCTATAAAAAATGCAAAAGAGGATATCCATGCGATACTCTCGCTGGGGAGAGTATCCATGGGGGAGAGAGAGAGAGACAGCATCAGGAGCCATGGAGAGCTATATCTCAGGAAACATGGCTTATTTTGGGGACGAGCCAAAGGCAGAATAACAAGTGAGAGGGAAATGACGGAGGGTTTCTGGGGAATTTTTCACTAGCTGATTACCTTCTGTTTAACAGTTTGGCTCCAACATCTTTTTAGGTGGCTTCATCCAGAATACCGTTCACAGCAGAGGAAAACTGTTACTCCTGGAAGGTTAAAGCTGAGTCCATTAAACTTGGTTTTCTGTCTGTGATTTTGATTAATTGTGTTTCTTAAAATACATGTTGTTTCTCTTAGGCCATTACTTCTGGTGGCACAGTCCTGAAGGTTCTTAGATTGCTGCAATTTATTACACTGTTTCTTAAAGTTTACTATGTCCTCTTAATGTCATGAGGAACGGGAGTACACACAAACAAAAACAGAAAAAGGAAACAGTAAATTGTTTAGCAAGCCACTACCACTTCACATAGGATTATGAGGGTATGTTAACCATTTAAACAAAGAATTTGACATTATTTTTTTTACTGTTTCCTCTCCACTTGATGGAGTAGAGTTTGTCTGATGCAACTCCATTTGTTGTACAATTTGATTAGAGCTTCCCCAAACCAAAAGAACAGGAAGGACTCCTTTCAAAGTTATGAATCCCTTTTCCCATCAATGCTTTGCCATTTTATTATTCCCCAGGCTGCACACAAGGTACATCCTTGTTTTTTAGATCCTTCTAAATTTTCAATCTTTCCTCTCTTTCACTGAAACACAAAGTTTTGTAAAACCACCATCAGGAAAATCATACACTAAAGCTTGTCTTGAATGAGCAGAGACATGTGCTTGTACCTGCTAAGGATACTGATACAGTTTCAGCGATCTGATTCCAGGCAGGAGATTAATAGTTCTGACAAGTGTCATAGATGAAGGGCCATATTTCTGCTCAATCCATAAAAGTACTTTTTGTTGTTGTTTCAGCCCCACATATTGTTTATGCTGATCCATCTCTTCATGAAGAAAACCAAATGTCTATATTTCATCTTTGCTGAAGTCACCCCATAGCACTTTAAAGTTGAGGAAGAAATTCTGACATTCCTATTCATTCATCACTGACACTGAAAAATTACAAGATATTGTGAGAATGTCTCAAGAAAGAAAAATGTTTATATTTGACTTCTTGTATCTTGACCCTCTGAGATTATTTTCTTCTTATTTTCAACTTAGATCCACAGCCTGGAAGGCTAGCAAGTCTAAGCTGCCATTAAGAGCCCCTAGTTTTAATGGAAACTTAGATTCTCACAAACTTTCACTGTCCCAGCAGCTAGGGCACAGGAAAAAAGTATCTCAAGACTTTGGGATAAAATTGAAAAACTTGGCAGCACTTTTGCCTCCTTCTGATTAGCTCTTTAATCTATGAGCAATCCGATATAAAACCAATGGAGTAAGTCACCAATAGATAGTATTCACTGTGAGTAAAGCTGGCAGAAATATGTGCTGTTTAAAACAAAACATGCTGAGGAAAGTTCCCAACCTGAGAGTCTTGGTTAAAGGATATACACCATATAAAATGTATGCACGTGTATACACACACATATATCAATAGGCACACAGATAACCACACTGTTAAAAACCCTGCAGCAGGTTCCAAACTAAACAGAACTACTAGGGTGATGGCTCCAACATGACCTCACCTTGTTAAATAAAAGCACCAAGTTATTATTTCGCTGTTAATTTTAAATCAAGTGAACTGCAACTGTATGACAAGAGAGAAATTTGTTTATGGCTTGCCTCTTCAGTGCCAAGCTGCCACAGAAATAGCACAACTCTGTGATCACAAGATGATACGTGACAGGAGTTGACACACATATGCCAGTCTGGCTAGAGAAAGCATTGCTTGCATCTGACAATTACAAAACCCTAGGGTTTTTGAGCTTTTTGATTTCTTGGTTGCACACATCCCTTGATGTATAATAAATATATGTGACAGCCTCTCCTTTAGACAGGACACTTGAAAAACCGCTTTCTCTCTCTTCTACTTGATCACTGATTTTGACGCTATTTGTAAGACCTTAATTGCCTTTTAAATATCAGCTGCCTCTGTCAAATTTACTTAAAATCAGCTAGTGTTTTAAAAAAGATTATCGTGGAGACACACAGTGCGACTGAAAAATAAGAGAAAAAGGCAGGTATTCAGCTAATGGAAGTAATTCTGGCTAATTTCTGTATTCTATCACAAATTCCCACAAGGAGCACTGGCTGGCATTTGTAAATGGCAGCTGCTGCCTATGAGCCAGGGCCATCAATCTTCATGCTACTGCAGTTATCCATGTAAGAATAGTCAGGGACGGTGAGTCAACAGGCTGAAGCACGTACCATTTATTCCTGTCCACTTGAAAGTATCAAAATAACAGCTCTCCGAGGCAGAAAAGAAGGCAGTAGCCTCTTATTTTTATGCCATATTTAATATGAATACAGTGGTTTAATACAGGACATTCACAAAGCCTTACCTTAGACATTCATCTCGTTTTATTAGTTTGGTATATGCAGAGAAAGATGAAACCACCCCAACAGACAATATTCCATTAATGTCTTAGTCATTCTGGACTCTGATATCAGTGGCGGTCTGGAAAAATGGTGATTTATAAACAGATATTTTATTCCAAACATATTGTCTTATATATCACTAAAGACCAGAGTAAATTCCTCAGAGCATTTATATTGCTGACCAAAGGACAAAGTTCTGCTAAATAATATTACGGAATTACTATCCCTGGTAAAATATTTAAGGACATGATTTTTACATGTATATAGATTTAGAGAAGATTCCTTTTTATTTGGCACTAAAAAAAAATTAAAAAAAAAAAGTTGAATCCTTACCAACCTGAGAAATTGTCCTAAAACTGAAAAGTTCCTATGTCGATTTGAAAAACTAAATCAAAACCTTCTTCTACACAAGAGCCACAGAGGACATGGGTCAATGAATTACAAATTGGCTACTATTAAAACTAAATAAAGTAGTATTTCCTTTAACTGAGATGTCCTGAATGTATTGAATCTGAGTTCAATCAGATGCCTTGAAATGTTTATACAGTGGGGCAAAGAAGAAAGAAATGGATGGCTACTCTTCTCATTAACATTCATTATTTTGTGTTTGAAATCGCATTTTAGTCTCACTTAAGTAAGTCATTTTCAGCTTATGGGCTGTGGATAAAGGGATACATGGACTACTTTGTAAAAAGTCTGCAGAAGGTAACTGCAAAGGACACTGTCAGTGGCTGTTAAGAAAATAGGTTTCTATCTCTCATGCTGAAAAAGATTGACCCTTGTCTTGGGGTGACTCTATCATGTGTATCCCCTATCATGCTCTATGCCCAAAAAGTAATATTGTGCCTTTTCTGTGCCTTTAAACTGAGCTTGAAAAAAAAGAAAAAAACCCAGATGAACTTTCCAAAGCAGCTTCTCAAGGACACAGAGATATACTCCTCAGTGTTGTCTGACTGCGGAAGGCACGAAGGGAGCACCCTGCTTGCTTTTTCTTCAGCCAGCTGGTTTTTTTTTCCCTCTTGGTGTGAGATGGAGAGCTGAATTTTGTTTCCTGGGACTTTGGGTTTTTACCCTTCTTCTCTTCTGAACTGTTTCAACAACATCAGAACGTATCAGGAGAATTTTCTCCCCGAGGCCCGGGGGTGGGCCCACGCCCTCACCAACCAGCTCCGAGGAGGAGAGAGACCACACCTACAGAAGGACTCTGAAATCTTCCCAGGTTTCTCTCTATAGCGGGGGTTTTAATTCATTATTCAGCATCATTATCTTCTTCCTGCGTGTTTGTTAAAATAAATAGTTTTCCTTCGAGGAAAAATTTCTTTTTTTTCCCGAACCCTGTGTGGGGGCAAGGGTGGTTGCAACCTGGTTTTCTCTCAGGGGCTATATTACTAGATTTTGGCCAAACTGGCACAACCCTGCATCTGGTAACCCACAATTCTGAATGTGGGCACTCCAAAGCTTAATTTAAGAAAGTGTATTTTGCCTGCTATTTTGCTAACCTCGTCTTTATATGTCAAATGCCCATAGCTGGAGTAATCGTGTACACGAAACTTCACATAACTTTGACTGGGTTTGTCATTCTTCTCCAGAGGCTTTCTCTGCATAGCGTGTTTATTTAAATTGAGGCATCCAAAACTGTGGTGCAACTGGTGCATATCATTTGTAGTTTTCTATTAAATCATTATTACAGTGGGATATTGCTTTTGTATAGTACTTCTCTAATCCGTCTCTTTGTTAGTTTATTTTGGAAAGGCATGTTCATTAAGCTGTAATACTCTCAATGATTCATATCTGCTTCCTCAGGGAACCATGTTAGATCAAAGCCCATTACAATAATGAGAAGTTTATTATATTTTCTAACACATAGTATTTTTCAGCTGCCAGAATGCTGATAGATGGATGGAAGAATTAATGTTTTGGGCAAATAAAAGTATTTTTAGGAGTGTCTAATGGTCTTCTTTAGTTGTTACTGTTCCAGAATAATTTCTTAACAAATTGCATTAAAACTTTTTTCAAAGTAATTCAAGTAATAAACAGAAATCCGATATATTTTCTCATTACTCTTTTAATTTAAAATTGGCTATTTGCTATGAATTCTAAGCATCCTACAGGCTGGCAACATGGCTTGCTATTTATTTTATTTCAAAACCTCTCACAAAGGGTCCTGTCAGAAATCTCTCGAAATTCTGTAAATTATGTTCGAAAGATACATTTCATCTCTTACTTCATGCACTTTTTGCATGGAATTCTTGAAAGATAGAGCAGCACAATTTGCCCTTACAGAAGCTGTGTCAGTTGGTCCTTATCATATTATGCTTATCTTAATGTGTAATCTAGTCTTGAAGTAGATTCCATTTGAGGTCTTATCTTTCCCAACTAGAGCAGATTAAAGAGGAAAGTCTTTGTTCATTGAAGTGCTGTGACTTACTTGCTCTCAAATCCTTGGAATTCAGAGACAGACCTTGCTGTCTAGCAAAAGGTTTTATGCACTTGCTTAACCCCGAGCACAAACAATGTCACTGCAGCCAGCAGCCCTCTCTCTCGCTTAAAACTACACATGTGACCAAATACCTTCCAAGCTGTGTTGAGCAAGTAAAAAACCTGAAGAAAAACAGCAGAATGCAACTATCTCAGAAAATTAGCACTTTTTTGCCCCTTTCAATACAGTTTTCATAAATCATGTGCAACACTCGGGTCATTCAGAAGCTTTCTCGGTTAAATACCCAGTTTCATTAGTTCTAACTTCCTCAGACACGTTTTCTGTCATACCTAAGGAACTGCCGAATGTTTCCAAAAGAAGCACGTGATGAGAACATTTCTTGATGAGAAAAATGAAAAGAAAACACGTGTCTGACTTTTCCAAAGCCTGTTAGGGGTTCTGTCTAAATTTCTGTTTTCCTCCCATTATGGCTTTGAAAAGAACCTTACACCTAACACCAAATGGACAGAATTAGCCTTTTCCACATTTTTCCAGTGGCTAGGGGAAATACGCCCCCTCCACCCCACCTTCTGCTCTATCTCTTACTGTGAGGTTGTTTAGTTTCGCCGTGTTAGCATCCAATGCAAGTCATTTTTGCTGCGTGTAACTGGGTCTTTTAACTGTTGTAAAGCCTTTGAAGTTTCCTCTTTCTGCAAAGAGGTCAACGCGGTCTTTCTTTTGCCCTTTCAAAAGGACCTTTCATTCATTCCTGTGTTTGGTCAAGTTGTTGTGGGTTCTGCTCTGGCCTGGCACCATGAGTCCCCCCTACACAAGCAATTGCTGCTTTCGTGGCTACTGCTGTTTGTACTCCTTATTGCTTCTTTCATTTATCTTCGCTGACACACCAAAGGAAAGAGGGGGCCGAAAGGGGAGAATTTGGCTGTAAGCTAAATTGATTGCATGTTATATTTCATGGAAGTCTGGCAGGAAGAGTTGAGTGATCTCAAGAGTTTCGGGAATATTTTCGTTCCTATTGTGCAAATCAATCAAAGCACGCTCGGCCCCGGCTGCCCGCCCCCCTGGCAGCCCAGAGCAGAGCTTGCTGCATTGTCAACAAAGGTTTGAATAGAACAAAAGTCTCCCAAGTGGACACTGCATTCACTTGATGGGGTCACATATTACCCAACATTTAATAAAACTCACATGAATTTGAAAAGGATTCCCAGATAGATCAATGACCGGAAAAGTAGTAAATTTAGCGGGTAGGAGGGATGTCCTAAAATCAAGGTGATGGTATTACATGTGGCAGTTACTCTTCTGTTTGGATTTTAAGTATCATGGATGTCTTGGGACTATTAGAATGAATTCTTGCCAAATAAACATACCTATCACTTTCCTGGGATGCTTCCACCCACCCTGCATCTGTCATGGAGGAATTTGTTTAAAGTGGGTTGCTTTTTCCCAAGCTTTCATCCGCAACTCCAGCTGACCAGGCTGGTTTGGACCCAGCTTTACACGCTTCCCTGTGGTATCAGCATAAACACAGCAGAGCCAGCCAGGGAGGCTCAAGCAACACCTAAGCATTTGCCCCCTTAAGTGCTTGGGCAGAAATGTCTCCAGGAGATCATGCTCCCACCCTTTGTGCTAGAGCAATGTCTTAACCTTCTCTAAAAAACAGAACCACAGTCCTGCCACTCTCACCCTGCCTTTTCTTTTAAATCCAGGAGATCCCCAGGCTATAGCCACTCTGCTAACCTAGTCTTCCACCAGGACCTGAAAAAAGATGATCTTGGTAATTGTGATTCCTGCTACAGTAATAAACGCATAAATGCTTGCACAACATGAGAGTTTTTTATTTCATGCTTGAAAACCAAGTGAGAAATAGTGACTCTGCATTCTTCCTCAGCAAAGGCGCACCCTTAGGCTATCTAAGGAACACAAGGCCATATGATGTGTCACTGTTCAAAAATTCAAAAGGAATCCAAAGGAGTACTTGGTGCTTGTTCCTCCGACCTTATCTGGTTCCCCACTAGCTTTGGCAATCCCTGTCACAAGTGAGAGCTGAGGGAATGCTGAGTCTGGAGTCATCACTCAGCCAACAAGTTAGTGCTTCTGCAAGATACACGGAACTTGCTAACTGCTGGCACCTTATTTTGGACACAAGTCAAACTAGAAAGAGGGAATGGGCACAAGAGCCTGCAAAAACCTGTGGTTCTGGGCAGGCCTTCATTCTGCAAAAACTTCAATGCACCAAGTTTGGATTTTGTAATCCTATTTGCCAGAACCTCTTGCATTTGGGGGTCATATTAATCACCCCTCTCTGCAGCAAGGCACAAAGCAGACCATTCATTTGGAGTGTTTGTTTTTTGTAACTCAGTACAAATATACGTCCAATTAACATATTTATGAGAGGAGGAATATGCAAGCACAATTTTAAATCAATATAAATACGGAATATAAAGAATGTAAAAATCAGAAGAAAATCCCTGAAAAGGGGCATAGAGGGACATACTTTCAATATTAGAATTATTTTCATACTGTTTCATTCTATGTCTTTAAAGAACAATAATTTATTTTTAGAAAAACATACAGGATTAAATTTTCCAGCTTGCTGCCCAAATTCTTTGCACCAGTGCCATGCTTCTGCAGCCAGAAGAGCAATAGTGCAAAAAATGTACATAGATTTGCCCTTTATACATTGTCATGCACAGTAACTCTGTAAAATAATTTCAGATGGATGGTTCAGAAACCCAAATTTCAACTTTATTGGAAAGGCTGAGATTTTCAGAAGAGTTTAGGGATTGACTTTTGCTAAATATAGGTGACAGTTATTGTCTGGCTGCAATAATCTCTTCAAAATTTACAGCCTGAAAATCCCATGTGATAACTATCAGTTCAAGAATCTAGCAGAAAAATTGTATTCTTGCTGGGACTTTGCAGAGGCAGCCAGAAAACCACAGTTAAGGAACGTTTAAAAACAGGACAAAACATTGCTGTTGATGAAAGTGAGTACTCTGATGTCCAGCAGTTTATTTAATAAGCTTTTCAAACATGAGGCTCACACACCACCACAGAGCAACCCCATTTGAAGCCACCTGATCCACCTCAGCCATGAGCATTAACACTGTGCAAGAAAAGATTATTACCTGGCACAATTCTGCCTTCCAGCAAGGATGCTAACTGTTGAATCCATGGGTGCTAACCTAAACGTTGTTACTAATCGAAAGTAAATAATCTGCTTAAAGCCCACAGCTGTTTTCAAGATCTCAGATTTATAGACAGAATATATCTATGTGGGATATACTCTTATTATTAACCTGAGAGTTAATTGTTCAGTTTTCTACCTGCACCATCAGTTATCAAACCAACTCCGCTGACTAGTACTGGATGAGCTGTTATGTACCAGAGCTCAAAAGAGAGATATTAAGAGATGATAAGAGAAAATGTGTGTTTAAGACTCATCTGCTGTTGAAAACTCTCAGAGCATGAGGCGAATCCCCTCCCTCACCCCGCTGCCCACACTGCATTTGGTGCAGCCCAGAACACAGTTGACTTTCTGGGCTGCAAGTGCACATTGCTGGGTCATGTTGAGCTTCTTACCAACCAACATGTCCTTCTTTTCAGGGCTGCTCTTAATCCGTTTTCTGCCCAGCTTGTACTGTGCTTGGGATTTTTGCCCACTCAGGGGCAGGACCTTGCACTGGGCCTTGCTGAACTTCACGGAGTTCTCATGAGCCAGACTCTCAACCCTGTCCAGGTCTTTCTCGATAGCATCCCTTTCCTCCAGTATACTGACCACACCACACAGCTTGGTGATGTTGGGAAACTTGCTGAGGGTACACTCAATCCCACTCTCTATGTTGCCGACAAAGATGTTAAACAATGTAAGCTAAAATTAAAGACTTATTTCCACCAAATGCTATTCTGATTTGCATTGGTTTGTTCCTTGGTTGGCTTGGCAAATGAGGTTGGTGGAGTTTTAAATCTGTTCTCACCACACGCTGACACATCCCACCAGGGGCGGCAGCAATGTGAGGGAGCACAGGAAGTGGGGCACAGAGACAGAAGAAGGCATGGCATGCATACCACACCCTGGAGTGCAAAATCCCACAGGAAAAATTACCTGCAACCTCAGTCAGAATTGCAGCAAGCCCATAAGACTTGGATGAAATTTGCCTCTTTTCTCAATGCGTGCATGTCAATCACAACTCAGTCCACTCTCTCAGACACACTTTTAATTTTTGCCTGGAGTCACTGGCAAGTGCATTTGGGTTGTGCTGTGTAGAGACTGGTGGAAAGGCCTTAGGTTGATTTGGGTCTGCTTCGGCACTGAATCTGTGAACCAACACATCCAGAAGGTATCATTTAAAGTGCAAGTCGAAATGCGTTTCCTCAAGATTTCCAGTAATCCACTTTCTGCAAATATTTCAGATGGTAAGGTCTGATCATACAAACATTATGGAAAGCAAACACCAAACAGCTGTGAGCCAAATAAATCAATTTCAAATCCAGAGAGGATATTTGCAGAATTCAACAGGAACCATTACCCTTAGCTCCGAAGAAAAAGAGATCTCAGTTCCTCTTGCTGAATATGTGTTATTTGGTGCAATTAACTAAGAAGTTGATGGATCAAGGATTTGAGGCCCAAATCTGGAATATACTATAAGGGGTGAGTAGTGAGGAATATTTGTATCTGCTTAAGCTTGGGCTTAGCCTGCAGTGCAGTGCAGTCACATGGAGCATTTGCTGTTACACAATTATAAAATATCATACAGTCATTGAAATGTGGGGAATTTAAACTGGACCTCCTGCGCTGGGTTGTTCCAGTATTGTTCCCTTTCTTTTTTCTTCTTTTTAACTTTATCAATTTATTTATTTTCTATTTGGCTTCTGGAATGTAATCAGCTGGAAAACCAGGCACAGAGAAAACAGTGTTCTGGGGCTTCCAGCCAGGTCCAGCAGTGCCCTAGGAAACACCAGGGCACCGTGACTTTGCCTGGTATCAGGAGGCACTCAGCACCTACATGGCTGGCCAGTGTAAGTGCATGCTGGCAGGAGACCTGTACTCTGGGAGTAAAGGTGACATATAATTAGTCCATATGACTTTTGCTGATAATAATTGCAGGTAACTGGCTGCATTCTGCTAGTCCAAATGACTGCCACCGTGTGCCGAGAGCACACGCTATCTGCAAAGGTTTCGTATTTCATTTCAAGAGAGGAGTTATCCATTAATAAAAACAGAAGGCGATTACACGAACGTGCTCTCTGCCAAGACTGCCTAGCAGAGCACATGCAGAGCTTTTTTGGCAGTGCCTCCCTGCTGAGCAGCACTGCCCCTAAGCCTCCCTCTGCAGCACAGCCAGGCATGGGAGGGGCTCCCAGGGAATGGTAGAAACGCCTGAGTAATTCACTGTGGGGAAATGCAACAAGTAAATACTTGAACTGTGTTGTCCAGTGAAAAGGAAACAAGACCATCTTGCGGTGGGAGAAGGGGCATGAAAAGATGTTAATCGCATGAGCAGTAATCTCTTTGGCTGCTCAGTGTGCCACACTTGGGCTTTGTTTGCCTTGACTTATCTGGCTTACTTACCCCAATCCGTGTGATCATGGAGGTGCTGGAGGGCCCCTCTAAGTGTGCACGAGATCAGCTACTGGAGAAGGGCAATGAAACGTTAAGGAGGAAAGGTGGTGCCATTAAAAAAGCAACCTTTAAGGCCACCTGTCTCGACAAAAGGGCTCAGACAGGCAATAAATGCAGAAAATCATTTAAACGGCAATGAATTATGAAGGCTATTAAAACCCACAGCTGAATTTACAGAATCAGCTTCCCCTGATGTATTATAAAAATGCTTTTCCCCAGGAACTGGAGATATCCAAATTTGTATTGCAGATTAATTACTGCTTTATTTAGCAGAACTGCAGAGGGGGAGTTCAGCTCAGTCAAAATAGCATGGATATTAATGGTGTTAAACTTTCTGAATCTCATATACTGCCAGGAAATCATTAACATTACATCTAACAATTTCAGGTACTTCTGGTTTTGAACTCCGATTTTATTATTTATGGAATTTTGATTGCAGAAAAAACATACCCAGTACTTGTATTTAGATTCTGTTTACAAAGGAGCTCTGTCTTCTCCCTGGAACTTGCATAAGAACAGAAAAGTAGATTATGTGGTTTCTTAATAGTTCTTCACAAAGAGTCTTCTGTTTCTGACAAATGGTTTATGCAAATGCATTCTCTGAACTGCTTTAAGCAGTACTCATGGAAAAATGACATTTTGCAAGAGGGAACAATGAATATTCAATGCATCATTTCTTAGGTGAGCTAATGGACAGCTTGTATTCCACTGCCATTCTCTAATTTTGAAATTTTGACAGAGGGCAGAGAAGTATCAACAGGCAGTGGGAACTGAAAAACACTGGCTCTCAGACCTTCCATCAGTATTCCAATAAAGGCAATTCAGGATTTTAAATTACAGGCTGGAAGCAAATTTTCAGTTTCCCCCAGCTCAAGTAAAGGGCTGATTTACAAAGGGCAGTAGGGAGAAAAAAATCTATCTGCATCCTTGAAATCATAGCTACTGCTGGGCTGTGGAAGGGCGAGAGGGTGAAGGCTTCACAAAAGCCTCCCATAGATATTAATCCCTGGTGTGAATGGCACAAAAAAAGGAAGCAATTTGGAATGTACAGGCTGTATCTTACAGGCCTTATTCATACGAGCAGGCACGCTGAAGTCAATAGCTTTGTTTGTATTGGGCCAGGACTCGCCTGAGAGCAAAGGCTGCATGAGGAGCCCTCATTTTGCAGTCCTGTTCAGAAAAGATGGGCTGGCAGGAGGAATTTGACCTTTCCATGACAAAACCAATTTAAGTCATCAATTCCCATACAACTCCAATTTAAGTCATCAATTCACATACAACTGCTGTATAAAAATGATAGTGTTAATTAAGAATAGATAGAGACTAAGAAACCAAAGGGAGGAAGAAAGGCGAGTTAAAGAAGCTGGAATGTAAATGTCTTAAGCCTCCTTTGCCTCTCATGCACCTCATGTGACAGAAGTAAGCTTTTTGAGTTGAGTTCCACAAGTGAACACAACAGTTTAGGGAAAGCAGGCAGGCTTTGCTCTCTCCTCCTCATCTCTTTTCTGCATGTCTGCAGTTTTTCACAAGTATTTTTCTGGTTTGGAGATAGGATGCAAGTTGTTCTCAAGGGTTGCTTTCAAGAGTAAGGGTATCTCATCTTGTCCAATTCCTTTGTATTTAGTTCTTAGTAGTCTTCTACATTTACCAGAAAGCTGGATAACTATATCTGTGAAACCTAGACACTTGGAGATAAAGAATTGTTCAGAAAATCTTCACCAAGACTGAAAAGAGGATCAGATCTCATGTTCATTTACAGCAAAGGTATTCAGCATATGAAGCAGGGTAACTAATACCTTTGATTGCTGAGCTTCTCAAGCTTATCACATTTAGTGCAACTAGAGACTGGCAAACAATTTCATGCATATAAATGTCTTCTAGTAAGTACATTTAAATAACAGGTGACCTCAAAAGAGAAATTTTTGGACACGCTTTAAAACTTGCCTTCCAACAGGGAATGCAACAGTATTATTGTAAAAAAATATACACAATAGATATCTCATTTCCACACAGTCATCTGAAGCTAATAGCCCAAATTCAGTGTTCAGTTACCTCACCATAATTCCTGAATTAGTTCAACCTATAAGCCATTCATTCAACAAGGTAATTGTGGACAGGAACTCAGAAACTGAGATTGGAGATCCTGCACTACAGGATCAGATCACACTAAATCTGCCTCAGTTGTTTTTACAAACTGTGCCCAGAAAAATCAGAAACTCATCGCTTAATTCAGGTCTATATAATAGTAATATATGCCAAAAAGATTGCAGTATTGCACCCTTTTTTAATTCCGTTAGTAGAGATGCTTTCAAAAACTTTCTGAACTAACTGTTATAGGGGGGAGCAATGAGAAATTCCAATCTGCATGTAAAAATATCCACTGCTAGACATAAAATTGAATTAATTAAAATTAATCTTCCAGAACAGTGAAAAACTCTACCTTTTTTGGGAGAGGAGTAAAGTTTTGCTAAAAAAATGTTTTAAATGGCCTTCTGCGGACTGTACGTGCTAGTATCAAGATTCTAAGCTGAGCATTGTTTCCAACTTCCCTTGGACAGCATTTCTGGCTGACAAACAAACAAATTTTGAAAGTAATTCACAGAGGAAAAATATTGCTGAAAACACCGAAGATGTGCTCCATTTGTAGATTTAATTAAGATATCATGCCAATAGAAAAGCACTTAGTTGCAGAACAGCAATTTTCTGCTGCTGTGTGTGCACCAAGACTAAGCTGAAAAGCTCATTTTCAAAGTAGGAGATGCTGGTCCTGCCGCAGCTGCCAAGACAAGTGATACAACACTCTTAGAGACAATATCTGGAGATGGGTTAATAATTTAAGCTGGTGGAAATCTTGATCGGCTGCTTGACAGAGAGGAGGAGACTGTGAGAGGAAAGGTCAGGTCTGTACTTACTCTTTCCCTCAAGGTCAATTGCTGGTCACTGTCAGACACAGCAGCCGGGGTTACTGGCTGATTAGTCAGCCCCAGCAAGGCCGTTTTGGAGCAGATGAAAGTTGCCTGGATGACAGACTCTCAGTGTCACCACAGCTTTGGATCTCAAACTTCACGTGACCTTTCAAAATCCCATTGCTGCTTAGTGCGGGGGAAGGAACTGGGGTTTGTGTCCTCTGCCCCATTTGCTACCTGGCACCGTTCAGGACAAGTCCAACACACACCTACAAGTAAACCCTGAGGCAAGGCTGGGCTATTCTCACAGTGTGAAGCTGTGGCCGAGAAGCTGCACTGCTCACTGTGGGTCACAGCTGGGAAAGGAACAGAAATTAGGGAGAACAGAGCAGGTGGAGCACTGGGACAGCTCCACAGGGGACCATGGTCCTCTGAGACCTGTACAGAGCCTAAACAGGTAAGAAAAGCCTTTTGCAACACGTGTGTAGGGCCAGAGGTAAAGAGAGATTTGGGATGCCATATGGAGCGCTGATCACTCCCTCACTGGTGCATTCAGTTCAGGCTTTACACAGGAGAAGCTTTAGGCCAACTAACATATTTTTAGCGAGTAAAAGGGCAGCTAGGTTATTTTCAGCACATAAAAATGAATCATTATTTTGATTTGCAATTTCCAGGGATTATTCCTTCTGACAAATAAATAAACAGGTAGGTATGCATCTAAAACAGTAATTCATGGCCTCAGTTTGCACAAATAATTGCATGCCAAATTGCAGCTAAAATATCTCTCTTAAGTCAGGAATTGTTTATCCCTGAAACCTTGATGCACACAAAGTCAGAAAACACCGTGTCCCAGTAATTCTCCCCAGACAGGCACAGATAGGTGTTACTCTGTTTGCAAATCACATTTCTGACACCGAGCCTAAAGTGAAGAGAAAACGGCTTAGAAGTTCACCAGAATCAGTACTGGGACTGCAACTGAAATTGGAGTGTAAACTCAGGCTCCTGTTATTGTAACCTCAAAGTTTCTCTCAAATTCCTTCTTGGAAGTCATGCTTGCACTACTTAGAAAGATACTAAAATACTTCTTACATAACTGCTCAGGAAAAGCTGTACATGGGGAATAAACTACTGAGCTGGCATTAATTTAATTTTACTCTAGTGTTCTGCAATATGGCATATTTCACATTAGCTCCACTGCGTAAGGTTCTTCTATCTATCAACTTGAAGAGACAAGTTTGACATTAAATTTATTTCTTGGATAAATTACTGGATGCTTCTGAAGTCTACACTGAAGCATGAAGTGATAGTGTCTGCTGAAGCCATCAGTTCTTATTGACAAGTCTGGTTAAATTATCAGGTTGTATGTAATTTTATTTGAGTGTAGGAAAATGAAGGTTATAGCCAAGAACTTGGTGGGGTTTTCTTTCCTGAGATGATGATTTATTCATTTTGGCTTCAATAGCTACGGTGTCAGGCGTATTTTATATTTTTCCAACTTTGACACTTCAAACATTTGATTTCCCTTTGCAACTTCCAACCTAAAACATGTTTCCCATTATATATATTCAAGTGACTGCCTTGCACACACTGACTCATGAGGCTGGTTTTTATTTTCGCAAAATATATAACCCTATTTGAATAAAATACAGATGGTGTCCAATACATTAAACACAGCAAATTTGCCATTCCCTTCTCCGTCCCCTCTGTGTTCCCTTCCTCAGATTTTCTGTGGCTGTATGAAATCTTATCAGCCTCAACAGCTTCGAGAGGACATGGCAACAGAAATGTGATGCCATTCATGTATGGTTTGCTGCAATAAACAACATGCATTTTTTTAATTATTAGCATTTTTCTGTAGGATTCTGCCTTTGGAGCTCTGCTTTAAAGTGAGCTTCGTGCCCTCTTGGAAGGTACTGAACAGGCAGCTTCACATTGCCCTGTGGCAGAGTTTGAATTAAGGGCAATCAGCATGGCATATGGCACCAAGGTCCTGGGTGACAGCTGGAGCAGATTCAGCTGTCTCTTACATCACCAAGCAATTTAGAAGGGGAAAAAAAGGCCATATACAAGTGTATAGTAAATTACCTGGGTACATTAGGAAAAACTGCTGAAATTAATTGAAGAAAAACTGTTCTGGGTTTGCTCTGAAAGCATAACTATACTTCATAGTATACACACACGTAACATTTACTTGGAATGCACAAGCTTTGGGGGTTTTAAATAAGATTCTATCAGCATCACTAGATGGCATTGGAGGGTGCTTTATCTCATCGTAAGAAAACAATCTATAGTAATTTTTATTAGGAACACTAAGTTAACACACTGAATTTATCCCAAGCAAGCTGAAGGCATGTTCTGTGGTGAGGGAATTGCAACATGAGGCTAGAACCAAGGCTGGCTGAGCAGTCACAGCATTGCTGCAGTTTCCTTCTGTCACACACAAGGAGTCCACCATCTCTGAGCAAGAATGGGAGGACTCAAATCCGGAGAGAAATAAATTGTAAAGGGTGCTGAAGAAACTGTGAACTGATATTACATGGGCTGGTGACTTCAGAGAAGTAAGAGTTAATCTCTCCCTGAGATGCAGGGTGGAATTTTTGGACTGCATATTTGTTTATCCCCCACAGCAAATTATACAATTACTATACAAATGGTATTTCTGTTTTTCTTGCACCATTTTTACTATATAGTTCTCATGTCCCTTTCCTATCACTTTTAGAATAAGACATGTTTGCCATCCAGTGATATTTTTGGTTAGCATCAACATCCACTTTGGAATTACTGCTAACGTTAGCCGCCGACTCTTGTCCATTGATTGTTACTGCACAGGAGCCATGCAGAATCAATGGCACCACAGCTACACTGGTTTCTGAGTTGCAAGAGTATTATTACACTCATAGAGCTCTCTTTTACTCCTACTCTTCAGTAGTTGCTAAAAAGAGGCAAAGAGGAGTTTGTTCACCTATGAATACACAATTCTAAGAGCTCGGTCTCTAAGAAATGGACTGTATATCAGAATAATTATAGGCCATGGAATATATGTTGCAATATAAGGCAGCAAAATGGTGATTTCTTTTCACGTCTGCCACCTTGACCCATAATCCAAGTCATTAAACTTCTCAGTTCTCCAGGTAGACTGTGCAGAGTCTGTTCACAAACTCACTGCCTGTATGACAAAACGTGCATTATTTTTTGCTTCCATAATATTCTTTGTGCTTAAGAGCTGTCATTGACCAAAGTTCTACAATGAATCACAAATCAGAGCCATGTACAGATGAAAACCTGACATTTAATTGAAGTGTTTCCATTCTTTAAACAGGCTTTAGGTTTGTAACTCTTGGGGGTTAAGGACAGGATGGTAAAACATGTAGAAATAATAGCACGCATGCTGGTCAACAGCTTGTGCCCAAGAATGAGGCAATACCTGCCAGTAAGTCATATGAGGTTTTTAATAGGTCATGAACTTGCACAAACCCAAGGTGTTGTATAAAACATTAAATATACCAACTTCTAGAAGTGCTACTGTGCCCCTGGTCATCTGTTTGTCTCACTGGCTGCTCTGCATTCCTTCTTGTCTATTTATAGAAAGCTGTAATTCATAAATACCAATTTGTACCATTATCTTCATACATGCCAGGTACTTGTAGTATTGAAAACTGGAAATTGTTCTTAGGGCATACTTGAACTTGGCAGAAGGATGATAAACAGGAATGGCATTATTCCTATTAAACAGTGAGGGTAAATGTGTAGAATTCATATGCTCTTCCTGGCATTATTTATTAAATAGTATGTCTTTAATTTTCTGTATCTTGCTAAAACTTCCATCTAAAAGAAAGATAAGTCTTCATGTTGTCATTGTTTAAATTTCACCAGAACCTACATGTGCTCACACGGACATGTAAATATGGGAAAATCAGTGTATTTTTCCTCACTTATATGGCTCAAACATTTAGGTCCAAGAGGTAGGTTTTACTGAGTTCCTCCTCCATAGATACTTTAAAATTGAACAGTCTGATTCTGTTTTATGTGAACATAAATCAAGGATTAACTGATCTACACTGGTAAAATCAAGCTAAGTAACATCGGATTCTGGCTTTATCATTTCAAGTAGCCATCGGATAGTTTAGTCTTCCTTCTCAGCCTCCCAGTCATTTGCTGAAAAACTGTGGTTAGCAGGGATTTTTTGTTTAAAAGCCACAATTTCCAATAAATGTGTTGTTTGGCCTCTGGCTTGACATCAAAGACAGTTTCATAATGAGGGTGGCTCCTACTGAATTATATTTCCCATCAGCTTGCAGAGAAGTGGGGCACCTATTACACAAAGGCAATTGTTGACTGTACACAACTACAAAGGGAAGTGACACAACGTCTTGTTTCCTTCACATTTTTTAAAGGTACCTCTTAAAAGCATCCATTCCAATTCAAAAAAAATCACTTGTACTTACTTGCAAGAACCTTACTTGATAAGAGTTCAAATGCCAAGGCCCATGTCTGCGTTGAAGGAAGGACAGGGACTCTGCGTTCCCTGGGAGTTCTAGAGGAGGGTACCCCAACATGTCTCACTCCTGCTTAAAACACAGAGGAAAAAAAAAATATTTTCTTGACCAAAAAAAGGATTCAATGACCACATCTCAAAAAACATTAAGCATAGTATGATTGTGAAGTCTTTATATACTGCCTGCTTTCCACAAACGTTCTTCTTTGAGTCCCATTTTTTTTTCTGCAGTTGATTGATGAAAACTTCAGATGAGTCTTTTCAACTCGAGTCTGTTTGACTTCTTTCAACACCATTTCACATTTTGACCAAAAGGTTAGGGATATGTTTTCCTTGAAAGAACTTGTGAACAGTCTTGCCACTCCATTTTTCCTTTTTTTTCCCCCCCAATAGTAGGTTGTAGTCAAGCCTTCACAGAATTTAGTGCTAAAGAATACAAGATAAAGCTCTCCCTACTAAATTTGAACATCACTGTTCATATCATCACTGTTCATATTATTACTTCCTGACAGGCAACATAATATGATCTCTGGATATTCACGACCACCTTCCATATGCTTTGAATTACAAATCCTCTCAGTACAAGTTGATAGTGAATTTCAGAGGCAGGGACAAGGCCTTCACTGTGCACCTACCATGGTCAGGTCCTGCCCCAGGACAGTGTCCCCTGCGGTTGCCACACCACAGACAGTAACTGGCAACAGGGAGAGCTACCTTCATGCCAAGCTGCTGTCCTCCCTGCACCCCACTCTGCCATTCCCACAAATCTCACAAATCTTGTGGGGAACTTGATCATGGCTGGCAGAAAGACTAAGCAAAATGCCTCAGTGAACCAGCGGGAGGCAGTGCAAATGACAAATAGTTGTACGACACTAAACTCCTTTATCTCATATTGAAAGAATATCTCTCTGAGATTCTTCGCCAGCATCTCACTGCCCATCCAACCCCCTTCACTCCTTATACGAACTTACCTGAGCTTCTCAGCTGGAAACAGGGCCCATTTGTTTTCAGGCTTTGTCTCATGGCAATGAATGCTCATGGCAGGATTACTAATTTCACCACAGATTTCTCCCAGATGTGATGTGAGTTGTGACCACCTGTTTGAAGCTGATTACCGTAGACCTCAGCTTTCTACTTAAAAAGACACACTGAAGCAGGGGAGAAAGCTCTGAAAAATGAGCAGAGATAAAGCAGTAGGCTCAGACAAGACAGAGAAAAATAGATGAACACATTTTTATTTCGGTCTAAGCAAAGACGAAAGCTCTCGGCATGTCTCCCCTGCAACCCTCAGGATATCGGGCCAGAGGTGATGCTGGTCAGTGCTTGTTTCATTGCCTGGAGCCTGTTCCCAGTGGTGGGGCTAGAATCACCTCCTCACCAAACCATCACAGAGACAGTGGGCAGCTCTTAGAGGTGCTCTGAGCCTCAGACCAGCCAGGGTGGTGTGGCCCTGGACTGGGCCAAACACTCAGCACAGCCCCTTGCAGAGCTGCAGCACCCACTGCCTCACGCAGCTCTCACTTCTCCAGATGAACTCAACATCCTGTTTAGCACTTCATTTTGCACACAGGCAATTGGTTTTTCACTAAGGAAATAAGCTCTCCCTGTTCAGCGTGACACGTACATAAATACGTATACACATACACACACGTGCATGTGCACACACAGACAGCAGCCGTTTAAAGCCCTGTGGGTGTCTTCTTTCATATTTCTACCTTGTGGCTTGAGGAAGCCAGGAAATGTAAAAAGCAGTCAAAAAGTTAGGGGAAAAAACAGATAGAAATGCCTTTTCCACAGAAAACGTGAAGCAGGTCCCAGGCTGACTGGCCCAGACCTGCCAACTCGCTTTGTGCCTTGTTTCCTCCTCTTCCTGCTCCTCTGTGGCCTCTCAAGGGTTTCCATGCCATGAATGCCAGCCAGGCACTTTGCTAATCAGACCCACTGCTGCAAAAATCACTTTCTCCACATAAATTCAGAATTTTAGCAGTGCTTATTATAGCTGTTGAATTCTCTTATTGTAGTATCACACCTCTCTTACTAAGATTTTAATCAGCATTTCCACTGGAAAGCCTTACTCTCAGAGTTATAAAACCTGCCTGTATAAACTTGATTACCACTGAAATTTAAAATCCAGCTTCTTGGCTCACAGCTATGTTTCTTTCTTGCTTACTTGATCTCTGTTTGCAAAAGCTGATGTAAATTGGTTTGGCAACTTTGTTTAATTCTAGGGATAAACAATTCCTGACTTAAGAGGCAATTTTTTTCCAGTGTGCAGAAAGTGATGGAATGAAATTATTGAAGTTACCTACTACAACATTAATGTATTACCCTGGATGCTTTTTTTTTCTTTTAAATGTAGGCATTTTTTACATAGGAATGCAACCAAAGAATTTAAATTTAAAGAATGTTTTTAAATGCTGAGTATTTTTGGAACTGTGCGGTGCTTAATGGGAAGGAAATCACAGGAGGTTAAAGACTTTCCAAATACATACCAGCACCTCAGTGCCAACAACCCATATCACTTCAAGGAACTGTGCAGTATGTGTTGGCATGATTTACGCAGCAATTTTAAAAGAATCCATAGTGTTTGTTTATTACCACAGTATGATTGATGGGTTCCTAAGTGCACGGTGACACAATCAGCTGAGCTATTAGGGCTGGGAGTTTGATAATTTGTGAGTTACAGCCATTACAGGACGTCACTTCAGCCAATTGCCAGAGCCATTAGGGCATCAGTGACCTCAGAGAAACCGCGGTGAGAAGAGACCCGCTGCCGGCGGTGTCACTGTCGGGCCTTCTCTCCTGCACGGCCACGCTGCTGCCCGGCTTCCCTGAGCTGCCCTGACTCTCCTGCTCTCCTTCCCTGCCCCTCCCTGGCAGAGAAAATACACCTTTTGGCCCAACGAGCAATTTCATCAAGTCCTGCTCTCACCATTGCCCCTTCCGAATGCTAAAAGACTGATACCAGCATAACGCAAAGCACAGAGCAGCAAAGGCTGCTCAACCACTGTCTTCTAACCATGACTCACTTTGTGACAGGCAACCACACAGAAAAAGCCACCAAGTACTCCAGGCACCAACAGGCCCTTCCCTGGGAACCACTAGAACAACCTCAGTCTTTTCTGGAAAAAAATATCCCAAGTCTAAGTTTACATACAATACACTGGATTTAGGCATTTATTTGAAACACAAACACACAAAGATCAAGAATAAAAGAAATTTTATTTATCTTTTTTTTTTTTTTACAAAAATAAACAATTTGAGAAACAAAAGCACATTTTTTCCTGACTGTACAAACTACAAAACAGTATGACATTGGTCACTTTAGCATTTACTTCATTGCTTTCACTGAAAGCAAATTCTCTAGACACACCCTGCCTTTAAGATGCATTTTATATAGAATTAAGGCGAGCATTCATTTGACATCATTAAGGTCATTTACTTCATTCACTCTAAGAATTAGCAAGCGATGTCTTAGAAAACCAAGGACCTGATGATAAAGGTACGAATAACTGCAAGATAGTTGTTAAATTAGTACTGTTCAACCAGCTGGACTGCTTTGCCAGTCTGTCAAATATGTGGCTTCCTGAACAATTCAAACTGATTCAACAAAAGTCTTAAGCACAGGCTTAATTGTAAGCATATGCTTAGGCCTATCCAGCAAAGCACTCGGCACTTGGGTAAGTCCCTGCCCTTTCAGTGGGAGTATTCATATGCTTATGTGATTTGCTAGATCTACAAAATGGCTCTTTCAAATTAAAAATGAAACTTTATGATAACATTGGAAGCAAAAATGAAAATTAGTTGCAGTCTTGCAATTCTAAACATAAGCAATTCCTTCCGTTTGACAAATATGCCGGCACTGCATATTCCATAGCTTTAACACAAATGCTGATTGTCCTCAGTAACGTTTGCTATTCAGCAGACAAACTGATACGCTTCAGTTCCTCTGCTGTGATTGTACGTGCCCAAATAAATATCAGTGTGGAGGATACAGGCTTCCCAGAGAAATGATCAGCTTTCATCCCTGGACACACATGTATAGGTCAGAAATGTTATGCTAACCTTGGTTGGAAAAGCCAGAGCTGCCAGCTGATTTATAACCAAAATTATACTCTAACAGTGTATCATCTCTTGTACTTTGCTTTGGGTTGTTTTGTTTTTAAATCACATTATCAAAATCTTGTTTTATTGCACATTCATCCTGGTCATGCAGGTTATTTCTTTAAAGTTTCCTTTAGCACTCTATAGATTAGAATGAGTAATAGTGCAATTATTTCTCCGGCCACAGCCGCCTTCTACCTAACAGCTGCCTATATTTATACACAAACAGCTCTTATCACTCACGTGTCAGACTGAGCCACTTTAGGTGTCAGTCTGTCACCTTCACATATGTTATCTTGTCAGGATCAGGCACAATATGATTTGAGGCCATCTTGAAGAAGACAAGCTGCCGACCTGCGTTGAATAGGAAAGGGGGGAAAGGGAAAAATATTTAGAAGTGATGAGCAAAAGGTTGCCTACCTTAAAATACTGACATTTCAAATTTTTCAAATGCATTTTTCAGGCCATGCAAGACTGAACTCTCTCTTAACTTCAGCTGGTATAAACCTGAACCGTTTTTGTCTAAAATGACACCAACCCTGGTTTCAGTATCTTTACTCTTACCTAATTACGGTCAAGATACAGCTGTGCACAGCTAACAGTAAATGAAGGAAAGGTCTGACGATTTTAATACAAATTCCATGTGATCTTTAAAGAAGTATTTTGAGACTCCCACTGATAAAAACATTGATTCATTTGATTGTACAGGAGCAGAATCATATTTGCACACTTGAATCTTTTCAAAACTGATCAGTGCAATGTATATTAAACATGACTTTCTCTGAAAACAGCTCTTGCTGATCACTTTGTAGCTCTGGGCTTTAAACAAGCTGGAACAAGGTTTCTAGTCCTCAGACAAAAAGCAGCAGCAAGTGACAACAGCCTGGGTAGCATAAGGCACTTGCTGCACATATATGCGAGGCCAGTGGGGGCTGAATTTGGCAAGGTTTCTTTGTTTGGTGTTTGTGGGAGCCACAGCACAGTTCTTCTACCTCCCCACCCTCACTGACCTGGCAGCTTATTCACATCACTGCCTCCCAGTGAGCTCCTGCTGCCCCACAGAACTGCAAAATCATTGCCTTTCCCTGCAGCAAAGACCACAGAGATACACCCCATATCTGTTCTACTTCTGCGTTCCCTCTCTAAACTTCAGAAAATCAAATGCTATTTGCTCCCAGCCTGCCTCTCTAGGGGGCTCCCATAACACTATTTTCTTTAAAAGTAAACGGGATGCCTCAACCACTGAGCAAATTTCCAAGCTGCAAGTTTCAGGGACTCAAGTGCTCATGCCTCAGGAATGATACAGCAAAGGGAATGACAAATAAGACTACAAATATTGCTACTAAGTCCCATTTGCTTTTAATATTGTAACCTGAGATACGAGCTGCTCTAAACTTCCTATGAATTTCCCTGTGCCAGAATAAATACTTTTTTAGTATATTAATTAACTTCAATATTCCAACTACAGACAGGCTGACATGATGACGTAGCCACTAGCTAGCCATAGGCAAGGTTAACAGGAATCTTTTTTCTTGGTTCCATGGAAGTGCCTGTTCATACCTCCCAGAAACACAAAAATGCAAAAAAATAACATTTCAGATCCTGTGGTTTGGTAACTTGGGCTCCACATGCTTAGCTCTGTAGTGCCAGCCACTGTGAGCTGTCTGTAGGTTTCTGCTCCACTGACAGCTGGCAAAGAGAAGCCTCACCAAAAAAGAAGCTGCCTCAGCTGAACCTTCAGAAACTACCTCACTTCTAGATGCTGCTGGTGGCTCCCACAGCCCAGCACAACACACTCCCCAAGCTGTATTAAAACACTTAGAGCAGCCAGAATAAGTGACTCAGTTGCTGCTTCTGCTCCACAGCATCCAGGACCTACCTGTCCAAGTCGTCTGGTTAGTTAGGACAAAAGCTTTGCACTGGGAGTAGCTGTCGCAGATCTCGATGGCTTCATTGACATCGAACACGGAGAGGAGGCAGCCCTTGTGATGGTAAGATGGCCAGCATCTGTAGTTCTCATCAGGAATAAAGGCTTCAGGCACCCGTCTGTACTCTGCAAATCAGAGCAAAGCAATGGTTTGAAAGCTCCGGTAAACTGGTTGTTTTTAACAGGCAAGGTTTATTAGAATAGCTTAGGAGCAGGATATACGACGGAAAAGCTGACGGGTTAGACTGTACCAGCCCTGGTTTACTCCCAAACGTGTTTATAGCTCTGCACCTTACTTTCCTTTTCCCTTCCTCCTTTCTTCTTCTCACCTTTTTCTCCAGAAAGCGTCTGTAAATAAACAGTCTGTGCACAAAACCCCTTCCCCTTCCCCACTGCAGTGGCGAGGCTTTGGTTTTACTAGGAGTTTTACAGGAAGAATGTCCCACTGAATAAACAGCATCCACTTGAATGAACTGACTCACTGTCCTACTTCTCAACAGTGAGCAGGATTGTCGGGGTGAGACCTGACCAGGCGTTCCCAGCCCTCCCTCTCCCTCAGAAGAGCATGCTATTTTTCTCCGGCTCCTTTAGAGAAGGAAGAAAAGACAGGCTTTTAATTAAGCAAACTTTTTTTGCTTGCTCAGATTAGGACAAAAGAGGAGTCGCTTGATGGGCCTCTGAAGAGAAGGGGGGGAAAAAAGTAGCGGGAGCATGTCAGCGTGGTCCTCGCCCAGCGCCTCCGCACTGCCTCGCCGACTGCTCCTCTCCCTTGGCTGCCGTTCAGTCTCACTTGCCTTTATGAGCTGCCTCTTGTTCTCTGTTCACAGCTCCTCTCACTTTCCCAGCCACTAACGGGGGTTTCTCTAATGAATGCATCAGCAAATTCAACCGATCATTTATAAACATTTCTATTTAGCCTCCAGACGCACAAATTAATGGTTCCCTCCTGTCTCTCCTCCCCACGTCCTATTCAAAAAACTAAATACATTCTGTATTTCTTCTAATTGTATCTATTATGGAAACCAGAGCTGCCTGCCCTGACTCACAGCCTATTCTTAAGTCACTTTGGTTCAGGCATTTTCTGCCTGGCTCTGCTGATTCAGCCTGCTAATATTTCATACAGCACATTGTAGGAACACCACTGAGTCAAAGGCGAGTGTGGTCTGCCACTCCAAACTGTCAGTATTTCAACCGGGAAAAGAAATGCACATTCACAAGTGTTCGTTCTCAGCACACAGTCTGAAATAGTGGGAAACAAATGTAGTAAATGCATTCTATTTTAAGCCTTAGCTCATTAAAAGTATCATAAGAAACATTCCCAAACAAGAAGCAAAATCAGAGCTGATCATGGTCCCAGTTAAATCAAAAGCAAAAAAGTTTTCTTAATTCAGGAAATGCAGATTAATGCACAAGAAGAAAAAAATCAAAATGTAGTTCCACATTATGACTGGTCATTTCTCCATCAAAAATATTTATGCGTTTCTTCTGAGGAGAAGTCAGAGCATAAATCAAAGTGCTGGATAGGTAAAAGTCCCTTTTTTCCCAGTTTCTGTATCAACTGTAGTGTAACAATAACTGAAGGTAACAAAATATTCTTTTATCTCCACATGGCAACTGCTGAGTATTGATTTGTACCTCACAGCCTAGGTCAGTAAAACGATGTGCACAAATTAAAAACGAAAAAAAATCAATTCCCTGTAGTTAGCACCATATGTAACCATTTGTATCAGCATACATGCCATGATGACTGGATATAAAATGTGATTATCCACAGCTCCTCCTTGCACGCCACAGAATTCACACTGCACTGTGCCAAGCCCCACACCACAGAGGGCATTCACAGAAGGATGGTCCTTGCTGTGGCAACAGGACATGAAGCTTGTGCCTGATTCTCCGTGTCAGCAGGGAGCGTGTCCTGGCCCTTCTCGAGGGCACTTCGGGAGTCTGACAGGCTCCACGCTGGGGCCAGGAGGAAGCTGCAGCATCCCTCAGCACACCATCACGGCGCTGAGCCTCAAGTCATGTCAGGTATTTTACTTCATGCAAGGGAGAAGCCCACCTTGAAGACCCTTATTTTGAATTATCATCCAATATTTAAACTCCTCTGAGCGCAGATATGCTTCTTAATAGGCCTATAGCACTTCCCTTCTCCTCAGCACTGCTCCTGGTACAGCTGTCAGGGGTTAGGCTCTCAGCTGACATACACAGACTTCAAAAGAGCAGCAGTGATTTACGTGACCTGAGGCTCTGTCAGAGGTAGGAGATAAAGTTCTCCCTTTCCATTGAGTTTTTCAAGGTGACCAAGCCTGGTAAATCATCTGGGCAGCTCAGACACATTAATCAACAGAGCTGGGCCAGCAGTAACTGCAATGGCAATGGCAAGGTCCTGGTTTGAGCGCGCAAGTGAGGATGGAAACAGCCATGCCAGGGTGGTCTCACCACGCAGAACAGCCCTATGGCTGTCCCTTCTCTCTTCGCTGCTCCCTGCCAGTTCCTACACAAGGGAAAGCCACAACCGTCTCCAATGGGAACAGGTAACAAGTACACAGCAGTGTGACACACGTGCAAAGAGCATTTTCCTTTGGCTGTGAGATCACTGAGCACCATACAAGTGAAAATGCTGCAGTCTAACTGAGAGCACACAGTCACACGGGCTCCACAAGGGCAGCTTCTGGCAGGGCCTCCAACTGGCACGGGCCACTGGATACCTGCAGTCTGAGGATCTGAGCCTACGCTGCCCGCAGGGAAGGGAGGGGGATGCAGTAAGGGGCAAAGGTGGGAAGGCAGCTCCTCTTCCTCCTTGCATGGCAAGCAGCAGTGATGGCTGCCGGGGAGTGCCTTCCCTTAGGAGCATCCCAATGGGAAGGCAGCCACAAGGAGTAGAGCGGGACACGTGATGGCTCTGCACCCTGGTTCCTGCTCCCACACCAGCCAGGCACTCCTGCTTGCCCTGGGAAGCCAACATGGGATCTCCTCTTAAACTGTTACAGTCAGAAACTCATTGCAACACCAACCAAGTGGTGGTCTAAGCAAACTGCATTTCTCTTCAAAACTCACTCCATCTCCAGCAGAGCAAGGCAGTTGCTTTGCCCATTTGCATGGTAAAGGCAAACATCCGTGGAATCTCCTGCTTGCATGGTGTCAAGTTAGGGAGCTTGCACTTTAGCCCTTACTTGTAAGAGTTGTGAAGAAATGCACTTCTCTCACATGAACTAGAAGGACCCTCCTGAAGGATGCTGCTCCACTGAGATATGTCCCAGCAATGACATTAGGTCCAGCCCTCAGAAGAGCTGGGCTTCCCTGACACCTTTAAATTATCATCTTGGACACCACAGTGCAGTTACTCAATTAAGCAGTACCCCAATGGCTTAAAGACAGCTCCAGCTCAAGTTTTTGTCCTGCCAAGACCTGAAACTTGCTTAAATGGAGTCCTTGGAATTTGAAGGCTCACAGCAGTAAATCACATCATAAAAAGGTCAAAGTTCTGGTCGATTTCCAGACTAATGGTGTTTAAAACCAATAAATGCTTGCCTAATACTATAAATGCAGCCATAAATTTACACTTTTGCGTACATACACATAGCTTGACAGAGAGTACATAAAGTCTATCAAGGTAATGGCAAGGAATAGATCAGAGAAATGCAAGGCATCCCTACTGGTATCAGCAGAAAAAGAATTCTTTCCTCCATCTACTAATTTTGTGAGGATTGAAGCAAATAAATGCAATGCAGTGGGTCTGATCTTAGTGTCACTTACAATGCATTTACTCCAGTTTAACACATAGGAGGTAATACAGGAGCTCACAATTACCCAGATAAATCCTACTCCAAAGCATTTTTTCTTGTAAACATTTTGGAACTTCAAGATACCTTGCTATGCTGAATCTGGGCAATTCTCAAAAGTTTTGTTTTGTGATAGTTTTTATAGTTTTAAAATATTTTTACAAGTTTTTTTTGATCAATCAAAACACGCTGCTTTGATCAGGCCAAAATCTTAGAAGCTCCTTAGCATGTTAGCCACATCCTCATGATGGCCACAGTGATCCTCAAACCAAGATCACTTACTTGTTGTGACAAGTAAGAGAGGCATCTTTAAAAGCAATCTGCAGCATCACTGACCAGTGCAACAGCTATAAAAGTAAGCCAATGTTTTAAATTCTTATTCTAATTTTTTTCCATCAAAAACCACCTGGACTGTCCCCCAAAGCCGAGTACAATCTATAAACATAATCATTTTCACTGTACTAGACTGAATCATATAAAGAGCTCCACAAGTATATAATAAACTATGTGAAACCGCCTGTGGTTTCCCCCTTTTAGCCTGTCTGAATCACCCTAAATCTGACTTTAATCAGTCCTAATGACCGTTTATTTCAGCCACAGCAGCCAGACTGCATTTTTACTACCAACTACAGCTACTTGTTGGAGATTTGCCCAGTTCTCTTATCACCTGCTAATACACTGTGGGTCAATGACAGAGAAGAAGCCATGTTCATCCTTGAGAGAAAAATCATGTTGCTCCTTTTTCTCCCTCCTTTTTTCCTCCAGTCTCAAGAGGAACACTGGCAGTGGACTCTGGAATTGCTTTTAATTGCTTTGCTTAGGAGTAAGCAGAAAGAGCCTGATCTTGCCAATATCAGCAAAAAGTGGCATTGAGCAGTGTTTTGTTCTACAAACAGTCCCCTCCGATTCCCAGGGAGCTTTTGGAGAACAGTATTGGATCCAAAATAGACAATAATACACTGATGTTTTTAGTACGCTTCATTTTATGCTGAACTTTTCCTCATGTTCCAATACCTCACACTCAAACATGCTTCTGACAACAGGCCTCGCCAAGCACCCTGCACAGCTTGCTACGGAAAGCGACTTTTTGGTATGTCTGAGGAAACGAGAGGGCAGGCCTATCCCGCAGGCCTCTGCTTTCAATCAGTCCTGACGCATCCCAACTGTTTGGAAAGACAGGCTGGCCCGGCAGGACACGGCTTTGCCGTCAGACCAGGAGATAGCCCTGCTCCTTTGGGGAGCGTTTCCGTCCGCTGGCAGTTTCCTGCGCGCGGGCTGGGAGCGAGGCGAGCCTTGTCTCTTTTTATGCACTTCCATTGTGCTGGCAGTAGAGCCGTACTTAAATCGGTATGCAGGCTGTCACCGAAACACAAATAAATAACGAGAGGAACGACATGTTCCCTTACATTTTATTCCTGTTAACATGACACAGCTGGAACATTTTTCCTGCCTAATGCCCCACATCCCTGGGAGCTGCTCCATACCCACAGCCACCTCTGTGGCACACAACAATTTACTGAAGGCAGCAAGCCCAAAATCATCCTACAGATGCTTAAACACTGCATGTGGTCCACCCAGTCATAAAAACAATGATGCTGACGATGGACAAGCCAGAAGTTGCCTACAGTCACGTGTTGGGGCATTTAAGCTTGAAGACAGATGCCCATAGGACTTATAAAAGACACTCGGTGACTTCTTCAGTGTTCTGTAAGGGAACTGAGGACCTCAGCAGAAAGTATTTTGCTGTGCACTGCCAAGTTGGACAGGGAGAAGTTTAGCAGCAGCAGAACACATTGCTCAGGGAACAGGGCAAATGGTTTGCACAGTGGTGGAGATACGAGTGAGCAACAACCACCTGGTTGTGGTCGCTGCACAGCTGCACAGACCCACTGACCTCCCAGTGCAAAGGAACCTGCTCCTGTATTCCTGTATCCCTGCTGGGATTGCCCGGCTCCTGATGGGAGAGCCCTCCGAGCAAGGCAGGGGGTAAAGGGAGATTTTCTGCCCTGTGCTCCTTTCCCCCTCAGCCCTGAGGGCTCTGGGAAAGGGACACCGAAGGCACATATATAAAAATAATTTAAAAATATGTAAGATTAGTAAGATTTATTATAATACATTAAGATAGAGCAGGAATCTGGGCTGCAGTTTGTTCCTGATTTCAATAATTCTTGGGTGGATTTACAATTTCCTAAGCAGGTTGCTATAGTGACCCTGCAGAATATTTTTTTCAAAACACTGTTGTACTGTAAATATTTACATACAGCATAATCCTGCCAAATTGTCTTGAGACAAAGGAAAACACAACGTGTCCTTGCTTTATGTCCAGCCTTCCAGCTTTTTTAGCTTTGAGAATGCGCTTTCAGCTAACAACAGCAGCTAATTACAGCTTTCTGTGGGCCTGCACACCCCCAGACCTAATAATGGGTCATCTATTAGCTTTAATGAATAACAAAGCTATCCGATTTACGAGTGTTAGCTGATTTCACGCATTTCTGAGTAAATTCTGAGTTAACTGAAGGGCTGGGGCTTAGCTCAAGGGCCAGATACTCGGTACAAATCACTGTCACTTGATTGAAGTAATAAAAACGTTGATACTGGGGCATGATTTTACTGACGAACATCAGTAATTTTTTTATGGCCTCCTTAATCTGGATAATTAATGGAATGATTTAATCGTTTTTAGGTAACATATGTCAGAAGAAATACATGGTTCCTGTTTTAATTCACATTCTTCTGGGTTCCAGCACAAGAGGCCAACAGCCAATAGAATATAAAAGTATTTGTTCCTGGTGTTGTTTTAAACACTGCAATGTTCCCATATCAACATGAACAGCAGTGTGATTTATGATTGCAGAACACATACACAGCTATCGAATGTCTCCCACGCCTCTACTCTAGGATACTAAACCAAAGTCCAGGGCATAATATAATTTACAGCACTATAAAATCTTTACAACTGAAGCACAGTGAAAGCTTAATATCCAAGACCTTCTGTAATATGACTATGTCATCTTGTTGAAGTTTATTTATGGGAACACTCGGGCTGACAAGAACTTTCTTCGTGTCACTTCCCTACTGCTTATCAATATCACCTTTCTCACTTTGTGGTGTTCATAGCAGGAGGTCTTCCTTTCAAAAACATAAGTTCACACAGATAACACACTGTTTCCTCAACGTTAATGTTTTAGTTATGGCCTTATGTGACTTGCCCAAGATCATGATCTCGCCTTTCCTAGTATGAATTTACAATGCTCTGTCCAAGATAGTGCATAGTTCCAAGCATTTAAAACCTAAGACAAATTCTGAAGCACCATTACCTGAACCTTCTGTAGTTTCTTTTCAAAACCAAACAAAAACAAAACCTTAAAATTCTTGGATCTGAATTCTCCTCCTGTTCTTTTAGGATTTCAAAATAGATCGTGCACCAGAAAGGAGTTATTTTGTCACAAACCTTTAGATGCCAGGAGACTGGCATCACAAATTCTTGTCATTTCTACTATTTGTGAGAGCGAAAATCCCGGGAGTGAGTCACCTTGTGAGATTTCTATCATCTGGAGCAAAATGGATACAAACTTGTGCCTCTCCCATCTTGGCACACATTGGGGTATGAATGCAAAGCTGATTAACTCCAGTCTGGCCTGAGAACCATACGACCTTCTTTAATTTTATCTTAACTTAGTATTGGATGAAAAACACCTTTGTTGAACTTCCTCTATGCTGCAGAGCAACACAGAAAGCATTTTATAAAATCACGCAATCTTAAAAAATTTTTTTTTGTCCAAACAGGGCCAAAGCAGGACCTCAACTGACAGCTTGGGAAGATATCACAGTTGTTCCTTTTTATCCCTGTCTACCAAGATTTATACTAAAGATTCAGTCTGCTCAGCTGTTCAGCCTTGGTTTCGGTGGTCAGGATGCCATCTCAGCTGTAACGTCCTGCCAGTAGAAGAGGCTGCTTCCCTGGACACCACTCCCTTCCAGGACACCTGTCACCCTCTCCTGCAACTTCACTGTACCACAGGAGAATTCCTCATTCCATTATCTCTGAAAAAATTCTAATTAGTAATTTCTAATTCCATAATCTCTGGATTGAAAATATTAAAAACTAATTCCAGCACAATATTAATATCAAGTACCAGTCAAATATCAGTTGGGGAAAGATTATGGTTGGAATTAAAATGATACAAGTGGGTATGTAGGCACATTTTAACCCTCATGATATGACTTCTTCATACTTGCCTGGCAAGGAAAGGGAGTCTTAAAACAGAAATAAATCACAACACCTTTTCTGTTTGGTTAAAGTAGCCTTAGAACAAACAAGGAACAGACCTGCGCATCTTAAAGTCACGGCAGCTAAGTCTGAGAACACATCTAAGTGTAATTTCCAGTAAGATACCCAATTCCTCAGGCTTGCCCCTGGTTGAAAACCTTTTCCTATCAAGGAATTCAGTATTACACTCATGGTATTTAATGTACATTATCCAATACAAAAAAACCACAAAGCTTCTACAGATGCTCAACATTTTTGGTCACACTGTAAAGTGCCTAAGTCCATGAGCAGTGTCCTGCAAATAAAAAGGGCTCCTTGCAGAGCATCACTAACCACGGACATGGGCAGTGGATTCCGTGTTAGATTATCCAGGACTCTACAGAATTAAACGAACACAAAAACGTGTAATTATTACAGTAGCTAAATATACACGGAGCTCTGCTCCGTATCAGTGGAAACCTGCACAGTTACACTGACTACTGCTGTCCAAAGCTTCTCTCCTTGAGAGTCTTTATAAACATGACAGACCTCTAAAATCCAAAAATTTCACCTTGTCCTGATACAGCGGTGAGATCTGGAATCAACCAGAATCATGGAACAACTTCAGCTCTCCTGGCACTTCTTCAACAAAGGACATGTTTGTACTATTGATTGTACTGCTGAAAATAATTTTGCTGTGTTGACAGGTATCACTCAGCACAGATTGTGATGAAAAGCTGAAAATTAGAAAGTTAAATGAACACCTGCAACAATTTTCCTGCCAATTTTACAACAAAATAAATATTGAATTATTCTGATAAGTGGGTCAAATTCATCCCTGGTATCACGGCCCTTTGAGGTTAACAGAGCTACAACCAGAATGAATTTGGCTCCTGTGTCTCTTTCATGCTTCACTGAACTTTTCAAACCCCCTGTGCCAATATTCATCTTCATTTAGAACCCATCTTTCCCTCTTCACCAAGCTTTTGCAGCAAAGCCATAATCTTCCTATCAACTTGCAGTCAATTATGTTGACAGTTTGACATGAACATTGTACATACACAAAAATAATTTGCAAAACAGCTTTTACAATTGTTGGGCTTAACAGTCATTTCCAGCACACATAATATTCTTTGACGTGTACAATTCCACAGCTATCCTTCTAGGAAGAACACGCACCACTTTATACCACAGCTTGAACAGCATACATATTATGAAAAAGATACTATTATTCAGCCTTGTTTTCATCCTACCCTTTTTTTAATTTTTTTTGTTCTATTGCTAGCATAAGCTGAGGGACATACTATTTTTCCCTTGCAAAGGAAGTAAAAATTTTATTCTTCCAATCTTCAGGTGCTTATGTCACAAGAAATTCCTTTAAGTCCCAGGAAATCCATGGAAGGTTACGGCCTCATGATTGGATTCTCCCCAGTATATGTTCAGGCAGGTTCTGATACTACAACAGCAGTGTGTGGATGTGATGAAACACATTTTCCATAAATCTGTCATGGAGAACTCCCTTTGGATCTCCTTATTCCCATTACAGCCTGCTCACACTTACGGATGTCCAGCTAACATCACTTAATGAGGAGGGTTACAGGAGGCTTCCAGGAAGCAAAAAGCAGATACAATACTACCACATGCATGATTTCAAGGACTACTGAGCCTTCTTTTCTGCACATTTGCCCTTGCAAACCTCAAAACAATGACAAAGTCTCAGATTTTAAGTTTCAAGAAGACGACTTTACCAGCTTTCGGCATCCGGGTTGTGTTCTGCAGGTACTCCCCACTCTTATACAGATTCAAAACTCTCTCCAGCTGAGCAGCTGTCTCATCTATTCCCCAGTGAAGTTCTCCTTTAAAAGCAGAACAAAAGAATGACTTAGATGAGGAGCATCCTGCACAGGACGAAACGAGGTCGCATTTGAACGCAGCCCTGAGCATGCGGGGCCCCGCGGTGCCCTGCTCCTTGGCAGGGCTGTGACGTGGGCAGGAAATCCCTGAGTTCCTACAAGTCAGGTTTCACAGCTGACATGGCCCAGGCATTCCGGAGGCTGGCTTTTCCAGCTGGCAGCCCCAGGCCTGCAGGCAGAAAACACTGAGAACTCCCCACAAGGGATCAATGTCAGCCAATACAAAGAACTCCAAAACTTTGCTTGTTCATTAGCTACAGCCCAGCATCAGTCATTTCCCCCTCAGATGCACACTGGAGCAAGACAATGAAAAACCCTCAAATCAGTTTTACAGCCAGCTACTCTCGTCTCAAAGGCACTACCTTGGTAATCAGCAAAGATCTATGGAAATGTCAATTGTGCCTCTGGCTTCTGAGGTATAAAACACTACTGGTATCATTGATAATGAGAAAGTAGCCTGGGTTTTATCATTCAAATTTCCCTTTTCAGGGACAGAAGTTCTTCCAGAACCCCCAAGGAATTGCGTTCTGATGCAGTTCACCTCAGTGCTGAGGTGTCAGGATGAAATGAATACCTCTGTGAAGCCTAGATAAAATCTAAAAATAGGATTTCTCTGATGTATGGGCCCATTCTTGCCTTCTTGGTATGGGAGCAATTTTATCCCGGATAGAAAAACAATCTGGTTCTATTGCAGTGAGCACAAAAGCAGCACCCTCCCCTCCCAAACATGACAGTTACACTAAAAAGCAAATACTTGGCATTACATGTTTATCGTGATTACCTGTTGCATTGACTATCTTATCCAGTAATGGTCTCAGTGAGGCTGGAGCACTGTGTGGAAGAAGATAGGTAAAAAAAAACCTGCAACAGAAAAGTAATCGATATTGAATTTTTTTTTTTTCCCACAAGAGTTTACAAACATCTGGTAACTCCTGAGCATCAGAAGGAATAAAATTCCTATTGCTTATATGCCACTGACCTATGCAGGAAATATAATGGTATTCTATACTCAAATAAATACATAGCTGAGACTATTCACACGGCTGTCTGGCATACCTAGACCACGCTGCTACATACAAGGCTGCCTTGTACCTACCTGTAAATGTTCCATTAATACAGCAATTTGCTGTGAAGCCCCATGGATTGTGACTATTTGCAAAGCTGTCTATATTTTAACAAACCAAAAGGATGCCATCAACCCCGTAAGTCTTGGGTTTGTTTTTTTTTCAAACCTTGAAAGTTCATAAATTAAATTTCTGTTCATTTCTAATAACTGAAATTACTATTTTCTTTATTACAGTTTTCTTAGACTTTCAAATTAATTGCCAGGAGCAAGCCGCCTTCTATTGTTTTAATGGTTCTGGAATACAGAATGTCCTCTCTGTTCCTGTCATTTATCTATACTCAAGATGCATTCATGTAGGTATTCATTGATGGATGTAGAATCACAGAATCACAGAATGAATGAGGCTGGAAAGCACCACTGGTAGTCATCTAGTCCAGCCTCCCTGCTCAAGCAGAGTCCCCTAGAATGTTACTTAGGATTATGTTCACGTGGCTTTTGAATATCTACAGAGAAGGAGATTCCACAACTCCATTTTAATACGTTTTATTACAAAAGAAAAAACAATATGCCATTACCACCCCTTGAAGTACATTCAATTTTCATATTCTTCCTTTAGAGTTCTATTACTCTGCCAATACTACTACCTATTGCAACAAACTCAGTGCCACAGAAACCTAAGATGGAGATGGACAGGTCAGGATCTGACAACATAAACAGAACTATTGGACATAAATATTAGCTAAAGAAAAGAACAGGAACATAATTGGGATATTGCCCTGCTTCACATCTAACTTGCAAAGTAAACAATTTTTCATATACAGAGACCACACTGTCAAATGGAAACCCCCAGGGACTTGTGCTCAGGAGAGAGACCAGCAGATGCTTTACATAAGCACAAATTAGAAAATTCAGTTACTGATACCAAAGATTGATCATAGGTGCAGGTATTATTGAGCTGACACTCTACTTACACAATTAATATTTCTTTGAGAATGTAACTCCCTTTTTCATCCCTAACAAAAATAGTGTTTATGATTTTCCCAAGTGGAATAATCCACTAGTAGGTTTTCCTGGCAATGAGTATGAAACAGCCAATGTAAATACGTACAGAAATCTGAAGAGCAGCACAACATTTTTAACAAATAATTTGTCTGATAAATTTTACCTCACTGTTTTTGCTTAGAGATTATCCCTAAAGGAGAGTCCAACTGATTGTGAATAGTTCTTTGCAAAAATTCAGTAGCTGTCACTAAGTTTGCTCAATGCTGGCTGGAAGCAAGTCACGGAGGTTATTGTATTTCCATAGCTCCAGCGCTACAGAAACATACGACTGTTCTACTGCAAACACCCACACGTGAAATCCTGACACGTACAGACACTGGAGTCTGCACAACTTAATCGCAGGAACATTTGTTATTCATCGATTCCAGGGCCAGTGGCATCCCCTGTGATATGCATAACACAGACTGTCAGATCCTTTTACATTCGTTTCTACAAATTGTTTCTTTTTGAGAACTATCTGATCCTAATTTAAGAATTCTCAATGAAGGAGAATTCATCTCAGCCATTGGTTAACAGCTCAAAATATTACTTACGTTTACTTTTAAAACTGTACAGTGCTTTGAAAACTGTTCCCCCAAACATCTGGAGGAAAACACAGTGAGACACATTTGCGACAGGAGGTAACCACCTGAAAGTCAAGATGGGCCAGTTCTTGTAGAGGTTTCTCCCAAATGTTTTCTCTCCTTTAATTATTTACCTCATAAAGAATCCAGCTAGATAGATTTAAGTATGCTTTCAAGGCTAGGGTGTGCTATGTTTTAAAATTACAAGGGGTTTATGCATTGTTTGACATATTGCTGCTTTTGACTTCTATCTAACAGCATCAGAGGGCAACCTCTAAGCCTAGAGCAACAGAGTGCACCTATGAAAATAACAAATTTACCAGCCCATCCCTAATGAAGTGAGGATTTCACCTTCCAAGACAAGTGCACAGGGTTTGTTGTAACACCTTAGCATGGGTGGTCACAGCCTCCCACACCACGAATCCACCGTTCCACAAAACGCCACTGTCTCTACGGGATTCAGGCAAAGCAGGGGCTGAGAACACTGGGGCACTGTGCATGAAATACACACTCGAGAGCAGCTCAAAGGCAATACTAAAACTGCATTAGAAAAAGAGCACTTCCTCCAGCGTGACCAGCAACCTGCCACAAGCCCACCACACCACAGACATGTCCCCACTTACAACCGAGATGGATGAGTGCCTATTAAAGGTTTCTTACCCAGAAACAGCAAAACAGTCTTAACCAAAAGCTAGCAAGCTAAGCAAGATCTTTAAGCCAAGCAAATGGAAATGGAAAATCTTGCAGGACACACTAAATACTGCGCTGCACAACTGCAGATGGCTGTCATGTGGCCCATTTCACTGTGGTCAGCTAACGTGACACACATGCTGGTGAGCGCCCTGCGACCAAAGCAGAAGACTCTCTTTGGAGCAGCCTCTCCTCACTGTGGTCTGGAAGGCAGTGAGTGGCATGGTACTTGAAAGCGAAGCCTAAGAAATGAGCACACTATTATGGCACTGCTCTGAGATCTGCATCCTCCTGTCTGGATCAGCCAAGGCGGCTGCCTGTCCCAGCAGCGCCCATCAGACGGAGCGGCAATGGCAGGACGAGCACGGCACTGAGCATCCGCTACTGGCTCCCTGGAGAGCAGTGATGTGGGTCCCCCAGCACCCCACACCGCCCACTGAGGGAGTGATGGCTGATGCGGGAGAGCCAAGACCACAAACACAAAGCCATCGCCCAGAAGGACCCAGCTGTAAATTTGGATACGCCTTTAGAATCAAATTTGGAAGATGGCTGCAATCGTTGAACACTTCCTTCAGAACGGCCAACTGGTCCAGCACGGCCCATCGGCCACGTGTCCCCCACTGTGGGCACAGCACTGGGACTGAGTCCCCCAGCACCTGCTCACACAGACCAGGGGCTGTGTGGGGAGGGTGAAAAGACCACCCCTTGTTTAAAAGGTTTGGGCTTAGACCCCAGATTGTCACAACTAAGGGTGGTTCTGGCGGCCCCAGGGCTGTTATCACCTTAGCACGGCGGGCTCCAGCAAGGCAGGGAGCATTGAGCCAGAAGGCAGGATGTAAACTGAGCTCTAACTCTGCCTCTGAAGCCAACCCTTTGCTCAGTTGGTGGTGCAAAACACGTGATGACCTCTCTTAATTCACACCAAAGAGCTGCTGGGATAGTCCCACCACAGAGCTTGTGGGCCCCCAGCTCTGCAAGTGCTTCTGCTTCACTCCTATGAAAATCTCTACTTGAGTGAAGCATTCAGTGGGCTTCAACCAACACAGAATTAGACAGAGTGGTGAATCACACTCAGAGTATGCAAAACATTTCAAAAGTTATAAATGCCATGTATTTTCACAAATGAAACAATTATTCGTGGCTTCACTGCTCCTGGGTATTGTTTCTGAGACAGTATGTGCTCATTGATGTGAATAACTATAAAGGATGCTGGAGCTCTAGGCCCACTCTCAATTCTATATGACTTTATCTGATCACAGACCTGTAGGCATTGTAGAGATTCCTCTTTTCGTTCATGCTCTGACACCGTCCCTCAACCGAGCAGGGCAGGGTGAAGTTTCTCGCAGGGAATTCCATGAAGCAGTCGCTGTTAGTGGTGCAAGAGCTCTCCTCAATGCTGGCATCATCCAGATCTGTCACCTTCAGCTCCCCATCCACGATCACAAACTGCCGAGGGCGAAAATCCAGTAACGTCACTGAGCCAAGAGGAGAGTGAGCCAAATAATGCAGAAGCCGCACTAAGCTGAGGCATATCTGAAACACAAAAACATGGGTACCTCACATTACTTTCTCAGTGCAAAGTATACGACAAATCCACTTTAGCTGAAGATATGTTCATAAATTTATGACTTAATATAAGCATTATAACTTACTCTCAAAATTGAATGTTGCAACCAAGGTATTTTTCACAGGATTAACATAGCTGATTGTAAAACCCTGAGAGACTTGAAACAAAAATAAACTTCTTTACAAGTGCTTTCCCACACTACTCTTGAAGCAGGGCTCATTGTTGCTATTCTTACTTTTAAGAGAAATAAAAGCATTAACTTTTAATAACATATTACGTACAGGCGTTGACCACACAGTCTGATCCTGCTCTTTTACAAACTCCAGGTCTGGAAATTTTGGCTGGACCGCCCTGCACCCATGCCTGGAGCTCCAACTGCAGACAGTGTCTGAATTGCCTCTGTACTGATCCTGCCTCTTGACTGTTTTTATAATTTTTTTCCACTGTTTCGTCTGATGTTTTCCTTTTTCCAGGGGAGAAGGAAGCAAATTCCCAGGAAGAGGAGCACCCCAGGTTCACTGTAACTCTTCACCATGCCTCAGGGTAAGCGCCTTTGTCTGCCTGCCTCAGTGGGTCTGCCTTGGTGGATCCTCATGCACCACTCTGAGCCTGAGGTGGGAGCTCTGTGCTGATGTTTCACTTTTCCACTGCAGGTTAGAAACTTGAGCAACTCTTGCTAGACAGCAACCCTGATGAACATTGAATTCAGCCCCCTTACCAAAGTCCTGTTTTCAATTCATGCATTCCTTTAGAGTCCACTACGTAACCTATTAATCCAAATGTCGCAGTAATATGAACACAGTTAAATACCGGAATTTTTATTTTACGTATTAAAGAAATAACAGGTCTTGTTCAGTTTAGTAGGCTTTTCACAGTTTTATATACAAGCTTTGTTTTCTATTAAAATACAATGTTAGGGCATGCGCATTGAAGTAGTCAAATCCAAATTCAATCTTGGGGCTTAAAAAATACACTCAAGGGTGCACCTCAATGCATCCTTGATAAGAGAGCTGAGCATAGCTGAAGCTATCCCTCACAGACCCTCCACTTGTGAGACATTAGAACCATCTCATGCTTCTACATAATCCTTCTCCTGGTTGACCAGACAAGAATATTTTTCTCCTACTTACAGGATACCATAGTTCACACGGAGATGTTTGTAGGTGTAGATAGGGCCTGGTTATGGGATGCTAAACTTGACCACCCTTACCTCCCCTTGGAAGGACACAGAACTCATGTATGTGTTATCCAGCAATACACTGGATAGAAAAAGCACATCCAGCCCAAGCTAACCTCTAACGTAGGTATCTTCAAATGCCAACAAACCCAGAATTTAGCTTGAACAAACCCACAGGTTGTCATCCAGAATTATTGCCTTTTCTTAAATGCCAAAAAGCCCCTGCTCCTGCACCAGAAACCTCCATGACCAGCCCCAACAGGCTCTGCCGTGCAGACGTGATGAAGGCTGGGACTGCAAATACCCCCTTACAACAAGGTTTAAGCACACAGATGAAGGCTTTGCTCTGTGTCACACACCTCTGGCTTACTCAGCTTACTGCTGAGTCCCTCCACACAAGGAAATTATCATTTGTAGGAATAACCCCATAGATTTATGCAGTCATTTTCAGGACTTGATCACAAACAAGTCTCACATATCAAGAAGACACAATTTTATTTCTGTGCTTTCTCTGTTAGTTGCATCCTAGACAAACTAATGAGCATGACATCATTTAAGACTTCATTACGGTGACCACAGGAATGTTTCACCTGTAATTCTAACTCTGTGAACCAGCTCAGCATCTTCATCTAATTCTCCTTTATCTCCCTTTGCAACTGCTCACTCAGAAATATCCACACTGGAAGGAAACTTCTCTCTTCATTACCCATAATCTAACATATCTCTTGGTAATTTATTTTGTACATAATTGCTGTCACAGTCCATTATTTGCATTCCCTGGATGAGATGAGCTAAAGGCAGGTGGTCCTGTGTTTTGGGAACCCTGCTGAGTACCTCCACTGCTTATCAAGACTGCGCTTCTTTCAGGAAAAGGGAGCTGAAGCTTAGAGCAGGGAACACACTTGCTGCAGCTGTACAAGTAAAATAAACTCTGCCAGGGAACATTCCTGGGCACAGAAACTTAATCCCGCTTGCACACTGGCTAGCATGGTCTCTGGCCGGGTCTGACCAGGACCGAGGCTGTTCTCCCGCACTGTCCCCAGGCACGATCCCGAAGGCAGCGTAGCCCGGGGACTGTTTCCAACAGGAATCCTGCTTGCAGCCTTCAGAGAGTGCAGGAATGCAACAGCACAGCCGTGGGCTGCACCTTGCTCTTTCGACTCGGAGCTCACTCAGGCGCACTTTTAATTTTCTGGCACAGATGCAGCCAAGCAATCCAAAGTGTTTCAGATGGAGACTGCTGCTGCCTTTCAGCGTCCTAGGGAGTTAACCTCAGACAACGACACATCCCCACATACACCAAGTGAGACAGCGCTGTCTTGATCAAAGCATTGCTGCAGTCTGGCTTCATTTTGGACAAATTAAGTGTGACCTTCGTGCTCCTGGTAAATTGCCAGTGCGGTGGACAAAGTGGGTTTGAGACTTGTGTACATTCGTTTCACTCTTTCCCCAGGAAAAAATGAACAGAGCAGGAAGCAGTAGAAAACAATTATAAAACAAACCTACGATAAAGATCAGGAGAAAAATGTAACATCCTTCTATTGTTTAAATCCCAGTTGCAGAGCACAACGCCAAAAATCCTGGGCCTCAAGCTTTAACAAGTAAGAAATGTTTTGAGGTATCATGTAAAAACCATATAACTGGTTACAATTAGATAACATCGACAGACAAAATAACACAGTATCTTAAACACTGCAGAAGGCGAGTGCTAAATACTGCTTCTAAACCAAGATGTAATCAGATGCAAAACAAACATTTAATAAATGTGAATTGCACTGAAGAGTACACAACCCCTGCTTCATAATATTATTTATCTCTCGCTCTCCTTGAAGTCCTTATAAAACAGTCGTTACTCACCCGAAACCTGTCTTCCCAGGAAGTCTGTAAAAGCTGAATCATCTCTAAAGGCGAGCCCAGTTCAGTGATGGTCGTCAGTGTATCTGGGATGTCATTGCTGTCTTGGTAGCAATAGCCGTAGAGCTGAAAACAATCACAACCAGGCAATATCAGCGTAATGCACCTTGGCGTGTGGATTCCCAAAGGAGGCTGTGAGCAGGTTTTCTGGCAGTATTCGTGACCCTGCAGGAAACCCTCGCTGGAACAGCCTGGTCCTGAAGGACTCTGTCCAGTGGAAGCAACCCACTCTGGAGCAGTTCGTGAAGAACTGTGACCATGGGAAGGACTCAACACCAGAGTGTTCATGTAGGATTGTCTCCCGTGGGAGGGATCTCCTGCTGGAGCAGGAGAAGACACTCAGGAGCCCTCCCCTGAGGAGCAAAGAGCCACAGAAACAACATATGATGAACTGACCACAACCCCCATTCCCATCCCCCTGCACTGCTCAGGAAAGCAGGCACGGAAATCGGGAGAGAAGTGGAGCCCAGGAAGAAGGCAGGAGTGGGGGGAAAGTGCTTTTAAGATTTGGTTTTATCTTTCATTACCCTACTATGATTTGATAAAACTAAATTAATTTTTCCCCGAGTCAAGTGTTTTGCCCATGACAGCAATTGCTGAGTGATCTCTCCCGCTCCTTATCTCAACCACAAGCCTTCAGTTGTATTTTCTCTCCCCTCTCCAGCTGAGGAGGGGAGTGAGAGAGCAGCTTTGGTGGGTACCTGGCACCCAGACAAGGTCACCCCATGACAAATGTATGAGAAAAAAACATAACAATAACAATAATAGTAATAATAATAATTTAAAATATCTATGAATGCAGAAACAGAAAACTATCTGAGGAAAGGTAATTTAACCTATGCAATACCTGGCTAAATAATACTGACTTTATGCTTAAAAAATATTATTAAATAGTTTTAATGACATTTTCCATAGGACTTCTGTTTGTGCCTTGAGTGGTAATGTGTATTTCAAAGACACAGCACCTTGAAAAGCAATTGAAAAGCCAACATTTATCTTTCCCCAGCCGGAAATTGCCTCACTATACCTGATAAACTTCTGTGTACAGTATCATTAAAGCAGGGCAAATACTCCAAAATACTATTTGCCAGTAGCTTCTACAATTTAAAAGCATTTAAATGGCAATTTCAGCCATACTCCAGCTTCTTCTTTTATTTGCTTTCCAAGGATATTTGAATGATTTCCACTCGCACAAATAATTGCACAAGAAGAATATTTAAAGCCTGTGGAGGAGAGATTGTCTTGCTTTATATGGAGCGGGACAATGTCTGACGGGCTGGGGGACAGGCTTTTATGAACTCCCTGCCAAGCCCTGGCAGAGAGGATGTTAAATGAGCCAGATAAGGATCTGATCACAACTTTCCAGCCAGAACAGCATGCACATGAAATAAAATTAAATGTAATCTCTGACCCCGGTCAAATAAAACATACAGTAAAAGGGTCGGTGTGAAAATACAGCATTAAAGAAATGCCCTGCTGCTATTCCTCTACTGCCTTGCCCTGAGCAATTTGATTTTTCAAACCTCTTCTCATTTTAAAAAGCTCAGGGAAGATGACAGGGAGTTCGTCTGTGCTGAGGGCACTCGGATAGGGCCATGCAGAGGAAGCCAGGCTCAGGCAGACCAGAACAGGGACCAACCTCAAATCATGAGGAAAGCAGAGTGCCATGGCTGGAGGGAGCAGCTGAGGCTGCACACAACCCCTGCGAGCAGATTCCAGCATCCAGCACATTCTTACAGCTTGTGACCTCCCCAGGCAGAAAAGCAAAGACGAAGCTAAAGTCAGCAAATACTGGATTTGTTATGAACCATGCTGTTAGTTCTGACCGTAGCTGTCTACATTTAAAGGAAAAAAGGGTGCCAAAAAATGTAAAAGAAGTAAACAATTTTTCTTTTTGGTGTAAAAATGGCACTGTATTTCAAAACAGCTGCTTAAACACGGACATTAACCTAAACAAAAAAAAAGAGCTAGAAGATTCTATTTTAAAACATGCCAAAAAGAGGATTTGTCATAGATGCCGATATGAACATCTGAAGTAGGAAAACGGACCTTTGTCTTTACTGCCACAACCATGACAAAGATATCAACAGCAATAATTTCTCCATCTAGAGCCATTCAGACCAGACTTGGGTTTGTTCCTTATCATCCGTGACACCATTTTTGTGCAGTTGAATGCCAGGAGTTAAATCTTAGAGGATCATATCAGCACAACTGTTTAAGCTATCTATGCTAACCAAAAGTTAAATTAAATCAAATATTTACTACAATATATATTATTTTCTCAGGGAAGGTTGGATTCTGCAGTCCTTACCAGCTACTTCCCATCCCTCGTGTGTGTGGGCACACTAAGGAGACAGGATGAAGCTTGGCAGGTTTGAAAACCCTCACTTCTGAGTGTCAAAATCTAGCATCTGTCTCTGTATCATCTGCAGAATTCAGCTCTTGCCTTCAGCACAATAATACCATCCACTGGGAAAAAGCTGTAAGAGAAATTAGCAAGCAATCCAGACTGGAAAATCACAGTACTGCAGTAACTGTTGGTTCACAGTAACACTGAATACAAAGAAGGTATCATTCTCCATCAGACATTGTCAACATTTCTGAGAACAGCTCCAGGTGTAGAAACACAGAAGACAAACAACAATTATCCACTCCTTTTGATTATACAATAATAATACTACATATATTTAATATAATAAAAATATAATAATATATATATTTACACAGAAAATAAATTAGTCTCACTATATATTTATGTGCATATGAACACATGAGTGGAAATTAATTACAGTACCTATTTGTGTCTAACTCGATCCATGAATGTCAATAGTAATAATAACAAATTAGGTTTGCTCTCAGATAGCTGGAACTTTGCTCTTAATTCTTTCATTTTAGTGTCCAGTTTGTACCTTGGCAAGAGTGTTCACTGCCAAGTATATGACTGTATCTATAATCTAACCTGTGCTCTTTATTGATTTTACTTAAGTGAAACCTCTCCAGATACAGTGTTACTACATAATTTTATAGAGTTATAAAAAGCACCAAAGTCTGAAATATAAAGGATTTATTGGGCTGCATTTATACTTTTCTAAATGAACTCCTGAAACTAAATGCAAAAATGCACATGTAATTACATGGCCATATTTGTATGTGCAATTACCATGATTACAAACTGGGCAAGTCCCAACAGCCAGTTAAGCATCTGAAATGGTTACATCCATCCCCTCCCGATGAACCACCACCCAGCACACAGATGTTACAAAATACAGAATATATAGAGATGCAAAACATTCCCAGGCAGCAATACTGAGGCCTTTCGTTTAAAAAGCTGACTTATACAACGCAAGAATCAAGTACAAGGGTACTACCCAAAACACTTTTTTTTTAACTTCCTTTTGTTTTTGTCCAATCCATTTTAAGGTCAGAAATGAGACAGAATGGTTTGTATTCCCAGACAGTGAAGTAAGAAACAGATAGCTGGTGCATACAATAACAAGAAAAATAACCACACGGGGAAACTGAATATAGCTGGAAGCAAAAGATGAGCCAAAATATCTCCTCTATCTGAAATTCTATTAGGTTGGACATCATTCTCAGCGTCACAAAGCTACACTTCAGACATATTGAAGAGTGATGGTTTTCATACGCTTTTTCAGTATGGTTCCAATTAAATGAATGGAAAGAAATACAATCCCACATCTTTTTGCTATCTCGAGTCACTGCATTTAAATGCCACCCCAATATATTTTTGTGTAGAATCTAATAGCAAACAGTCACGATACTGGGATGCCTTTCTGTCTGTTTAGAAAAATGTATGCCAGATATGAAATGTTGACCTGTTCTCACATCATGCGCCATAATTCATTTCTTTCGAGTAGCCCCATTTACCAAATTATTCCTTCGCCGTCTGGATTTTCTCGGTCGTAAAGGCTCAGTCCTGCTTTAGTCTTTCTGCACCCAAAATTCCCACTGACTCCCAACAGTTTTTAGGCACACTGGGCACACAGGGTCAGCCCCTGTGAAAGTTATATTGCATTGTAGGAGCCCGTGTCCCTACAGCCAGCCAGTTCACCTCCCTTTACAATTCCCTTTTACTACAAATTATGGGGACAGAGGTGCCCCTTTCAGAGGAGCTGGGGCAGCAGGGGAAGGCAAAAGCAGAGGTCAGCCTCTACACAAAAGCCAACAAGCTTACTGAATAAAAACACAAAATAAAGAAGCTTATTAAGCTGTCATCAGCAGGGTAAGTCTGTGCAAACGATGAGCCCTCCTGCTTTGGTGCAGACACCCTGGCTGGACTTCCAGAAAAATAATGTCAAATCAGAACCATTGCCAAAGTGTTACATTTCCTTTATGGAGGTTGTTCAGTCACAAACAGGAGGACGCACCTTTTCCAGACAGCTCTCCAGACACTTTCCCCAGCTGGGGCTCTGCTGGCTCAGCTCGGCTCTGCTGCCGGGCTGTGGCAGGATTGCTGGAGGGCAAAATGTCCCTGTACAGATCATACCATTTCCCTAAAAATTACAACACGTTGTGAGTATTCTTCTTTCTCTACAACCACAAAAACTGGCAATTTCCCCCTTTTTTCTATAATGAATATGAGATTTCTATGAGTCCAGGAACGTGAATTTCACACTGTTACCAGCTGTAAGATAAGTGACAGGCTCAACTGCATTACACCAGAAGTAATTTCAGAAACCTAACTGTCTTCTCTTTTCATTTGGACTGCTATTCTTGTTTAATTTGGACTACAGTAGGACCCAACTGCTGCCCACAATAGAAAAGTGCAATTAAATACAATCTCACACGTATGAAGAGTGACAGTAGTCAACACTTGACACAGCCTTTCTTTTCAAAAATGCATGGCCACAGAGTTGCTTAATCAAAACTGGTTGTGTCGAGATTGGGTTTTGTAGTGTTTTGGTGCCCGGGGGAAATAAAAAGCTCCTACTGGCCTTTTGATGAGCCATTTGCTTGAGCTGCTATGTTTCAAAACTAGACCAGCATATTTGAGAAGCTCTTGCTGCTTTATTGCTAAGTTAATGTAATATTTTTAGGCAACCAGTCCTTGGATTCACCTTTCATCCTTGAAGCACTCAGACAGTCTATCCCTGCAAGAGCAGAAATCCCTAGCACAGCCTGATACAGCTACGATTTACCAATGCATGATTTGAGACATTTCCATCACTTTAAGATTTGTTAACCACTTGGGTTTTAAAAATTTCCCTTCACTGCTGATGGTATATACATATATAAATATACATACTTTTACACACAAGTACATATATACATATAATTTTTTACATATGACATATATGTATATGCCTGTTCTGATCTAATGCATACACACAATATTTGCATCTATATTTTAAAATGTTTTATATATCTTAAATATATTAAAATATTTTTACATATGGCCAATCAGCCCAAAAGCACATGCAAACCTGTAACATGCAGGGAACCTGGAAAATGCAGGGAACTCAATGCCTAAACTTACTACAGATCGATCCAATGCCAACTTTCCTGCTACAGAATATATCGAGACGGCACATGAGAAGTAAATTGATTTTCTTCCATTGAAATCTAGCAATCAAGCCCTGCAAAGTGCTGAGTTTCACTGGAAAAAGACTCACATAGAGCATCCCCAGCACCGTGCAGAACCTTTTGAGACCCAAACTGTGTGCTGACAGCTGTGAGGCAAGTTTTTGTCTGCTGCTGGATATTGGAACCAAGAGCAAGCAGTGGATAATTCAAATACTAAACCCTAAATTCACAGTTCTCCCTAGGCTTTATTTATAAATGTAATATTATGATTAGCACTAAACTCTTGTGCTAAAAAGTACAAGAATCTCATTCCTGGCACTGTTACGAAACATGTTACTAAACATTTTCATTAACAGCAAAATTGGAATGTAGTACTCAGAAACAGACACCGTGTATTTACCCATGTCTGTTGCTATATCCATATATCCACAGATATCTCCATATATTTTAGAGGTATATGTGTGTATACATATCCACACATACCTGCTGCTCTGACACATATTATGTTGGCTATAATCTTATGACTTAGTAACGTTATCTCCCTTTCACTCTCCCTGCTTTCCTTATACTCTGAAGTGGAAAATTCTTCTACTAAAAACATTAACAGCACTTTGAATTTGCATTGCACTGCACAAGCTCAAGGCCCAACCCTGCAAATATTTAGTCACACGAGCAGCCTACTCTTGTAAAAAGTCTTCCAGTGTAGACAAATAGATCACTCATACAACCATGATTTCAATGGAAACAGGCTGATATCATTGGAGGCATAGTTCATTATCTTGTAAATAGCCAGATCAGAAGCTCCCCTGACCTCCATCCCCAGCCACTGGCATTCAGTTCCACTCCACCACAAGTTTAACCCTTTGTCATGACATGATTTTGCATTACAAAACTGTCAAATAACCTCTGCACATCACATGTTCAGAAAAGCTTGTCTTGGATTCATTATAATAAATCCATCTGTATAATTCTTCTTTCTTAGGTATGAGTCATATAATTTTGAACTTTACCATGGCAAGCTTTAAAATAAGCTTGGAGTCTATCTACAGCTACACAGTCCAAGAAAAAGGCAAGTCTTCCCAAACTAAGTTATTCCAAATTTGGCCTAAAACAATATAAAATACCTGTGTTTGGTGTCTATTACCTAAACTGAGCAGTTCAGCTGAGTGTGTTGAAAAATAACAAGTCCTTTAAAATTAGTCTAGAGTCAATATTAGTATTAGCACAGTGCCTGTGAGAACTAGTTCTTGCCAGGTTTTTCATGGCCATCACTCAAATTAAAAATGGCAGCAGAAGTTAGATGTCACGGGGCATCTACTTGAACCCTCAGATGACTGCGTTGGTGCAAAAATCCATAAAAAACATCTTTAAAAAAGCCCAGCTTGCATATTTGACACAGATACTTCACAAACCAGGCCTGCAACACTTCCAAGCACGGGCCGAGCTGATGCCTAAATCCACCAACGCTGTGTCCATGCAGAGCGCAGAAAGGCAGAGGAGCAGAGCTATGCCAGCCCTGGTGTCCCCTTCCAGGAGTCCTCTCCTCCTCCCTGGCCATCCACCACATCCCTGCCTGCCCTTCCCGAACATGGCTGCAACTAGGAGGCAGAGCATGTGCAAAAGGCCCACAATGATCTGATTCAGGGATAGGATTTTTCAGTTGGTCAGCTGGAAGGGACAGGAAATGACCATCTAGTCCATCTTCCTGACCATTTCAGGGCTGACCAAAAGTTAAAGGATGTTACTGAAAGCATTGTTCAAATGCCTCCTTAACACTGATGGGCTTGGGGCATTGACCACCTCTCAAGGAAGCCTCTTCCAGTGTTTGACAACCCTTCTTAATGTCAGGTCTCAACCTTCCCTAGTGCAACTTTGAACAATTCCCATACGTCTTATCAGTGGATACCAGGAAGAAGAGATTTACCTAGCTATCCCACACTGGGGGGCAGCGGGAATGAAAGGATAAGTTATAAAAACCATGTGCTCCCCCCTTGCAATTCTGGCCTGGTCATAACTAATTCCAGGCCAGGATACTGACAGCCCGGAATGACCTTGTTCATTCATTGTTGCTCCCATGAAAAAAGGCAAGCAGCAAGGGAGAACTTGATCATACCCACAGCATCCTGTGGTGACCACTGATCTCTCCAAGCCACTGAGCAAAAGAAGCAGTGCTGGGCTCTCCTCAAAGAAAACTGGATGGGGTTGCAAGTCATCAACTCCCATAAAAGAGGCAGAAATTCAAACCAGTCTTCTGGAATTATTTACGTGGCACATAAAAATGAGAAGCAACCATAGAAATCATTCAACAAATGATTAGGATTAGTTTTATGAATGCTACTTTCAAAAGGAAGGACAATGTAGCCCATCTAACTTATGTGATGACATGTGCCTTATGGAAAGCCATCCCTGCCAGCAGCTTTGCAAGTTGAACACCCTCTGCCATCCCAAGGAATTCAATGGGAAAAAAATACTATTTGGTGACTTCAGCATCAGGATGTGCAGCTTGCCTTCCTGGGACAGGAACAGTTAAGAGTGGGTTTGCAATTGTATCAGCTCTATGCTTCCAGCAGCTCTGGAGTTCTTGTTAACAGATCCTTTCTTCACTCTTAAAAGTGCAGGATAACATCTGGGCCTTTTGGGAAGCAGTCTCACAATAAAGAAGCACTTTGTGTAATTCTTCTTTCCTCGCCAAACCGCATCTGTCTGCTCCCCCTGCCCTTCTCCACTCCAGCCCGAGCTCCTTGGGGCTGTGGGGACATCTGCTAGCAGCAGCGGGCTGTCTCTGCCGAGCCATCAGTAGGTGGCACTGCCTGCTTTTTTCTCTCACCACATGAATGTCCATCCCCAACACCTTGTGTGGACCACCACTAACCATCCCGAAGGGTGCCCAAGAGACTTAAATGCCTCATCTCCTTCAAGGTGCACCTACAGTAATGTCAAGCAATGGACTGACTGGGACAAAGAAGCAGCTCCATCACTGCTCCCCAGGCAGTGGTGGTGGCAGCAATTTCCAGACGAAGGAGGGGGCCAGCAAGAGGTGCCAACCTCTCCTGCCACTGACAAGATATGGCAGGCTCATCTGTCTGGGAGCTGAGGTTCCTCTGATCCCAGCATCAGTGAAACAGCCAGTATCAGCCTGGTCTTGCATCATGTGGTGGCCTCTTTCATCTTTAAAAAACCTGTCCCAAGAGCAGCTCAACTGAGGTAATTTAGAAAAACATTAGAAAACACTCTCAGTCTAACATGACCTTCCTAAACACAGCAATCCTGTAGGTGGGGTGCATAGGCAGAGTCCATGAACCCCCAGCCCCAGCCTAAAAGGTTAATTCTTGTTAGGCACTTGGTTTTGAGAGGTTTGATCCCCAAGAGCTGGGAACCTCTGCTGCCTCATCCAAAAATTAAGAATGACAAATTCTCCATATAGACACCCACCAGCTGCTATCAGCAATTGCAGCTCTTTTCTCAGGTCAATAGTTCCCAAAGTTCTGATGGCCAAACTCCAGCCAGACACAGATAAGACTTGTTGCTGGGAATCCTGCACCACTGGCACAACTAAAGGGATTCAATGCCCACGTGCTGGCAACAGGGAAGAGGTCCCTGAGTAGCTCTTTCCACTATAGCACAATCTCCCCTTCCCCCCGCCTTCTGCGAAAACAACAGCGGATTCCTGCAAAAAGGATGGTGAAGGACCAGACCCTTCAAAAGTCCATACATTCCTTATGCAAAAGAGTTTGCACTGGAAATTAATTGTATGTTGACTTTCTTCAGACTTGGAAAGATTGTCTACTTCCACCTGGAAGAAGCAGACCGTATACAAAGCTTTATTATTTTAATTCTCACATTAAAATTAAAACGGTCCTATCCTGTTGGCTATGCATATGTATAGGGAAGCCATCAGGGTAAAAAAATCTCTTAATTATCACATGTAAAGGAAAGAAAATCCTGTTTAAAAATAGGTATTTAAAAATATTGTGATCGGCTAGCACATCTTAAGGCTACTTGTCAACAGCAAGTGATGTATTATTTGCAGTCTATTTTAATCAAATAATTTTGCAAGACACAAGTATTCTCCCTGTAATCATGCCCATCTTAAAAAAATCAGTTACAAATACAATAGAGCTAACTGAACCAATTCATACAGAAACTGCTCTGATATTTGGATGGTGACTTTTCTAGTTCGGATGCCATCTCAGTATTTCATCTACACGTTTTAACTTGACACTAAAGCTAAATACGCCAAATGAACCGGCCTTGTCTGGGCAGCCAGCAAGCCATTGGTGCTGTTAGCAGCTAGTGTCTTCCATCAGCTTCAGACAAAGCCAACCCTTTTCTCTGAGCTTTTGTGTGTGTTTTTGAGAAAGCGGTAGCTCCTTCTTAAATGAATCATTGTGAACTCACACTGGAAGTGCTGATAAATAGCTGTCACAGAAATAAGCTTGCACTTTTCCAAACGTCTGCAGTTTCAGACCTTCCCTCCCTTCTCTTCAGCAATGCAAAAGAAGAAAGAATGGCACCACCCTTAATTCTGATACTCCAGGGCTATAATTACATTATTACACTAAATCAAACATTGCCTTTGTGTCACTACAATTGTGCTCGTTGTTTGAAATTAACTGCAAATGGTTTGATTTTCTTTTCTTCCTCAAATATGGGCAGGGAGGAATTAAAGCACACTAAATCATCTTCCCCACTAAATTGCACAGAAAGCCAGGATTCAGACAGCAGCATTTGAACTCTGCAAGAAAAGAAATCACAGCACGGAGTGAAAGGAAGAGATCGGGCACCGCATTTGACACAGAGCGACTGCAAAGCAATTAGCGGGCCGCTAAATCCTCTGTTACAATAAATCAGTGACCCAGTTCCCCCTCTTCCCCGGTGCCCTTCATTATAAAATCAACTTTAATGAACTACCCCTCTCTTCGCCACTCCAAAGAAAATATATTTCCACTGCAGCCTGCACCTGCCCTTCCCAGCGGCTGCCGCCCCAGGGAGCCTCGGGCAGCTCCAGACGGCGGGGGCAAGGGGGGGCGATGGCCCAGCGCTGGCCCTTCGTGCAAGTGACGGGCAGAGCATGGAAATAAAAACAGGAAGGCAAGCTGCCTTCGCCTCACCATTGCCTAATGTGAAACCACTCTCCCTCTTGCTGGTTTTCCGTGTTTCTTTTGCTAGACTTGATTCACCACATCTGCCAGAGCTGACACATCTGGCTCCTTCCCCGGGCGGAGGGCACGGTGGATATGTCAGCATGTTGTCTGAAGGCACTGGTACTTTCTGGAAAGAGCTCTTTTCCTCTCTATCATATATTGTACAACAACCAAGTCTTTTAAATAGGATGGCTACAAAAAAAAAAAAAAAAGCTGATTTTGACAAGAGACAGGCCAGAATGAGAACTGCTGAGACAGTAAAGAGCAAGCCTGTTATCTTACAAACTACACTTCAGGCTGTCAGCTGCCAGAGATTTACAGGAAAACCCCCTTTCCTAGGACTGAATCGACACGAAACTTTCTTTTCAGCAAAAGAAACTCATGGACGAACTCACCGCCACCAGTCCCTGACCGGGGCCGGGGATGCTCGGGAGTGGCCGGGAGGGTTCCAGCTGAGGCAGGGCGGCTGCCGGCCGCCTGAGTGGATGAGTCCCCAGGGTCGCTCCCTCCCACGCCCACGGCGTGGGGAGGCGGAGGAAGAGCTCCCGCTCGCCGCAAGCGGCCCCGCTTCGCCTCCAGCCCCGGGCGGTCGCCGGAGGGGCGAGCCGGTGGGTGCCGCCGACCTGCCCAATCCCTCCCGGTTCCCCCGCCTGCCCCAGCCGGGGCTGCCCGCCAGCCCTGCCCTCCCTCGGCACGGCAGGGTGACAGGAGGGTGGCACGTCCTTCCTGCTATTTATAGCAGCCGGCTCGTATTTGGGTATGCCGGTAGCGGCCGGGGAGGGGGGGAAAGGGGCAAAACGGAGGTAAGAAGCAAAGGCAGGAAAGCTCCCGGCCCTCGCTGACCCAGTAGATGGTGTCGTGCCGTTGGCATCTGTAGCCAGTGCGGTCCTGGTGCTCCAATGGGAGCTGAAGCGTCTGTCAAAAGCCAGAGGGAGGAGATGCTGGCTTTTGAACCATTCCTCTGCCTCGGCAGCAAACCCTGGACAGTGAATTCTAAGCCCTGGGCCGGCTTCTGCTGAAAACAAGTTAAAAATCATGAAGTCAGCCGATCCTGTCCTGTCTGAGATTTTAATAGAGGCATAATCAATATATTTCATGTTATTCGCCGGTGCCCATTTTCCACGCCGGTTTCACGACTCCTGCATGTCACCGGAGACTTGTTCCTGGCGCACAGCGCTGTCCCGACAGTGTCCAGATAGCGCCTGTCAGGTCGATATTTACCATCTCCTTTCAAGGTAATGCCTTATCACACGTTTGGCCCTCACTCAGGCCGCAGCGCCCCGGCCCGTGCGCCCCTACAACGCGGTGTGTTCAACAACAAAGGGGGGTGACGGCCGGGGGCACGGGGGTCTCCTGTCCCGGCCTGGCAGCACTGCTGGGGCCGATGCAGCAGGAGGGCAGGCAAAACAAAACACAATGACAAAATCGGAACGAATCTGAAAACGTGTTTCTGATTTAAGTGCAATCTATTTTTAAATGGGGTGGCATGTAAATACGAAGCCCTAACTAACAGACGGGATTTTTGCCCATGAGAGCATTTTCCCAGCACGGAGGCTGGGCGTGTTTCTCCTGGCGCTGGTGGAAGTGCCTGCTCATCCTCCAGCTGCTCCTGCTACAGCTCCCCCGCCATGGGACACCCCGCATCTCGCCTTCGCTTCCCCCTTCAGAGTCCACCTGACATCCCAGACCGGAGAAGTGAATTACTGTGGTTCCTCCGCAGCATCCTGGACCGGAGAAGTGAATTACTGCGGCTCCTCCAAGGTTTGCTGTGGGGAGGAGCGGGGGGGCGCCGGGCAACTTCGGCAGCGCTGCCAGAGGATTCCCCCACCCGCACCTGCGGGGACAGACAGCGCACCCCCCTTCCTTTTTGTGAGGGGGACGGTTCCAAATTAATGCCAAATTAATCCTTCCAGAGAAGAAAACTACACACGAGTGACACGGGAAAGAAACGCTAGTGCCTACCAAAACGACTCAACTTTAAAAAACACACGCTTCAACCTGGCCAACTCACACTGAGAAAACAAGAACAAAAACAGCCTTGGGGGGGGGAAACAAAACCCTCTCAGAGCTTTCCTGCTGTCAGTGCAACCAGNCAACTCACACTGAGAAAACAAGAACAAAAACAGTCTGGGGGGGGGGGAACAAAACCCTCTCAGAGCTTTCCTGCTGTCAGTGCAACCAGTAACGATGGCTGCACACAAGCACGGCTTTTCCAAAAAGAATTCATCACAGAGTAAGAGGAGCAACTAATAGCCTTCCTAGGAGCACAGGTTTTTGTGGTTTGCAAGATGCTGTTCTCTCTAAGCATTATAGTTAGGCCTGGCCTCACAGAGGAAAGAGTATGGAAG
>VZTD01002398.1:299458-401676 GCA_013397725.1 Rhagologus leucostigma | reverse complement strand
GTTTTATATATATATCTATATATGTTTTAAATATATGTATTTTAAACATATTTTTCAAAATATACCTTACAACATTGCTTTGAATTAAAAATACTAAGTTTACCAGTAATAAAATGCTACAATGAAACAGGCTTTACAAACAAACAAAACAACTATATGGGAACATCCTTATACAAAAAACCCATTATTTTAAAGTTAGTATTTTTAAAAATACACAAATGTAAAAGTTCTGGTTTTAGCTTATAGGGTTCAAGTCCACCGATTAGAGAATTTTTAAAGAATTCTCTAAACTGTTTACAATGCATTCAGAATAACACTTGCCTTGTAATTCTGTTACATCTGTTGTGATTCTAAACAAAGACCCTTCCTGACATGTAGAAAATATTTAATTACAGAATTGAAAACAGGAGCTTGGGTATTTTGGAAAGTTTGAAAGGTTTCTTGCAGGGAAAGAGCAATACAAAGCTTAAGTTGGAATATTCAAACATGCATGACTGTCAGCAAGGTTAAAAGTTTGAATGGCTATTAAGTAAAAAGAGCAGCTATTTCTTAAGGGTCGTATATGTCTAAGAGAGAAGTCTATGTGTATCTATGCACACGCATACACACACAATACATTAACACAGTATTCAGCCACTTGACCACAAACTGGTTTTCCCTTCACAGGACCCCTACACTTCAAAACGGAAAATGAGCAGGAAACAAAGCAAGTGGCAAACCAAACTCCTATGTAGTTTGGTCATACACTATGCAGTATCTTCCTTTCTCAAGTGACAAACTGTACTGAGTGAGTAACTTCTTCTTTCCCCCTTTTTTTCTGGTGCTCATCACTACAGTGGCTCAAAAGGCCAAACAAACACGAGAAGGCCACATGTAATTCCTACGTTCTCTCTCAGAAGAGAGGATGTTCAGAAGCTTCCCTCAAGTGCCTGTACACTAACTCACACAGGCTGGACAACATGCAAGAACTGGAAGTCCATAGGGAATTATAAGGCTGGGAACCTGCCTGGAATCACAGAGAAACAGTGAGACAGGGCTCATGGCTGAGGCATGGTCATTGATGGATACAACTGGTCTCAGAAGGAAGGGGATGGAGAGGGAGAAGAGTAACACTCCATATAATTGAGGTCCTGGATCATATCGAATGTCAGCACGGAACAAAAAGTTTATCCATTGACAATCTCTAGGTCAGGTTTAGAAGGGAAAGCAACATTTGGGATGTTATGGTGGGAGTTTGTTACCAACAACGTATTGAAGAGCATGAAGATAATGAAGAGGAAAACTCTACAACAACAAGAAAAAGTCTCCTGGTCACAGATCCTCATCCTCACAGCAGACTTCAGCTATCCTGACATCCAGCCTGTGCACATGTTCCGGGAGATTTCTAGACTATGTTGGTGCAAATTTCCTAGTGCAGCTGCTGGCGAGGCAAATTAGCCAAGGGGAGGACTTCAGTTTACTTGAGCTGCTGCTCAACAACACCAAAGTAGTGATGAAAAATCTGATCAGAGAAGACACTGTGAGCTGTAGCAACCATAAGATGATTACAGTTCGGACTGGAAGAATAGGTGGGAAGATAAATATCAGAGGTAGGACCCAGGACTTCAGGAGAGAAAATTCCATTTTATATAAGGAATTACTGGGCAGAATCTCCTGAAAAACTGGCATCAAAGGAAAGATGTCCAGGACAGCCATTTGATTTTTAAAGAAAATTTCTTGAGAGTTCAGGAACAAAGCATCTTACTGTATAGAAGACAAAATTTTTTTCATAGGTTGAGGTTGGCTAAAGAGGCAGTTTCTTAATGAACAAAATGCAAAACAGGAGTGTGTGAGAAGTAGGGTGAAGGACAGGATACAAAGGTGTACTATAAAAGCAGTGTATTAGTACAAAGGTTAGGCCACTTCAGAAGGCCAAAGTCCAGCCAAGGCAAGTGAAGAACACCAAGGGTAAAAAGAAGGGGTACTACAGGTATTCTCTTTAGCAAACAGATGCTCAGAGAAAATGCATGTCTGGTGCTGAATGGCAGAGACAACTGAATGACAGATGATATAAAAAAGAGTGTCTTAATGTCTTTTTTTCCCCAAGTCATAACATGCAAAACCAGTTCCCAGCTCCCTAAGGCTTGCAAACCAGCACGACTTGTGGAGGAGAGCAGAGGACTGGACCAACAAAAAAGCAACTAGGTCAAATGGGTGCCTCTTCATTAATTCAGTCCAGAAATGCTCTCTAAATAGATATATATTAATATCTCCCTACTTCAGTTGGCATAAGTTGAAGCGTGGGTGATTCAGTAATCTAGTAATCAGACCTGAGGTCCCTGGGAATGCAGATAATGAGGAGCACAACAAGTGTGGACATGTGTCAGACTGCCCATTGTCTGCAGAAGAGACAGGCACACAACAAAGTATGTGCAGCATTTGCAACATGCAACCTAACCGCAGGTCTCTTCCGCTTCTCTTCTTGAACCTTCATTGTTAACAAGGTTCCAACTCCTGAATTAAGTAATGCAGGTCAAACACAAAATATCCCCCCTACAGAATTCTTGACCTTTCTCACCTTGTAGGCAGAAACATGGACAGAAAAGACGAAAAGAATGAAAATATTTGGAAGCCTATGTTTCCCTGAAATTCAAGTGCTTAGTTTCACAACTTTGAAATTTTTAAGTCACATCATAAGAACTTAAAAGACACTGAGATATAACATAAAATCTAGGATAAAATGAAAATAAACCCTGCCCCAGTACATGTAACAATAGTTTTAAGACTGGTCTTGAAATTGCCATTCTGCAATATATGCTACTAGAGCTTGAACTACAGCTAACTACAAAAAAAAGTTTCTGTGAATTAGGAAATAGAGGAGAAAGTATAATACTAAAAAAAGTAATTACATGCTCTGAGGTATCTAATTTTGCAGACTCCTTGAAACCAAGCTAAAAGCTATGCTGACTCTCTTCATAATGCAAGGAGATCAAAGCGATTTGAACTGGTTGTGTTGAAGAAGAGTAGAACAAACTTGGTGGATTTCTGCTGGCTACAACAAAACTACTAAAGCAAGTAAACACCCAAGTATATCCCAAAGCAGATGATCTTTGTTTTCCAAGACAACTGGTGCAGATGGGTTTGGGGTCATACAATTCATTCAGAGTTGATTAGTCATATCCACGCTTCACGTGTGTCCCATATTGCCTTTAATTCTTGGGTGGTTCTGTGATTCTAAACCTAATTTTGGATACTATGACTTCTTTCTTCCGCTTACTGGGGATGAAATGATGTGAGGGCTGTACTGCAGCTTACCATGGGAGTGTTTTTATAGCACAATAGTAAGGACAACAATACATGTTCCATACCCAGGAACACAGCACAAACACACAGCACAATGTTTTGTGGGGAATGAGCTTCTCCTGATTTCTCCTGATTCCCCATAAGAAATCTCAGGACCATATCCTAGTTTGGCCATGTGCAACTAGCTGACTTGTTCCGAAACAGGACTGAAGAGTAACCTAACATACACACCGTGTAGAGGTGAGAGCAAGTAGATTAAGAGTTTGGATAAAAACCCAAAACTCACACGTGTCATCTTTGTCTTTGACAACTGTCCACATCCTCATGCTTACCCAAGAACAAATGAACAACTCAGGTTAGCCCAAATACTCTGTGGATGTATCTAAATATGATGGGTTGAGAGCTCACACTCCAGCAGTCAGTGCCTCTGCACGTGCGTCAGTGTGAATGCACAGCCCTGCAAAGGATGGTGAGGATGCTTTGTCTGGGCTACATATTGCTTATCAAATCAGTTAAAATTGAACAGACTCTCCTGGCATTTCCAAGGGATATCTTCCTGATTCCTAGGAAATACCAAGCCTTACTACAAACAATGGTGGTATCAAAATACCTCAAAAGGGAGTTCCCAAGTCCTTCTAAGATGCATTATATAAAGAAATAAAGGTAAAAAGTCACTTACATATTTTCCTACATATTACAGACTGAAAATAAAAGACATTTTCCTACCTTCATAAGATCAAGCAATACACCACTTAAAATTCCCAAGTATCTTCTCTCTAAAGACTGTGGATGATTGACTGCTGGAAACTGTAAAAAATACAGTGTGTAAATATGCTGATCATGTAAACAAGGTGATACATAAATACCATGTTTCAAAAAATAGAAACTACATGGTGAATCAGGGCATGTATTTAATGGGAATCATAAGCACTGAATAAGTCACTGGTTTATGAAAACTATAAAATCTTGTAATGAAACAAATAACTCTTGATGTTTGATAAGCATCTAGTCAACCAAAGAAAGTATTCTTGATTATTAGGGCAGCCAAGAAACCACTTTCAAGTGAGAAATAATCAATCTAAATTTTTTTTTTGTGGCATCATGATTGACAGGAGGTTTAAAATAGATTCAGAACTAACATAAGTAACATATATTAAAAAAAAGGTTAAAAATAGCTTAGAGAGAATTTGAGAGTGCAAATACAGTACTAATTAAATTCTAAACATTAACAACCAATTCCCAAACGTTTTTACTGAAAAAAGGCAAAAGCTCAAAGGTTTAAGTTTCAGGGTTACTGCTGTGGTCATGCTGCTGGCAACACCATGAGAAGCAGTGCACACTGCTAGGGGCATCCATTATTTGTACGAGTATTACTTTTCACAGATTACATTATGTGAACTTTGAAGAAAAACGGAAGAATATTAGTTGGAATGCTTTTGTTCCTAAATAGTCGCTGTATTTTTCTTTTGACTTTGCTTTATTTTGAAGTGGTTTACTAATAATTGAAAACTTTTTTAAGTCCAAGTCTGCTCACATTGATCTTAATTAGTAACTTAGGTAAACCAAGGCTTCCATGCTTCCTTCAATTTTAACATGAACCAAATTGTAAAATGTTTGTGTCTTCATGTAGAATGACAATCATAAAGAAGCTTTTATATCTACAATGATCAAGGAAACATGAAAACGTGCTGAAGCCGCGCACAAGCAGCAGGCTTTTCACTGGAATTTTTCAGATTCTTCACGTAACTTATTGGTAGAACAAGTATTTACAGCCCTACATTGCCACTCACATTTTTCAATAAAGTCGTGAGCCTATCAGTAATTGCTGATCCCATATTATTTTATTTCCTTATGCCTTCAACATACCCTGGATATTTTCCTCCTCAAAAGAATTGAAGAGAGATCACCAAATACTCCCTAAACCTCAGGAGCGAGGAAAACGATATTCATGTATATGGAGGATATGAGCAGAAAGAAAACACAAAGTTTGCAAATGTGCATCTGGATCCATGCAGGAGTATTTGAAGAGATTTTTTTTAATCGTATTTTACAATATGGTATTCACTTAGGGTAATGTAGAAATTCACGAAGTCTAAGCACATGGATAAAAAACTCCACATCATGGGCTAGTTTCTATCATGTGAATATCCAGCACCAGATCCAGCTTGTAAATAATAACTGGCTTGATCACAGCATACCTACTATCTGCTCTGCAACAGATAATCTTTCACTATTAAGCACTATGCTACATTCAGAAAAAATATACTTCTAAGGTTGTCTTATAGCACAGGATAATTTTTTCTCAGGAATTAACTAACGAATATTATACTCCAAACCAATAATTTTTGTAGTATTTTTGAAGTTTAAGCCATTATTCAGACTTTACTTCAGTTTTAAAAAATACTCTCTATGAGGAGCCATATGGCCCTGTTGATATCACCAGTATCCTGACTTTACAGACAGGACTAGGAAGGCAGGAACACGTCTGAGGCCAAGCAATAAACCACGGATCCAGGATGAGAACAGAGACTCATAACTCTGAACCTTGTGCTAATCACATTAGGTCCGTGCTGTCTTCTTGAATTACTGTATTTTAAAGCTACAAAACAAAGATAATTTATTCTCATCTTAAGACATCACAGATCATTTATCCAAACAAGATTACACTGCACAACCAGAAATGCTGTAAAATAACATTGAAGAGGCAGTAATTTATTTTGCTTATAATTTTTAAAGCATTGTTTTCCTGATAAGGGGTTATAAATTTCTCATACAAAAACCCCATCTAGCCCACTGTTCTAAACAGGGTGAAATACAAATAGGACCTTGCAAGAAATGCTTGTCTAATAATTTTTTTTAAACCCTCAACTCTTGATGGGTCTACAAACTTCAACAAAAACTCTTCAGAATAAGTTATCCTCGCACCTAAAATAATTACCTTAACACCTTACGCCTACTCTTTTCTCATCATCATCAGCTAAACCTAATTTATGGAAACTTTTAACACATTTTAACACAACTAGGTCCCCACTCCTTCTCTTTCACATTCTCCCATTTTTTCTTTCTCCGAGTAAAACTCAAATCTTGAGTCTTTAGCACAGATCAGGTCTCCTAAAACCTTCATATGTCTTGTTATATGATTTACTCCAATGATTTCAGAGTATTATCAAGATCATAAACTCACCTTTCCAAGCAACATTCATCAATAAAGAATGGACAACCAAAACTGAATTACAAGGAAACATGAGTACAATCACTGACCAGGTATTGTTAAAAGTAACAGAGCTATTACTTATTTATTGATTCTGGTATTTTGTCATATTGCATATCCCAGCTTGAGCAGATCTTCACACTAGTGAGTCTCTGTCATTATATTATACTGGCAAACCCTTGAAAGGAACAATGAAGTCAGTAGGAAGAGCTTTTTTACTCATGTGACTTACATAAACTCCCCAGGAATATAAGTCAAAAGGCAGAAAGCTCTTCTGCCATGATAGCAGCATCTATAGCTCAGATTTTCCCAACAAACTAGCTTGAAGACAGCAGTCCTGAATTTTCCACAACCTGACCTGACAGAGCTTTGCCACTGAACTTTACAGTGCAAACCTGGCAGGGCAATGTGAGGTAAACTGCACGTCAAAAATGTCAAAGAAACTACAGAAGATCTTTAAATAACTTTTAAATGGAAAACAAATGTATTTATAATACCCAGTTCTGTTGTAATCAGAATTTTGCTTTGACTTACGAATGCCTTATAATCTTTATATCCTATACCTACAGAGAAACACATGCAGTAGATAATGCACAATGTAAACGAAAAGAACCGTCACAGCAATTTACACAAGTAAATAAGGAAAATAAGAAAAAAGAACAAAGCTTTCCCTTACCCGCAAGCCATGGAAGCGTGGGTTGCTGTAGAAGAGCTTCATCTGCTCAGCTGGCAGTGGGCCTAGCACCTTCTGAATGGTAAAGAGCTGGTCAATCTCACTCTCGCCAGGGAACAAGGGCTGCCCGTCGCTCAGCTCTCCCAGGATACAGCCTACAGACCACATATCCACAGCCTTGCCATAAGGGGCTCTGTGAAGTGAAAATAAAATGTTTGTCACCCACTGCCACTGTCTTCTTACTGAGCTGCTTCAATTTATTGGCCGTATTTCCCATGGCCCAATTCCTCACAACACAGAAAAATAAACTTTGATATTAAGGAAACTACCTCAAAACCCAAGCCCTCTGTTTCTACCCTGGATTTCCTAATGTATCTATCACTGCTTGAAAAGGCAGGAGAGGAATTCTCAAGTTCCCCCAGGGACACTCTTCTTTTTGAAAAATTTTACATACAAGAATAATCTTTTTGACTGCAAAGCATTCTCCACTCACAGTTAAACTACCACTTCCCTTCTCTCTAGAGCTCATGCCTGCACTCTGTTCCTGCATTACATTTCTTGCTCGATTGTGCTTAAGAGGTGGATAGGCATACTGGGCCTGGCTACTGGGAGAACAGAAATTCTAAGAAATTTTTTGTTTCAGCATTTATACACAAAAAGTTTAATTAGAGAGAAAACAGAGTGCTCCTGAAAACTATTCCTTAGAAAACACAAGTGAGGAAGCAATGAAAGCATCATAAAGTAAGTAATTCCTGTTTGGGAGTAAAGCCACAGGTTGGGCTTTGGGGAGAACTCTCTTTTATACACCCAAATTCTTGCTTGTTGAATTTGTAAAAAATTTTTGTACACCCATATTATTCCAATAATGTCTTTCCAATGTTTAGGTTTTGAACAGAACGACTGGAGAATTCTTTTCATGTCAAAGAAAAAGCATGTAAAAATAATAAAGACTGGAACAAAGATTGAACTGAAAACATATTTCACTGAGTCTCTCCTTTTTAAAACTTGTAATGCAATAACTCAAACTCTGTTTCAAGAGATTTATATTACAGCTGGCTTGCCTTTTTCTGGAATAAGACAGCACCAAGAGCTGCAGGTGACAAATCCTATCCTAAATCTGTCTCCTTCACTCCTTCCTTATGCTGCTGATTAATGACGTTTAGAGAAAGAACATCTTCAAATGAAAGAAAAAATATTTGACTTTTCCCCATTGATTACTCATGATTATTTACTTCGCTTGTAGGGAGGACACTTGGACAGAGTAAGCGTAAACCCTTACGGTGATGTGGTTAGGTGAAGGTGAGAAAGCATTTCTAGCTGGACAACAGCCCGACTGAAACCATAGGCTCACTGAGCTGACTGGGGCAGGACTTTATGGTAGCTGGGAAAGCTGACGTACGACACCAAAATTTCAAGAACCACTTGCCTTAGAGAATGTGCCATAAGACACTGTAGTCTTCTCATAACAACCATCCCAAAATCAAAGTTAGCCCCCCTGGAATAGACTGCTGACAAGGAACCACCAGAGGCAAAGCAGAGTATGTCACAGTTCCTCAAGTACCACTACTACTCAGTGGGGTTCATAATTTGCTTATTAATCCTGCATAGTGACTACCTGCGGATTTGCTGAGACTCGGTGTTAGACCTTTCTAGGATGCTGCTCCTCCAACTCACCCATTAGGTCAGAATGACAAGGAAGGCCTATTTTTTTTTCTCAGTGCACAAGGCAACACAAGCAAGAATGGACTTCAAAGCCAAGGATCTGCTCTTAAAATATTCTGTGCCTGTATTGGAAAACTGAGGCTCTGTAGGCAAAACAGTAAGAGTGCAGGTAAAAATCCTACCCTTTTATTATGACAAAAACCCAAATACATCTTTATTTGCAACTCCTTTAATACAGAGTTGTCTCCACTAAAATGTGAAATGGGGAAAAGGCTGCTGGAGGCTGAGGTACTGTAGAACAAGGTAGGGTTACAACTGAGGGATGGGCTAACACTCCTTTGAGGCATGGACCATTACCTTTCCTTGCCCTCAAGAATAAGAAAGCTGAATCACAGTTAAGAACTTTTCACTATTTGCTCTGTAGTCTAACAGAAACAAATCAGAAAATAACCATTTCTTAAGGCAGCACAAACACCAACGTTGTTTGAAAAGGCAAGCTTGAGACTTCTTTTGTGCTGATTGTCAGGATCAGACTCGTCAGACCACAGCAGACAAAAAAATGCAAGAGTGACATGGCTGGACAAATGAAATAACTCCTATAGGACAGACAGACCATACCTCAGAAGCACTATAGTCTATGCCTGCACATATTAGACTCTCCAAAACATGTTTTCATCTAGTAATTTAGCACGCTTTAAAATCTACTGGCTTTTAGCAATATTTTGTCATCAAAGGGTACAGAGTACTCCACTAACAGTAGTTACCTGAGGCTCTCCAAAGTGAGTAGATTTTAGATGTTCTGTGAATAATTAGGCAGCAATTTCTTTCCTCTCCTGAAATTTAAGTCTTGAATGTTATCACTAAACAAAAACCTCTCTGGGACACATTTTAGAAGTTGAAAAAGTAAAACTGTATTTGTTAAAATGAATGTAATTAATAAACCTGTGAAAACTTTTGAATATTAGATGCTTATAAAAATTTGGTAAATGTAAGGAAAGGGGGAATAGGAAAGATGAATGCCTGGGAAACAGAAGAGGATTGCCAAGAAACAGGCATCACTTTACCAGAAAAACTTGGCATTAAAAACATACACCAGAACAATTGAAACATTAAATACACAAATCCCTTCCCTTTCTCTACAAGCTAATCAAACAGATTTAGTCAACTACAAACAGACATGATTTCTGCTAAATTTCCTTTGCTAACAAAACAGTTTCAAAAACTGCAGGTCAGACTAATACTATGTCTGTCAAGCTTTTAATGTCTTTCCTCCTAAATCCTCATTACTACTAGAGACAGAAAAAAATGGTTTGTATCTAAAAAGGTCACAATTTATGCTTTCTTTCCAAGTCTTTTTTTAATACTTATATATGCACACACACACTTCACTGGAAGTTTTACTGTTTTCTCCAAAACATGAAAAATTGAGCTTTGAGTTTTTTAATGGCAACTTTAGCATATTATTCTGCATATAAGAAAACAACTGCCAACAAATTTGATTAAGACTAGCACAGCTCTGGGATTACTGGGATGGCTTTATTGACAGAATAATTATTACTTAATTATTTACTTGTTCAGAAAGTACCTAGTTCAGTGTTAATCAAAGGTTCCAACAAAGACTTGTTTCCCAGCAGAATTTAACATGGTGCTTAAAGATTCTTAGGAGCGACTAGAGCTTTTTTGATTCATCCTGTGGCTATTAGTTCCTTATTTTAAGAATATCTGTAAATAAATACACATACATTGTATATTAGAATTGTATTCTATGAGAACATTCATGTAGTTTAGATTAATGCTCTGTTTAACTTGACAGTAATGGGAAGATCACATATCATAGATCTCCAGGGGTTTTTTTCCTCTTCCTTTGCCCTTTTGGGTCCTATTAATTTCTTCATTTAGTATCTCAAAATCTGTTTTACCTTGTGAGGTAGTAAAATGCTCACTTTACAGATGAATAAAGGAGTAAAACTAAATTTCCTGGCTGACGCTACTCATGTAACTAACACTTCTGCAGTCAATGCAATGCTAACTTCTCAGTGCTTTATTAAAATGATTTATACAGCCTCCTTCAATAAACTCTTCCTAACTAGTTAGAAGCTAGCACCGTCCTTTTGAGTGACTTCAGCAGTGCTGGCAAAGGGTAACTACAAATGAAAATCAAAGCACAGAATCATAGAAAGTTTTGGGTTGGAAGGGACCTTTGAAGATTATCTTGTTCCAATCCCCCTCACCTGGGCAGGGACACCTTCCACTAGATCATGATGCTCAGAGCCCCATCCAATCTGGTCTTGACACTGCCAGGGATGAGGCACCCACAGCTTCTTTGGGCAACCTGTTCCAGAACCTTACCACCTCTGAGCAAAAAATTTCTTCCTAATATACTTCTGACCCAAAGGATGAAGATAACTAGGAGTGCTGCATTGTCAAAGCTCTACTGCCATTGCTGTGTGATGTCCACGCAGTGCTGATGGAACATTCCAGGCTAGAGGACTACCATGGAAACCTCTTCTGAAAGAACTGGGGATGGGGGTGCAGGAGCTGGAAGTACATCTATTATAATTCAGCTTAATATTTTAATCAGTTAAACACTGCTCAGCTCAAGAGAGGTCAATATGTCAATGATTCATACTGACTTACTGGAAATGAACAAAAATTAATGAAAATCTGCAAACCTCTTGAAATCTTGCCTTTAAATCAAACACAGTTCTCCACAGGCAAATCTTACAAAAGGTGCTGAAAAAACGTATAGAATCGGTAAAGATTTACTGTGGTAGTTCTCAAACTGTACTTACCCAAGCAAGAGTTCAGGTGAGCGGTACCATCTGGTAGCCACATATTCTGTATAGTTAGCATTGCTTCCTTCAGAGAGATTACGAGCAAAGCCTGTCAGAGAAACAGTGTGAAATATTACATCCCATTTTAAAAACAGTATGTGTATCACCACTGATTTTGGCAGTAAGAGGTCACGTCTATTTACATAGAAGCAAATTGTTCACAGCCCCTGCTGCAGAATGATGTCTCCAACAATTGCTTGTCTACTGAAACGCAAGCTTTTATTGATGTAACAGTGAAAGTCGGCGTGTCTGCTTTAATGACTCCCTTACTTGCGTACTCTCCTCACAAGTCTGTGGGGTTTTGCTATTACTCTGTATGCTATTATGTAATCAAAACAGACTGATAAAAGTTAACTGTCAGTATGCCATGTCAGCTATTGAAATATTAACCACTAAATTTCACCGAGATTCTGTTTGCAGAAGAAGATTTATAACTTTACAAACATTACACATGCACGTGGGTTAGACTCTTCTGGTCATTGATCCTAACTACTACAGTCTTTGATTTTTTAAACTGGTCAAAAAACTACATATTATTCTCATCTAAGGACACTCCCTCCCTGGCCTGGCAAGGAAAATGGTCATCTCCTCAAAACTATAAAATGCAGGAATCTAGGAAAGATCAGCAAAACTGTTTATATTTGCACTTGGCTCACTCCACATGTTTTGGCTTCCCAACTGCTTTAGCATCATATTCACAACAAGGCTCTTTGTGAATTAGGATCAGAAAGCATGTCCAAACTAACTTCCTTATCCACATCATTTTGTTAAGAATAAAACAAAAAAATTTAAAATGTATACTTATTCGCAATTGTACCAAAACTTCCCTACTGTCCTAGGGCATAATGATTATGACCACTGGCTGAGAGAGGAGTGCATATACTGGAAAATCCAGTTGTAGGAATAATTTAAACTTTTATTTTCATTCTCCTCCATTTATAAAAAGTCAGCCAAGCACCACAGTAATCTTACTGGATTTTTCATGTAGAAGCACTCTAGGGCAGATGTTGGCATTGTTTTCAAGAAGTACCAAGTCTTACTGTTTTCAAAGAAATAATTAACAATTAGGTGAGACAGGATGGACAGATCTCAGCAGCAAGACTCCACATGCATCAGCTCCTTACTAAAGCTCAAACTGAGACAAGCTTTTGAGACTGAAATGCAGGAGCAGCATTTCCAAATGCTTTCTTACTGGGATGTGACATTAACATGTAGTTCAAAATTGCCGTCAATGAAATCACTACAAGTCTTTCCACTATTGCACGAACAATGAAGAAATAATAAAAATTCCAAAGTGTTGCAGAAGAATAAGGCATAAGTTTATTTCCTGAATCAGTCAGTGCTACTTAAATGCAATAGATGTTCCGCTTTATATCTGAGTTCCTTTGCAGAAGCTGCCAAAATTACCTTTCCCATACAACTGTGTTTTGTAAAGTTGTAAATTTTTTATCATTGTTTAGAATTTTTTTTTTGTATTCTGGATGTGTAAAGCTTAGGGTGAAGAAGCCCAGCTCCACTCACCCCTGTGGAAAACTAATTTTCTCCAAGTTGAAGTAACAATTTGGATGAAGATTATTATTATTAGACTAGTGATCATAGAAAACAATTATAAATTTGTTAATGACATAGGTTACAGCTATTAATTTTTGCAAGATACCTCTAACTTCAGGTGTTAGTAAACAAAAAGACAGAATGAGTATGATGAGGAATGGATATTTCAAATTTATCTCAAAATAATAATTTGTATCTGTTCCCAGAAAGTCTAATGAACATTACTGGTGCTGCTGCAGAAAAGCTGGAAAGGAATTTTTTTTTTACTTCTAACATGGGGATTGAGTGGATTTCAAAACATTACTATATTTAGAACTGCTTAGGCAGCCCCATTTCTGTTACAAATTACGAGCTATCTGATTAATCTTAAGGCAGTGGAAAACCCTTCATTCATGTCTTTAAAGAACACAGGGAAGATAATCAGGAGCTACACCAGAGAAATGGGACAGTCAAAAAGTGGGAAACCCCAGACTGAAAGGGGGAGGGGAAGAAAGGAAAAAAGTTGTCACATAATAGAAATAAACATCTGCTGATGTAACACATGAGCCTGGCAGCACATGAGCTCCTGCGCATCAGAAGAATCAACAAGTCAAGGTTTCATCCTCCTCCCTCCACGCCAGTCTGTCAGAACTTGGTCACAAGAAGGAGCTACTATGTTCAGAAACCAGCTAATGTAGTCTGAAAAATCAACCCCCAACTTTACAGGCCAGGTGCAGCATGGATTTGATGTGGCAAGACAGAAAGCAAAATTTTCATCATGGGCTTCAGTGTCACCTCTATACTGTTGGGTGATGCATTTTATGGATTCAATATTGCTCTGACCCTATGACACCATGCAGAAAGAGGATGGACAGAACTAACAATTCAGGAAGGCAAAAAATCTTTTTAAGGAAACTATTACTTTTATTTCTGGTTATGATGGAGTTTGCTTATTGTTCCTTCCTCCAAATTGTGCTGAGGTATCAGAAATATAGAAATAAGAGAAGGAAACTAGGGAGAAGATTAGACAAATTCCAAACAGTGAGAAGGAATAGATAAGAAGATAAAGACAGGAGGAGATTTGGGTGAGAGCAACTGAAAACAACTGCATTTGCAAAGGCATAATGATGCAGAAAGAAATAACAAGCAAAACCAGAAATTTCACAAAATGACTTTAAACAACTCAGAACATGGTAGGAGAGATGTCAAGGAAAAAGATGTAAGAAAAAAAAAGGACGAGGTTGTCAGTTTTCTGCAGAGAAACAAGGCATATTTAAGTTAGACATAAGGTAAGGCATTCTAATGTTAATGACATATAAGTACTTTAATAGATGCCTAGGAACACTAGGGAACCTCTATTATTCAGAATTTTAAGAATAAACTTAGCAAACACCTGTCAAGAATGACACAGACATTCTTAATCCTTTCTTTGAGTAGGTGGAAAAACTAGAGGATTTCTTGAGGTCTTTTCCAGTCCCATGTTTCACAGTTTCTATGCTTACACGCCATACAGAGATTAAGAGATTGCTAAAACAAGTAATTTTGAAGACCTGGTGTTGAAACAGCAAACACACTAGTCAGAAAACTGAATTATTTCCAACAGTCAGATGCATCTGCTGTAATCGGCACTTTGTACTGTTCTCTTTTTCCACTTCTGTTGGTAGAAATGACACCCACACAACATGTGTCCAGGCAAGCATAACAACCAATCTCAATTTTATCTAGCACGGTATGTACAGAACACATGGCACAAGGATTATGAAGAACTATCTTGTTAAAAATTTATGAACTTTTCAAACTGTTTTTGTCCACTGGGCCACTGGAAATGGATGCATTACCCTCTTCTATGTATTTGTAAGCACATGAGGAATGTGACACTGTATGCGACAAGTACCTGTGTTCCAAACATGAATTAAGTTAAGTAGTCAGACAGCATATATTAAATCATGCTAAAAGGCAAATTCTTATATCCTAATCTTTGCAAGTTCAGGAAACACTTGTGGTTAACACCATTCTGACGTGTATTTTACAGTAATAGCTTAAGCTACCAGCAATTATGCCAATTAGCAATAACACTAAAAAATTAAAACTGATTCCATCTTACAAGAGTTGCTCAGAATTTTAAATTCAACTAAAACTGAAAGGCCAGTTAAAATTAAAACTAACCAACATGAACATTAAGAATCACAGAAATCCCCATAACAGTTTGCCTTCCTCGATATTGTGCTGATTGTTCTGAGTACACTGTGATTGCACGTCCTTTCCAACAGCAGAAAGAGAACGTGGCTGGAGCACACAGCGTGAGCAAGCCAACAGACCACGCATCACTGCAGGCAGAATTCACATCATCTCTATCCAGTGTGAAAACTGACGTCCAAAACACGACCACACCATTTGTCTGCCTTTTTGTTTTCCTGCAATTCTGCTGCACAGAGGATGTTGACACAAGTTCACACGCAAAGACACATCAGCTGATGTCATGTGACAACTCTAATGGCATTACTTTCAAGCAGCGACATCCCCCATCCAAAAAAACTGAGGGAGGGAGGGCAATGGCCAGGGAAGGACACGTGGGGTGCACAGTTCCCATCAGGACCCACTCATGCTCCACGCTCCCACTGGCTGTTCGGGCTTGTGAGGACGTTAGCCCAGACTGGGGCATGCATTGCTCAGGGACAGGCGCTGCCTGTGTTGGTTGCTCAGCTCTGCACAGGGCAGTGGGTTGGTCCGTCAGTGGGGTTTGCCTGGCAGGGATCATCAGTCAGGCAAGACCCTGATAATCAGTGCAAGGTAAGGGAGGGCAGCCACAGTGGTGGAGACAGGAGGCCTGTGGGTACCAAAAAGGCAAAGGCACCAAGGGCACCACACAACAGTACCCTGGTGTTCTGTCAGAGCTATGCAGTTCCTTACATTGCAGAATAAATGGCCCTGAATTTAAAGAACTTATATGGACCAAATCTTCTAAGGTTTTTCCTAGAATGGTTATTATTTCTGAATGGTTAAGCAAAAATGCCTTTAGGATTAAAAGAAATAAGCAGCACTGCAAATGACAGACACCTTTTTTGTCTTCCTTAAAAACTATTTTGATTTATTTTGTTAGCAGTTCTTCTTTTCATTCAAAATTGCAGAGGTTTGAAACTACAGCTTTCAAACCATTCTTACTGAAAAGTGCCCTTGGGGTAACACTATGAAACTGGCTTTTATTTACCAAGCCAAACTGTAAGCTTTTCAGACGGAATAATATTTTATTCTGTGTTTATGAAGTGTTTAGAATAAAAATACAGATTGTTGGAACACTGCCCTGTTGTCTTCTGGGATTACTCACATGGCCAAAGCTCACCTTGTACTTGGGTGATGATTCTTCAAAGTCTTAAAGCTGACATTTAACAGGCATTGATAGGTCAGGAAACATCAGAGTTAACATAACACATACAGCTCTGACTCTGACCTCCAGTCATTCAGCCATTAATGATAGGTGGACACGGGATTCCTTAATTAAGGTAACAAAAAACACTGACCTATAACTACACATAACATTCCACAAAAGCCAATGGTTCAAAAAATATATAAGAAGTGTAAGTTTAATATGTCTTTACTAAACAAGCAAGAATTACCTTTTCTTTTAATACATAGGCCAGATAAACCTACAGTTTGCCCAGCCTCCTAATCAGCTCATCATCTGTGCCCTTCTCAGCTGAGTGTCAGCAACATCAAAAGCAGAAACCTTGTCTAATGCAGGAAGAGAAATGCACTGTTTCTACTGACATGTTAACACAGGTATTTCACAGGGTATGCAAATTAAGCCCAGAGATCTTTCAAATTAAAATACTAGCCCCAAACATCAAGCAGTAATCAATTCTGACTGCTAAAAGACTTTTAAACAGTACATGCTGTAGAACTCTTACAAAATAAGGCAAAACTCCACTGCAAGAGATGTTCTTTAAATGATAAGCAGCAGGTATCTCCCAAACTTACCAAAGTCACACAACTTCAGAACATCATTGTGGCTTATTAAGAGATTCTCTGGCTTGATATCTGAAGTATCAGAGTGAGTGAGAAAAAAAAAAGCTGTTAACTTCTCTTTAATTTTGGACTTTGTCAACAAATATTATTTCATTATAAGTGATTTAGAGATATTCATGCAATCATAAATGAAGCATTACAAGAGCAACTGCTGAAACAGCTTCTAGCAATTCTGTTCATGAACACGCAGAATTAATTTTTTGCCTTTTGAAGTCTTTTAAGTGTTTCCCAACAAAATATGGAAAGATGAAATGTGCTTACAGATATTCCTGGGCAGAAAACCAATATCCATATTACTTATTGCAAAATAAAAGAAATGACTGATATTCAATTACCATGTTAACCAATTAAAGTATGTTGTGCTCAACATTTTCAGTTACAATGACCATCTTGATCACTTCTTGAAATTTGTTTAGAAAAAATGTCTTGTCTAGTTTTAAGCCCTTTTTTCATTCCCATGTTATACACATGGTACATTTTTCAAATTACATTTTGAAAATATTTCCAGAATCATGCTGTTCTTAAATATAAGAAGAATACTTTAAGAGAATTTTATCTTAGTGGAAACATTAATTAGAAATGTTACTCTTGCAAAGTCACAAAGCAAAATACAATTTTATTAAATCAGGATAAAATACATAAAACTAGACAAAGTCATACATCAAGATATGCACTCTCAGTGCTTGAAGCTTAAGTAGAAAGTAAATATACAGAGCTAAAACTCAGGGTAGCTGGGAGGAACTGCCTTAAGAAGTAAAACATGGGGGACCAAGTTTTAAGTTTTGGGTTATTTTTCTTCTAATATTCCATTATCAGATTCAAAAGGGAAATGACTGAGCACCATGAAATGTTTAAAAAAATTCCTTTTTCTTAGACAATGTCTGTTACTGCAGTTTCAGTTCTGTGCTTATCATATCCCAAAGACAGTGGACAGCAAACTTTTTATGTAGATGAATTTAGTTTTAAAATGGTCTGGAGTCACACAAGACTTAAGACCCAGCCAAATTTACATTTTTTTTCCTGCTGATATAAAGCAATTGCTTATATTTATGTTAAATGCAAATTACTTCAAGCTGTAACATGTTTCCCTTTTGAGAGGGGCTTATTTATGTGGAGAACTACACACTTACCTCTGTGAACAATATCATTCTTATGGCACCAATGAATTGCTTTAATTAGCTGGTAGATGTAGCTTTTCACTTTTTCTGGTGGAACTCCATTTGGCATTTCTTCCAGCAATTCAAGCATATTCTAAATGTTTAAAAGACACATTATTTAAAAGAGCTGTACTCTAGCTGCTGGAAGATAACATGCTTTCAGCCTTCTGAAGCAACACATTTGGGCTACAGAGACCAGCTATGGAAAATTAGTAGTTTAACATTCAGGGAGTGAATTTTAATCATACACATTCTCCTAGAGTTTTCTTTCTAGAGAAAACACTTGTGAAGACAATAATCCTAAAGGGTGAACCACAAATATACCACAAGTCCTTAAAAGACTGTCATCAAACCACTTTTCCTTGAACACCTAAAAAGTCATTTAGTTACAAAATGTTGCTTAAACAGATACACTGCGTCAATGTGGCCATAGGAAAAGTTTAGTAAATCAAAGCATTTTGTAAATATTCAACAATGCTTTAACATACTGTTTTCTTCATTAAGTTAGTTCTGCCACTTTGACACTGCATGATGAATCACAAACTATATCTGTATATGAATGGGTATAAAACAACCCAAGCCCCTTAGTGCAGATGAAGTAACATATAAAAATGCCTCACAGGGGCATAAACAGAAACCTAGGGAGTATCCTACAGCTATAGATCAGCTATAGTGATCTTGGACATCTTGGCACTACAGTAACCACTGCCATATCAACTGTTTTATGGATATAAATAGGAAAGAAAATAAACTTACTCTTTATACTAGTAAATTCCCTCTTTGAAAAAGAACACTTAGATTCCCATTATGTTAGCAAATGTCTCTAATTTTGCACAATTAGAAGTACAATGAAGTTTGTATGCTGATTTCTGAATTAATAATGGGCAGCAGCAGCCCGCTTGAAGAGAGAAAAGTCTTATTTACTGAACATTGAAATAGAAGTATTTTGGCTATATTGCCTTACACAACTCACTTAATTATGGATTTGAGCATTTGTAGATTTTTCATTTACAGTAAATTTACCTTGTCTTTGACAAACATTTTCTTCAGCTTTATAGTAAAAATTTTCGAGGTTTCTCTTGAAAGATGTTTTAATGAACACAAATGTATAAAAGAGTAGAGATTATGGTGATATTTGAAAACATTTCTAAGTTTTGCAGTTTGGGAGTAAATACTGGAACTTATGTGTTTGAGTGTAAGTTTTCTTAGAAACACACTTCAGATCTGAGGAAAGGAATTTTCTGTTAAGAAACCATATTGATTTTAGTTAGAGTCTCAGCCACACAGAAGGCTGTGGATCTGGATGACTAAGTCAAGAAGTTAGTGTTACAAATACAAAACAAAATAATAGCATCAACACAGGAAGACATAATCCTATATGAAGACATTAACTAAGGAGATGATGAATAAAGGAGATTAGACTAAACGTGAATTTAAGTAATCTGGATTTCAGTATTGCAGAGTTAAGATGTCCCAAAGGACACACAGTGCTCATTACGAGTAAACAAAAAATTAGTCTATTCCACCAAATTTTATTTAATTCTTTCTACTCTCCCTTCATCCAAAGACAACGGAAACAACCTAGTCTTCAAAGAAACTATGGGTAACACTACTTAAGGTATTTAAAAATAAGAAATGTCCATGGACTTCAAAGCTTAACTGAAAAGAAAGGTGAACATTAATACAGAAATGACATTATGTACAAACTACACATGATGACTACCTTTATCATAAGATTCTTTTATTCTGATGCAATTGACACTAGATACTGCAGCCTGGTGTTTTTACCAATATTAACCAGTTTTTAAATATATAACTCTTATCAGATTAATTAAATATTTTTTATTTATGTTGCTCTTTCAACCCACTTCTACAGATAGCTTAGCCAAGTCAACTATAACAGAAAATTAAATGTATGTTCTAAGTTGGTGTGTGATCAAAGACACTCCATGTGCCTGGAACAATTACAAGGAACATGGGTGAAACAAGTTAACCTTTGAATGTTAGATCTAAGTAAGATCCACCACATTAGAAGCTGCTGATCTGCCAGTGAAAACTAAAACTGATTTCTGCCAAATTGTGGGCTAATATAGGTCACCTCACATTATGTAGTCAAGCTATATGACAAAATAAGTTGTCGACTTGAGGTAAAGGAGACACAGCATTTAGGGTGAGAAATTTTTAGATGAGAGAAAATTGACTACAGAGGAATTGCACTTAGCTAGACTGCAACAGCACACTGGCATGATATTAAATGAAAATTGCAATCAAAAGAACAGTATCTCATGAAGGCTATAGATATATTTAAACCTGCATTTTTTTTTACTCTGTGTATCTGAATACCACCTAATTGTTTCCATGAAGAAATGCTAAATGGTTAGAATTCAGAGGGAAGGTCTACCTTCATCAGGAAGGTTGCAAAAATGACAAAAGACCAATCTGTTCTAGATTGTTTCTCCCTGGAAACAGATCAGAATGCTTGGCAGTAGTAGGCCAATCTAAGGAAATTCTGGAATAGTTTCAAAATGAGGTCAGGATTGGAGTTAATGACAGCGGTCTTTGCCAAATCCCTCTAAGCAACTATTGATAGTGGCCTTGTTACAGAAATATACAAACAAATCCTATTTTTAACAGGGAAGGGTGGAGAAAGTTGAAAGAGATTCCAAGGTCAAAAGTCTATGATCTTGTTTTGAAAGACTACATCAAGACTCATTACACAACATAAAACAAGACAGTTATCCAGCTTTACAATTAAACTGGATTAAAGAGTTCAGATGGAAATTTTTCTTCAAATCATATGTATTCCAGTCTGCCTAATTTTTACATGTTAGTGTTCATATAGGGAAGAATTTTTTTTGAAAAATACCAACACATGACATAAAAACAACAGTAATCTATGTTGCCATCTCACAACAAATGTCTAATTACAACTCGTAATAAAGTTTCCGGTGCTTCTCTTTAGAGATTAGGATAGCTTAATTTTTAAAAATAAAAGCAATTTTAAAGACATTTTCAGTAAGCCGATGACTTAACTGTGGCAAGGATACTACAAACTCAACTCACTTTTTCCACATATTCAAAAACTAAGTATAATTTTCCTCTTCTTCTGAAGGCTTCCTTCAGCTCCACAATGTTCTCCTGTTTCAAAGTGCGTAGCATTTTAAGCTCTCGTAAAGTGGTTTCTTTGACTTCTTCATTTTCTAGAGTGTAAAGTAAAAGTGACAGAGTAAGCTGATTAAAAAATAAAACAAACCCTTCAAGCAACAAGTGTTATAAAGATTTATTTTGAACCTCTGATTAAATTCTCTGGTTTTAGACATTACAGTGAAAAAAAGCGTGTTTTCCAGTGCGGACTCTCTGTTGTTTGCATACTTCTGAACTGGAAGAGAGGTAAGTGATGACTGTGCTTATTATGCAACCCTCAGAGGTTTCCCATCAGTATCACAAAGGTTTTCTGTGGCAGAAAAAGTCATAAGAAACAAATCATGTGCATTTCTGTATTTTTTTATTATGAAGGGAACTAATATGCTTCAAAAAAATATTCACGTCTGTGTACATGCTCTACCCCACAAGTACACATCACACAAACAAAGCACTGGGAAGGTTGTCCTCAGCAGAAACAATGGAATGCAAAGTTCATCTTTGAACAATGCCAAACAAATGTATTTTATTCTGAAATAATTTTATTTTCCAAAAGCCATGACAAATTTTAAGACTGAAGCACAGATTTTTAAGTCCTGTATGTTCCCCACATGGCTTTCAAAGGAAATTCAGCAATACCAGACCAGTCTACCAGCCACAGAAGGCAGTAAAGTATTGATGCAACGAAGTCTTCAATCTAATTCAGAGGAGTCAGGAAATTTAACTGTTTTGTCAATTTAGTTTAATTTTAATTTAACTGATTTGAAAATTTAGTTGTCTGAAAGGTATTCAAGAAAGGAGGAGCACTTCACTAATGCTTTATACACTGCTTATCATTAAGGGGCCCTGAAATAACTAGGTTCTAAAGGATAATAGCAATGATATGTGAAGAAAACCTGACTATATTAGGTTTTATTTTTCATTTAGTAAAATGAAATCCATTAATTCAGTAAATTTGCTCATACACATACAGAAAGAGCATACTTAATCTCTTAGAACTGTTATCCGCAACAGAGAGTTACTAAATGGGAAATGCTGGCATAAATTCAAAACTAAATCACATTTGCAGGTCATGTACCACAAAGACAGAGACGGAGGAAGAAGAAACAAGGAAGAGAAGTACTTTTTCCAAGGCAAAAGGTAAAAACAAGTTTGCAAGAGGGACCGCATAACAGTGGTCATGCAAACACATTAATCACCATCAGAAGAGAGAGGGGAAAAATAAAAAATTGAAGTGCAGCAGGAGGGAAAAGGAAAACAAAATACTATAATCACAAATGTTTTGATTAAATATATATAATTTAGAGCAATCTAAATCTTTTCATTTTAAAACTGAGTGCTTGATGCTGGCTTGCATCAGCCTGATTGCATAATATCATCTATAACAAGACAGTCACTTTCCAGCACATTTAGTATTCATATGTCAAACAACAGCAAAAATTCAGAGAAACAAAAACGTCAATAGAAACAATTACAGTATATTCAAACTTCTAATGAACTACCATATTAACAAGACAGATGTGAAATGGGCTGAATCAAATCCATCAAAAGAACTTCTGTCATGTTTCCAGAAACTCGTAAACAACTAGCTACAAATCTGAAGAGCAGTCATGTAAACTGCTGTTATGTAATACCCTTGGAAAGCTAGACCTAATGGCAGCGTTGTATTTTTTGTTTTCATTTTTTGGTAGACAAGCTAATACAATAGTCCTGTTTAGGGGTAATACTGAGATTTACTGCCTAGGATCTGTACTAAATAGCCACAGCAAGTTCCAAAAAGCGATTCTGAGCCACTCTCATGACCTGGTCAAGATGGTCACCACAGTTAAACTACTACATCCTTTACAGGAATTTAAAACAGATTTCTGAATAGCAGAGCTAAAACATTTATCAAATACACTCTTCAAGCATCTGGGTAAATGATGTGCCAAGCAGAGTTTGCAGTGTGCAAAACAAAATGCAAATCAGACTTTGCTGTGTCTGACTGACTCTGAAAAATACAGCCCTTGTAACCAACACCACCTTCATGGCCACCAGCAAACCTGTAGGAATAGCAAAAAAAAAAGTTTCCTAAAATAAAGTGACTGCTTTTTCTTTAAACAACATTGCTAACTTTTGGCCTAAGCCTTGGTATGTGGCAAACCACAGCAGCATCGCATCACAGCGGGATGACTCCTCTCACACTTCATACTCCTCCTTCTGTTTGTGCAGGCCTTTGGGGCTCAGGGCTGACTTAGGATGTACACAAGATATACAGTTGCTCTCATGGTTGATTGCCAGTGTTGCCTATGACAGCATATGGTGATTCCCTGTCCTCCAACAAGCGCAGGTCAGAGAGCCAGCCTTGTCTTGTACAGTTCTTTGGGTTTATTACTGCTGGGTGAGGAATGCGTCTGTGTAGCTCTCAGAATAATTTCTATGTGTCCTGCCTCCCTCTTTCCCAGCAACACTAAGCCTTGCAGAAGTTGTCTCTTCCTCCCTTTCAGCAAACTCAGCAACTCTGCAGAGTACACAGAGTCTGCTCTTTCCCGAGGAGATTGAAGCCCACTGAAGTAAGGACAGAACTGCTGCCTCACCACCCAGCTCCCTCCATAGATCCTTGAGAGCTCCCAGATTTATCTTCATGTGACTGAACTTCTCAATGACTTCTTTCAGACTCCTCCATTTACAACTTCAAGTTGCCCTGACATTTAGATCCCCTCTCACAGATGAAGGGTAATAAAACCCAAGGACTCTGCAAGTCACTATTACAAGAGGAGTTTTTTACATTTTCTGGTCACATCCAATCTCCAAGTGGTAGATCTTACTACCATGCATAGCACCACAATCTCAGTCATATTAAGACAGATGCATCAAGAAATAAATGTAGTTATCTAATTAGAGTATATAATGCACTCTCTAGGAAGGTATGAAAGATCAAGTGCCTTGAATATTCACAGAGCTAATAAATCATTATCTTTTAAAAATCATATCTTGCTATATGAGACTTCTCATTTTAACTGGAGAGATACTAGCAACATAGTTACTGACATTAAAGATCATGCAGCAGAAAAGGTTACCTTCACTGTCTTTGAATTTCTTGATAGCCACAATTTCATGTGTCTCCTGTAAAATAAAAGCAAAGAAATGGAAATGAGCAAGATTTGTTGTGCATTTTCTCTTGCCTTTTTTTTTCCCCTGAGTATCAGAGGAAGAAAAAAAGAAGCATCCAAAAGGAATTTCACTATGCAAAAAAATTAATTGAAAATCTGGTAAATATTTCAGCGATCAGGCCAAGTGCAATACAAACCCACATGCAGCAGATATGTAAAAAGTAGGAACCCCAGTGAAAAAGCTGGGAGTTAAATGCAGAAAGTTCATATTTAAACACCTTGTAATATATACCAGTGAAATTTTCAGAAGTGTTTTTCCTGTGACTCTTGTTTCCTAGTTATTCTGAAGTTCTAACAATCTTTTATGTGACCACAGTACGAATACGGGTGCTTATCTTTACGAGGTGAAATGAAAACCCTGTGCCAGTATGTGGCTAAGACTTATAGTAAGACCTGTGATTTTGGCTGCCAAAAGCTTTTGGGCTTCAAAGTTCAAATATCCACAAAGAACACAGTATTAGGAAAGTAGCTTCTCTGTGCCTCCTTTTAAAAATTTGTCACCTTTAGGGAAACCTACCCAAAACAGGAATCAGTAATTGCATTTGGCAGTGTTCAACCATGCTTACTGTACAGTCTTAAGTGATAACTTCCTAATGCCCACCTGCCTGTCCATTCCTCTAGCATTCTCTACTCACCAAATCATAGGTCACATTTTTCTCTTAAGTTTCTCTCTTGTTGTGTGAGCAGGAATGCATTTAGTACACGGACAAAACGTAGCCAACAAATGTAGCCTGGTTCAGGTCTGTTCATACAATGATGCAGCAACTGAACTTTAGCAACAGAATGTGGAAGAAGCCTTAAAGTCACAGAGTAAGGGCTTGTAAGCAGACAGGAAGCAGGAGGCTACCTACTTGATGAGCTAGATCTACCTTACACACCTTTACCAAACACTACAGTTACAAAAACCCCAAACCAACAATACCCCACTATTAATAGCATACAAAGGCAGATCGGAGAACAGCAATAAAAATGAAGCCTCTCTGGAATACCTGAAGACATGTGCGTAACCAGTTATTGAATAACACAAATACTTACTCCATTTTTCATTTCAAATCATTGTAACACATGAACCTGCAAAATACCTGATCCCAATTAAAATAAAAGCACCTGGAAAGAACAGTCTAAAATAAACTGAACAACCTATTTTACTAATTATATTTGTACTACTGAGTTATAGTATTGTTATATTTATTAATTCTAACTCTAGTAATAATAGTAATAGTTACTAGGACTATGAAGGAACATTAAGACGGTAAGTAAATTTAGTTTATTTGACTTCTGGTATCTACTGGTAGGTGTTCTGGATAATTAAGCCTCTGAAAGATTTTTCAGAAAAGGAACACTGTAATTGCCCTCAGAAGCCTCTGCTGACTGCAATATGCCTATGTTTAGACGGCATGCATACACCACTTTGCAGATGAACCAAATTTACCCATTAGTATTACATGCCTATTTCACACGAAGTAGAAGAAAAACTGCTACATGTTTCAGCTACCATAAAAAGGCTGTGTTTTCATTCTCAAACTAATAGCTAAGTACAGTGAAAAGAAATATAGGAGTTGAAAAACGTATCCTCACACAGACAGCAATTCTGATTCATTCAAGAAAACTAGTCCATGTGGCTTCTCTGCCATATCCTGATGTTTACAGAGAACGTGATTATTTTGGAAATTAAGTTTTAAAAGCTCTTGAGTCAAGGTCTTTCAAAGACTTGGGTAAGATATGCTATCAAACGTCCTGGAGGATTCTAACTATTTAAAGTACTTAAAGCACGAGTGGTTCTAGGAATAACAGGAACAGAAAGACCTCAGGAACACACTTAGGGATGAAGAAGTTACCCAAACAGTTCAAAAAAATATAACATTTAAGAAATTTTCCTTTAAAAAGCTTTGTCACTTGTATTATTTCGTTAAACAAATGAAATGATCATTAACGATTAAGAATTTATACATGACACTTCCCCTGTCTTCGAAAAAAACCAACAAATAATATTTAAATAACATGAAGTGAAACAACACCAGAATGAGATTAGACAATAGGTGCTTTAAGGAGCTGCCCTAGTAACACTGTGTTCCATATTAGGGAGGAACATTCTTGTCTAGGTTTCTTGGAGAATCTCATCCTATGTAAACGATATTCTCTTGGAATGCAGTACTGGAGAAGCAGTCAAGCCAAGGCTAAAATGGATACAAGGACATTGAAGATTACTATGCATAGATTTTTAAACACATTGCACCTGCTTGACAAAAAGTCTGTAACTTCCCTATGATGCAGAACACCTCCAAAAGATCTGGGGTACTCCATCAGAAAATTGCAGCCAAATGCACATTTCTCAGTTTCTCAGTTCTCACATGCTATATAAACAACTAAATGGTTTATATGAGGTGACATAAATAACAGGAGCCCCTCATAATTTTAAACTAGTTTCAAAAGAAAGAACCCATCTGAAATGCCCTGTTCCTCTATTTCCATTACTCCTACTAATTTTGAACTAGATGTCTGGTTTCCACCAAATTTGACAAAGAAATGCAAGTTATAAAAAAAGGAAATTTCCAAAAAATATTCTCAAATTTGTCATCCGTATATAGAATATCCTTCCTTGGGGGAAGGAAGCATCGAGAACTCAGTCTCCTGTCCACTGTACAATGTTGCAGATCAGAAGCATATGTAGACTGTGCAATGCAATCAGCCACTGTACATAATTTTCATTAACATAAACTAATACAGAATTGAAATCATGAAATAAATTTTGTATATGGACAAATGAAGCAGGCATACAGTAGAGGTGGAAAAAATACACCTCCTGGATTAGGAGACGGATGCTGGTCAGATGCAGGCCCAACATGAAGTTTCAAACAAGTACTGACAGGCACTTGGTGCAAAGGAAACAGACACCACATTGCTGAGCCCCGAGAAGATGGACAGAATGGGAGATACAAAGAAAAACAGAGCTTTGAGGAATGAAGAAATTCAATAGTGAGAATTCAGACTCCTGGGCAAATCTGAAAGGTTCTTTATAGATCGAATTTAGACTTTGTTACTTAAACATTTACTTAAAAGACATTTTGGAGATCTGAGCTCTTCTGTGGATCTGGTTTTCTGCTCTTCAAAAACAGGCCAAATTGGAATGCTCCAGAATAGAATTGTCATTCACTAAAATATTTTTTTTACATTTCAAAGGGTGTTTTTTGAAGACTGTACTATGAAACAGAACAGTACTGAAAACAATGTTCAGCCTGATTGTGGAAACCTTCTTATACAATAGCCCAGTATCCAACTCCTAGCATGAAAATTGTCATTGACAATTAAATGTATCACCTAGGTAGATAAGCTGGTACTAGTTGATTCAATGTTTGACTTCAATGAATGTCAAAGAAAGAAAAAACTACCATAATCCTTTCTGATCTCTACTACTTACTACTACCAGCTTATATCACAAAGCAGGAAAATTTGAGTTTGCTTAGCTGTAACTTTGCTTCACTCAGCTACATTTATTACTAAGCATCTCATTATCATGTTCTAATAAAAAAATCATGGCCTCCATATTTCACTTTACAACAACAGCAAATTTGCAAACACAGAAGTCAAATCTCTCTTAACACTGGCATTACCTCTGATTATTGAGCATGTATATTATAAACATTCTATGTTATAAAACTATAGGAAGAACACTGTTTTACAATTAAACATACAACAACAAACGAAAATTTACTGAAAAGACTTTGTGTAGAAGTTAAGGATGTACAGAAACGGATTATTCAGACTACATGATTACATGTGCCCAAAATGGGGCAAAATATGTCTCTTCATGTACAAACCTGCTAATATCTTTTAATAAGGCTAAGACAAAAATTTCTGTTCTATTTCCTTCACATACAAATATAGTGATACAGAGGAGGAACGAGATACCTGTTCCTGGGAAAAGGGTACCTCCAGCCCTGGAGAGAGGAATCACTTCATATTAGGGCTCAGTCCTTTCCTATACCTCAAAATAAGTGTGGGAATTGCCTCTGGAGAAAACACATGCTTTACTGTCTGCCCATTTAAGCACAGATGAGAGGAGAGTATGGCTGTGAGAGCTGAGCATTTTCACTGCTGTGCTCCTCGCCACCCACAAGTTTCTCTCTGAGGTTTCCTCACAAGATTGTCATAGCTGGTGTTTCCTGTCACCACTATCACACTAGAAGAGTTCCTAATTCAAAACCATTTAATTTCACCTCATTTAAAGGACAGAGATCCCCTATTTTCCCACTGTCTCTACAAAATTTATGTTATATAAGTCACCTTTATTATACGTAATTATATGTGGAACAAGACAAGTGTCAAAACAGCAGAGTAATGTATTTCTGTTGTTTTCTTGAAAGATCCTTGATGGAAGTACTCAAGGAAAAAGATGCTGCTTAGCATAAATCAAGATCTTAGAACTACAACTATTATTGTCTGGAAAGAGAAAGCATCTCCTATTCTTGAAAATGTCATATTACAAAAAAGAATATCTTCAAATGTCATCATTGTATTTCAAAGGTTTCAGTTAGGACTTTTTTTTCCTTTTTTATTTTGCGTATCGTGGAAAATCTGACACAAAGCACAGGTACACAAGACTCTTGAAAAATAGATAAGATTCCAACCTTCTGAAAGTTACATTGTTCACCTATAATTTTACTGCCTCACCCTATATGATTACAAGAATTTCTCAAGCATGGAATTTTTAAGCAACTGAAAGGACAAATTATAAATATCAACAACATGAACAGAGATAGCAGTAGTCAATACTGAGCACGTCCCATACACAACCAGAATATTGCTGCCTTTACTCAGGTGGTGCTGCTGAAGCACTATCTAGTACATCACATCAGAATTTTATGGTGATATATTAAGTGACACATTAAAATATGATATGGCGTGTTCTGTGATTAGCTCATGATTTCTATCTGTACAAGTGTGAGGCTGTTTAGGCCCAAACTCAACTTCTGCTAGAAAAAGTTAAATCAATCACATTCTCTACTCAAAGAAAATATTTACATGTCATAAAAATTATTTAAAAGTGAGCAAGAACCTGGTTTGATCCTCATCAATCCATTATTACATTTATACAATTTAGTTTGCCACCACAAAGACACATATTAAAAAAATCAACAAAATTCAGCCAAATATATCTGATGGCTAATATGTTTTCAGAAAAAAGTAGCACAGTTTTACTTTGACTCGCATAAACATTGTTATGTTCTACAACATTAAAGTATTTAGAACAGATTTTTCAATACTTGTGATGCTAGCAAAATCACAGAACATTAAGCAGTCAGCCGCAAGGCAACAAAAGCCCAGAAAACCATTACAAGATGGCAAAGCATTTTTCATGAGTTGCTTAAAACGAAGCTTTAAAAAAAAAACCCCAGCCAAATAATTTTTCAAAGTTACTCTCAAAACAAGAACAGAAAATACTAGCATTTTAGTCAGATCAATGTATCATAAATGTGTCATTTGTTATTAAGAAAGTTTTTAAATTAAGCCAAGCAATGCACGTTCTGAGGGGTCACAGGCATCGTTACTTGTAATTATGTCAGGTCCTTAAGGCATTGCCCAGACACTGTCTTGACTCCATTTCCATCCTGCCTTAAAACACTACCACCTTTGGACAGTACTAACAGACTAGAACGCAGCTTCTTGTTGTATCAACACTTCTGATATTATGTGCTGGCAATTTTGCTGGCAATTACTTTCAAAATCTAGTGGAATACCTTAAAATATTCTCTGTAGAAAAAAGAGAGATGTGCAAGATGATGCCATTTCTTTTTTCAAACAGTTTGACCATATGAAGTATAAGTTATAGCATACTGTGTCTTCTTCTGCACCTAAAAAACTTTGGAGAATTTCCCTCAAGAGGTGCTTCACCGTTTCAACCTTATATTTCTCCCTTGAGAAAATTGCAATTCTTCTGTTTTTCAGCTAAAACCCCCACATTTGATTTATCTAAGCAATATGATTCTTAGCATAGGAGAACTTTCAGGAAATTACTTCCTAATCTAAGAGTCCTATTTATTTTCAGGAAGAGACAGAGTCTTTGGTAAATAATGACAGAACAGTATGTCTGAGTTATCACAATGCCTGTATTTACTGGAAAATTGCTTAGAATTTTTCCAACACATATATATGTTAGAATTTACTTGAGAAGAAGCTCCTAGAGTGAATCACCACAAATCAATTTTTTATCTCTTGAAAGCAGAATGCTATTTACTAACCATCTAAGTGCAGGGGAAGACTCCTAATGGAACAAAGAGTTCTATACTTGACATGTCATTTTAAGATGGCCACACTGTCTCCTGGCTGAGGAAGAAAAAGAGGACTAAGGAAAGCTTAAACCACTCTAGACCCCCTAGAAGATTTTCAAGGGGAACAACTATATAAGCTCAGCTATTCCACTGCGGAAAGAAGCACAAGAAAAGGTTGAAACCTTGAGCTACAAGTTTGACAGGAAATGACCAGTAAGCATGGGTAATGATGGAAAGAGACATTTTTTTTTTTTTAAACATGCATGCAGATTGAAGCAGTTTCTCTGATTTCTTTATCTATGTCCTTAAGAAACACTTGCAACAACTTTACTGTTTGTTCAGATGTCACGAGCAATGCTTGCATTACCAGTCTTACTTATTTGTTTTAAATCAAGTGTAGTATAAGGGAGTCATAAACAGCAGGCATTTCTGATCCAATTACCAGACAAATCCATAAGCCAAATGAGTGCCCCATCTGTATCCACGGACTCCCACACTGGGGCTCCAGCCCCAGTGGCAGGCTCAAGTGACACTGATGCTGATGCCAGGGACTCTCCCGACTGCAGGAAGTTTACAGGCTCACAGGACATGTGGGGCTGGAAGGCATGTCTGCCAATTTTGAATGTCCCCATCACGAGAGATTTTCTGAATAGCCTTCAAGGTATTCAAAATCTGCCAGGACAAGATTTGGAGCCACCTGCTGTAGCTGATTCTGCTTTGAGCAGTTATGAAGAGGCACACCTGAATCCTAAGGTGTGCACTACAAAGCATGCATTTTACATTCTTCAAGAACTTGCAGTCTACTAATTTAGGGTGTAAATACTAGCCTGAAGAGAACACTTGAAAGGAAGAGAACTTACTCAGTATTTTCTACTAACTAGTGGGCTGATGATAGTGGTTAGCATCAAAACCTCCATTGTTCCAAGAGGATTTTTCATATCTATTCACAATTTTCTCCAAGCAAGAAAGTAAATATGTTTCCCCAAAGAATGCGTACAATAATGTAATGAAAAGGATCTGGAATAAAAACCAGCTTTTAAATACTATAAATGTAGCTATTCTAGCTTTTCATGATAAACTAGTACTACTGTAGCAATTTTTAAAAATAATCTGTGTTTCATTTCATTCTGTTGTAGCACCATACATATAATTTTACAATTTGACAGTATTGTTTAATCCAAACCATGGACATAAAACAGAAACCAAATTCAGTAAATGTCTATAAAATTCCTCTGATGCTGAAATGCCAATAATAGTAATTTCAGTTTCAAACCTCAGTCTTCTTCCAGTTCTATTTGTTCAGGGTTTTTTTTTTTTCTGTTAACACTGGAAATTGTGAAAATGAAGCTTTTTATAAATAGCATAATACTGCATTGGCAGATACCAGCATTATTTAATTACTTTTTATAGCATAATCTTGACACTTGGAATACAAGTGATAACAACATAGAAAATGTAGAAAGGCAAACTTTACTACCTTCACAGCTTCCTTTAAGATATCATTGACTCCATAAATGCAAAGGTCAACAAGACATTTATAATTACACTGTATTTCCTAATTTTTTGTTATTATAATGCAGTGCTCCTTTCCTGGGCACCTTGTAACTCAAGAGTAGGTAGAACTTATTGGAAAATACTTATTTTGGTTGGTTGCTTGTTTTTCTAAAAAATGTATCAGTGCCAAAGTCCTCAGTATTGTTATTTTAAGTCTGAAAGTCAAAATAGTTTCAGCATGATTGGCTGAACTTCCAAAGTTTATCACACTTCAAGCTTTAGTTTTGGAATCTTTATTTCGGCAGTGGATACAATTTATTTTTTATCTGGTACTTTCACATTTTAAATTTTTGGGGGGTTATCTTTTTTCTCATCAGAAATGTGACAGGCATTTTCTTTAATTTGTAAAACAAGAACTACTGTGAACCAAAGGCAAACTTGTTAAGCAGGTTTCTGAGGATGAAACTCTTCAGATGGAATTCAGTTTCAGATTAAGACATCTAAATTCAGATGCCTGTATATGAGTTGTGTTTCTAAGCTTCTAAGAGCTCTACATTGATCACTCACTCAAGTCATAATTCAGTAGCCTAAACATGGGCATCTAGTAGCATTTAAGATTGCTGAGGTATCTACCACACTCACATGGGATTGTCAGAAAGGCCTTTTACAGCTGCATCCCATGAAATCCCCACCTACCAGTTTTTTGAAGACTTTCTGTTCAAGGTCTATACTTTCTCAACATTTTCTCCTCAATATACTCACGATCTTGAACTCCACTATTTTGCAAACACTGTAGTGAATTATTATAATAATCTGGCTGGTCTTTCCATCACTTGAATCAAGAAAGTTTCCCTGACACCCTCCAGAAATCTCCAGGACTGCTTACATCCCACCACACTGCCTGTCCAGGAAATGCCAGAGAAGTTAAAGTCCCCCCTGAAAAAAAGGGCCAGAGTTCCTCCCTGAAAAACAAGTGTTTCAGAAATGTCATCAGCTGTTTAAAGAAGGCTTTGCCCATTTCTTCACTTTGATCAGGTGTTCTACAACAAAGTCCCAATACAATGCCACAGTTTCTGGTCTCCCCTCTAACTCCAAACCACAGGGTCTCAACCACACTGTCATCCATCTGCGTGACCCACTTTTAAGGGAAAAGCGGGCCATCACATCATCCCAGAAAATACCACCGTATAGCTGAGACACTCTTTCTCACAAAGAGAAACTTCACTCCTCTTTCTTTTGAGCCCATTTTTCCTGAAATGTCTGTATTCATCCATCCATCATAAAGTACCACTATTAACTCTACGTTAACAATTTTTACATACCAACTAAATTTTTGTTTTAGTGTGCAAGCTACAACAGGATTTCTCAAACTTAAGTTTACTCAGTTTAACACTATCTTAGAAAAAACTGTCTCTCTCAGTGCTGAAGGAAAAACACATAAACATAGCAGCAGCTACTGTAATTTCCATGCTGCAGAAGCACAGACAAGGTTTGCCCTAACTTTAACACCTCTCATGTGCAAATGGCAGCAACAACTCCTCTGTATTCTGCAGTGGGCCTTAAACCACCAGTGGTGGCAACTGCCTACTCAGATACCAAGCAGCCATTCCAGATCTGTTCTGGACCAAAAGCAAGAGCCAAGGTAGAGGTTATTTTTGGTTTTAACACATTAATTTGTTAGTAATGGTAAGCTCTCCACATCTCGGGGAAAGCCTAAGCTACAATGGTCTTCCTGTCTAGAATCCCAAAGATGAGAACTTTTATGTTTAGTGCCTCAAATTAAAAAAGAAGAAAGTTTTAAACTGAAAACTTTTTCTCCTCACATTTTGGGCACACAACATAGTGTAACACTGTCTTCTTAATGCAATTTAGTACATAAAAGGTGTTACCTAATGTAACCAACACCTTTGGTATTCTGGTGTCAGTTCATCATTAGATTTGGCTATGGAACATTTCATAGATGTCTGCATTAACCCTAAGAATCCGTCATTCCATGTCCTCTCCATCATACAGTGTCTTCTTTCTCCTCAAGCAGCATTAAGGCTCACAAACACACCCTTTTCACTTATTCCAGATCTTTAATGAGAATATTTTTTGTGTTGTTCTCCAGGGAAGGATAAATTTGAACAGGAAATGCCACTTGTATTTTCAAGCCTCAGTTCACATTAGACAACAGTATTACAGAAAGAAAACAATACCCGCCTCTGCCCCTAATGATTTTGTGGTATTTACAAGACATCTTTTTGCTCTCTAGGTCTTTTTCATCAAGAAATACGTTTGCTGACATTACACTCTTACCAAAGCAAATTAAATTCGAAAAGTTTTTTCCAATCTGTATATTGATATGTATTTCAGTGGAGACCTTCATTTCTTCTCTAAGTTTCTACATTCAGGTTTGCAGAGAAACGCTTTTCTTACCTGGGATTATACAGACAGTGCACTCTCTGGATAATCAGAGAGAAATTCTTGCGTCCTAAGAAAACTGCCGTTTTTCTCTGTCAAGCATTTAAAAGTGCAGTCCTTTTAGAGACTTTCTCTTCTTCACAGAAGAGTATTAAGATTAAAATTTATTCCAAACTGCTTAAAAGAAAGACAGCAGGCAAAATTCATACCTCAAACACCTCCTGATCACTGCTGCAGAGGTCGGAGGAACAGGAGGGCTGCCTCTACACAAGTTGCATGGTAATTTAGCTAACCTGAAAAGCTGAACATACATGTGGAAATAAAGGAATCTGCATCCAAGGAAGACTTCCGCTACTACTAACAGATGAAGAAGAAATAGCAGCTAAGTTTTCATAAAAATAACATTTTCTGCAGATGAAATTTCAACTTTGGAGCTAAATTGAGAAAGAGAGTTTGCGGACTTATTTCTGACAATTTCTTCAGCATACAAAAAGTCGTGGCTAGGTCAGTGTATTTTCCCTTATATTTCAATAAAGAGAAAAAAAGTCTAAACATCACAGAAGTTCTGGGAAGACTAAAAAAAAGCTCTTCTAGCAAAACCTGCCCCTACCAATAAGACTAACATATTTCATCTTTAGATCTTATACAAAACACATGTACTTTTGAGCCAGGAGAAAAAAAAAAGGATAACCACACAGAATTTAAGTTCACTGTGAAAGTTTGCCCAAGCATGACAAACAAATACTTCTTGGAAAAAGGGGAAGGAAAAGTGTCTTAATCTCACCAAGTTTATTATCACAAAAACATGAAACAATATGTGGGGAGAGAGGATAAAAAGTGCAGAGTGAAGAGTTAAGGGCCAGGGAATATAGAGGCTAAAGAAACTGGGAAAAGAAGGCAGACAAATGCAGCCTGAAAACAGATTGGAAAAGAGAACTGGGGTAAGGCACCTCGACTCAGAAGTTAGTGTTAAAACCAGCATAACAAATAAATGAATCTGTGAACATTAAAATTTTAGTGGAACCCAATTTAACTGAAAGCAGAGGAATGGTGAGAATTCAGAAATAGCTGCAAACCCACTAAAAACACAGATGAGTCTCATTCCACAGTGTTCTGGTATGCACGGGGGATGAAGGCAGCAGGTTACTAGCTATGCCATCTCAAATACTAGAAGCTGACAGCTGTGTGACAACTGCGTGGGTATCCATATGGTGTTCCATGATGAATTTTGTATTTGAGAAGTCTAGAAAATTATGGGGGGAAAAAAAAGTAAGTTTATCACAGTGTATGTAAGCAAGGCAGTATTTGAGGGGAAAAGGTATTTTTCCATTAGAAATACTGGCATATGCAAAAGAAACTGAAGCCCTTCTCCAGGCCTAAAATAGAAACAGCAACCTCCAAGGCTAAATTTGAACTGAGAACAATTATATTCTGTGTTTAAAAAGACTCAGTGAATCTACATAAAATGCCAAATATTTCCTAAGGTAGAGTCTATCTCATTTAGCTTCAGCCAGCTAAGAGCTAGATATTCAGTGTGAATTGTCAAGGCTTTCCCCACAGTTAGTAAATGCAGGGGAGGGAGAGAAGATTTGGCCAGAAGGTTACTGATTTTAATAATTTCCAGATGGTAAGAGCTGCTTTTTGGATTTTGGACTCTCTCAACTTACATAAATGAGGGAGATTGGTTATGCAAGACCTAAGCACTGAAACAGTGGGTGAGATTAATTCCACCCAAGTTACTTAACTTTGCAGCCCTTCTGTCTGTATGTTTTATTTTTGCATGCACAAACTTTCATGCATGCACACGTTTTTAAGGTGCATTTCAGAAATCTTATCAAGACTAGTAACCTCAGAGATATTACTTTCTCTGGATCATTATTCTTCGAGTTGCATTGCTACATTAAGATCATCACAGTCCCAGTGGATTGTATTTGTAATTCACATGCTAGAAACACAAATAAAGTATTCCAAACTGTGCTACTGAAGTAAGAACATCTCCATTGCCAACGTAACTGTGCAGCGTCAATTCTCACATCCCACAAAGCAATCTGGCATAGCTAGCAGCAAGACCAGAATTTCTGAAGCTCATCCTTCTTCTTTCACCTGCACATTAGAGAATAAATATATGTTCACTGGTGAGCATCTTCATGAAGCTATAAATATCCCTGCTATGAGCTTTGCATTTCCTTTCTCTGGTATAATTAAAGGTACTACCTGAGATCAATAAAACTTCAAATAACTTGCAAACAAGGCCTCATTAGAAGTAGCTTTTCTCCTTATGTTAAGCTTCCAGAGGAATGCTTCAGATCAGATCCTTGAGCAAGAGCTCAAATATTTAACATGAGAGGTTGTCATACGAAAAATATGGGTTTAGAATGTATGTCATATATTGACCTCCTAGAGTCATATTTCTCTCAGTTCCAAGGCACTACAAAGATTCATTTAAACAGAGGTGAAAGAAAAAGTAACAATGGGAAAAGCTTTATGATTCTTTCTGGAGTAAAGGTTTTGAACCTTTTACTTAGCAAAATTTCTCGTTAATGTTTAGTAGCAGTACTGCTACTTCAGATTTGATTTAACATTACTGCAAAAATCCAAAAGCTAAGCCTGTATGAGTAAGCCTGGAGCTTCATTGCAGTACTTGGTCTAAACTAGATGAGATATGGAAAACAAAGCTTCATCAGAGGAAGGGTGCCTTCTGTCCTTTGTAAAATGATATAGTAGCAAGCCTTCTGGTGGTACAGAGAGTAAACAATAGTTCTAACGGAAGTTTGTTGACTAGCATTTGTGCTTGAATGTGCTAAATCTGACTTGGTTTCATCATAACATGATTCAGGGTGTGATTTCTCTTTTTTAAAAAAACTCCACAACAGTGCAGTATAAAATTATATAGCAATAGCTCTGGATATCTAGTAATATATAAAAAAAAGCTAGCAAATGAATAAATTGGTTACTCTAAATGCAGTTAAAATCCTCATGGGGAAAAAAAAAGAATTAGTCTCATCACACAGGTTTCATTCAGGTAGTACTGTGTGAATAGTCAACTATCACCACCTCTTCAAAAAGTAAGGAGGTGGCCTTGAGGAACGTTAATTGTTAACCTATCCTAGTCTAAAAATCAAGAGAAAAACCTCAAACAAATCCATAGATAAGAGATCCCTATACCTAATTTTTCCTTTACTTTTCTCTTTCCACATATTTGTTCTTTGCAAGAATAAACCATGCCCTCATAATTTGATTCCTAGCCAGATATGTTCAGAAAAGGTATGTTCTCCTATTGAAAAATCCTGGGTCTTATTGTTTACTGTAGATACAGAGCTATAAAACTAAACAGACCTTTCATTTTCATTTTTCTTTTAATAGCTCAGAAGTGGTAAAAGATTGTCTTCCTTCACACAAACATATTTAGGAAAAAACCACAAGACACTTTAGCAATAAGGATACATTTTCAGAAAGTTCCTGAAACATGATCTTCAGATGAAGAGACAAGTGAAAGCTGAGAAAATATAATCACAAGACTTCAGCTGTGAAATTTTTATTCATGTTTTTGTTAAAGCCTTGTACATGCCTGCTAAATACTTCGATAAAACAACAGATTTATTGCCATTCATATTTTATACAGAGGCACAAATATTCAGTTCTCCTTATATCCATAAAAATGAAAAGGACCAGCATAACCGTGTGCTAACCAGTACATACAAAAATCTGCTAAGAAGCAACAGGAGTGGGCTAGTAGCATTTTCTAGAACTGACCAGAAGAGACCACTTTGCTGTAACTCATTAACTAAACAAACACATGTGTGTGTATATACACACTCGTGCACAGCTCTCTACATGTGCGCATGTGCAATTGGAAGGATGTTGGTAAAGCAGCAGAAGCTCATCTTCAGCCATATAAATTAAACACTCTCCATTTCATTGAGAACCCTACTGAACAGAAACCAAGAAATACTACGGACAGGCTGATCACCCTTGATTTGCGTCTCTGATACTGAAATCATCTAGGCATCTGGTCTGCAGTCTCTTTTATGTTATCTGAGGGATATGGATGAAGGGGGCACTACATCCCAGAATTTCTGAGGAGAAATGGCACTCCCTCACTTTTTTCTTTTTTTTTTTAAACCTGCTAGAGCCCAAGGGATGGATGTTGTTCAGCCTATGTTTAGCCTTTCTAAAAGCCACTGGGGAAGCTCCTGCTGATTCTCTTTTGCTCCCCAAACAGTTCCTTAGCACTACAACATTTATAGCAGTGGAAGCAGGAAGGACTTACAAAATTAGAGCAGGTTCAGAGCCCAGGGTGCAATTCCATCAGTATATCTTGTATATGTTTCTATCTTGTATATGTTTCTTAACACTGTTCACTGGCTGATGCTTTGAGGGGAAAAAAAAGGTAGGCACCACTCTGATGAGTTTTTCACACAAACAGTCACAGGAAACTTGATCCTGTAGAAGCAGCAGCTAGTCAGCTCTGCTCTGCAGATGGCATTGCCTGCAACATATTTCTGTGCATAAACATGGCATTACTCCATCTCTGTTGGAAATGTTAATTGATTTCAAGAAGATAGCTTGTCTCCTGGTCAAGACGCATACTGTCAAAAGAAGAGGTAGGTGTAACCAGTCAAGTTTTTTAGGTCCTACAGAATTTCATCTTTCCACATCTCAGTGCATTATTACACTTAAAAATGTCACCTACCTCTGTCATACCTCAAAACCACAATTTTTTTTTTAAAGCCCATCTACAACCCAAAGGAAAATCGATAATGATGGTAATCCAGTCAAAGTTAAGTCTAAGAAAACTGTTTTGCAAATAATTTTCAGCACACTGGAATCTGTGATAATCTTCTGCTCTTAGAACTGTATGAAAAATATGCTTCATAAAACTCATTTGGGAAGGAGTTCTCAATGTTACAAGGATTCTTTCTGGACTGAAAGATTAGGAGAGCTGCTTAATAAGGCAGCACAATTCTATGCCAAAAACTGAAAAAAGAACAACCACCCTTTCAGAGAACATAGGCATCTTGTTTCTGCTGCAGAAGTGCGTAACAGGTCAGGGTAAGTATGAATAGGATATTGTGGAAGCACTGAGAGAGTGCACACACAAGCATGCACGAGCATGAGAAGAAACTGCACAACAAGGTTTCAAGAGAAAACAGTATTGATAACTACAAAAACTGTTCATGGGATGGTGCTTCAATGGTAAAATTGCGTAAAACATTATGCCAAGCCCAGAAGGTTGCAGGTTGCAGCACAGCTGACTCACAAGCAGACCATGCATCCCAACAGGAGGATGGCCACAAGGTTGCAGCTTGTAACATTTGAACCTATCTTCAGTTAGCCTATCAGGGAAACAGATTATAAACATACTTTTCAAACACAAACTCCAAACAAGGAAAAGCAGAAAACAGACCCAGGGAAGTTCAAGAAAACAAGACTGAAGCTAAGGACCATCCCATAACAACAGACAATATCTAAACATTATATATACACAAAAGATGTAAGAACTAGCTTGTTGTCACCACCCACAGGAACTTCAGAGATGAAGTGAGGACTTGAAAGCTCCTTACCCTTGTCCTCCATCCTGCACAACGGAGATACTGCCCAAATCAGACACCTCCCATGACCAGTGTGGGTACGAGGGTACAAGTGAATGAAACCATGAAGGAATGGACACCCACGAGTACAATCATTTCACTTCAAGACCTGCAAATATTCACCCTCCCTTTATGCAAGACTGACACTGAACTTCATTATACTAATCTTTCTACATCCCAGTACTGTACAGAAATTAGTCTTCATATGGAGGAAGAAACAGAAGCTGCCTTATCAAAGTTTTTAAGGTGTAAGCAACTATAAAATTGGACAGCAATGCTGGTATCTGTTTCCAAAGAAGAGTTACCTGTTCTGTTCAGAAACAAATCCTCACTTTGCTACACATCTGAAAAAGTGAAAATAAAATTGCATAAAGTGGGTGATTTTTCATAATGGGCAAAGTAAAGCCATCATGTTCTAAGGTGTTGGGGCTTAAAAGGAACTTGCACAAAGATTGGGCTAATTTAGCAGTTTAAACTAAAATAAATCAGGGATAGTAAAAATGCAAATACTTTATAAATCCAGAGGATGTTTTAGTTTTTATCTTAAACCAAAAGCAGCTTAAATAGATATACTTTAGAAAAGGAGAAGCTAGCATGCAATTGGACTATTCCTGAAAAAAAGCAAGCAGCAGACTCATCAAGCTTTATTGTCCAGGTGCAGGTGCAGCTACACACAGCAAAAAGAAGTACGTGTTTTGAAGAGTTTCAGAATTGTAATACATGTATAAGGCATAGATATCATAAAGAATGACTCCAGTTCTGTGCAAACATTTAATAACTGCTATTGGCTGAAAAAAGAGTACAAAGCAATCTTAGCAAAAGTGGCCTCTATTCAAGAGCTCAGCCTGCCTTCCCACTGTATCCAAAATTTCTTGATCACCACACTGTGATGTCAGGTTTGCCTAGTCCCTTACTTAGGCTTTTAGCTGTGATCAAACACCACACATGATAAGTGCAATTGCTAAATTCTCTGCACAAGATTTTACACATTTGTACGTATTTTAACAGCTGTAATGGTATAAATGGAAACTACTTGCCTTTTTTCCCCATTTATATTATCCAGGCTTTGAATGAGAAGTAAATACCGTTATACTTCAAAAGAAGTTACAAATTCCGGGAATTTTTATTCAAAAAGAATAGAAAGTTTTTTTACATTTTAGGAGGGTATTCTACCAGTTAGGAATTACAGAGAAGTGAGTAATCAAGGAAATTTAAATTGCTTTAACCAGGAGATTCAGAAGAACAACTTACTATTTTAAAACACACTGTAATCTTTACTGACAAAAAAATACAGTGCCAAGAAGAGCCTACAGTTTTCAGAAAAAGTGAAACGATAGGAAGGTTTTCACTGTTATTGTCAATGTTTTACCTACACTGTCAAATGCTCATTTTCCAGGACTCCTGAGTTAAAAAAAAAGACTTAAAATTTATCAAAAAAGTTAAGAAAATAAGGCAATGTGAATGGTATATCCAAGACACTTCAGTGTATTAAAATTTTAGATCAACTTGGTTGCTACAAATAATTTTGAATGCCAGCCAGATGATCCAGACCCATTTTTACCATGGTACATTTAATAACCTACATGAATGATCTTCTGAAACAATGAGTTGTGCTCTATTTCAGTGGCCTTTGTTTAAATACAGAGTGCCCAGAAATCAGTGATGAACCTAGTGCTCCTAGAGCTTCTCACGTGTCCTAGAAAAGTTTAAAAACACCACAAGAATCCCTCACAGGAAAACAATTGGCCTAAAATTTAGAAATACAATTTTCTTTGCATCAATTATGATACACACTAATTTGCAATTTGATGACAAGACCAGATTGTAATCCAATATTCAACCAAGTTCATACTACTACAGATGTAGTCCTATAATTAGCCATATGCTGTTCCCTCTCCCATATATTAATTTGCATTAACTATAAATTCACTCGCTTGCACCGCTACTTTCCTAATGATCCAAGACCCTACATCAGGTCTGTAACTCTCATCTATTTCAATTCCTCCTCCTGCTGCTTTTAAGAAATTCTGTAGTCATGTTCCTAAACTTTAATTTTCAGCATAGCATTTTCAACTTTTCTTGCAAGAAAAAATAATTTGTATGGATAGTCTTGCTTTGGGTGCTCATCACATCCATACTTAAAAATAAGATTCCACTTACAAGGACCTTAAAATGAGATACAGCACTACAAGCTGCTTGCAATTAAGAGCCATTAAGGGCAGCCACAGAACACACTGCTGCAGGTCTGAATATGATTTCTGTATTATTCCAAGTGTAATGATATATAATCCCTTTGCAGATGGAGTTTGCAGCAACTACTAAGGGGCTCGTTTATCTACTGGCAATATTCCAAGCAAAGCTGTTATTTGTGGCATAAGCAGTAACCTTTCACTTAGCAACACCAGTAGCCACAGCAAGAATTCATATAACATATCACGTAAAATACTATCAAAAATACATCTAGTTTCTTTCAGTAACAAAAGAAAAAGTGCAAAAGATGTGTAGTTAATACAGAGCCATTAGTGTGACCAACTGGAAGAAACTGTCTGACTAAAAGAAATACTGATGTGAATTACTGTGACTGCAACAAATTGCTTATCTTTGACTTAATTTAAATTGAAAACCATCAGTAACACATTTTACATATCCTTCCAAAGCAAGATGAATCACTCTTGTTATTTTTAACTCAGGCTTCTATGCTTCTTTCAGCTACCTGCATTACTCAAGCACAAGGGTGATCCCCTCTTTGTCTCCCTCACTCTTCCTGTTTTGACGAACTTCTGCAGCATCAGGTGTCTCTGCACCCCAGCTTTGTGCTGCATGAAATGTTATAACGGACAAGCCAACTTAAGCCATCCTAACCTGTGGTGCGGAGAGCAAACACACTCACACTGTACTGCTTTAATTGAACACACCCGAAAAAAAAAAGTCTTAGCATCCACTTCCACAGCAAGTTAACTTTTCCACTCCGAAAGCTCTCTCTCTTATCTTTGCCCTGAACCTTCAATTTCTAAATATTAGCCTTTGGGAACAAAGGAGAGACCGAATGAGAATTTTTGGTACTGAATACCACCCATATCTGAGCAGGGTTCCTAACATGACAAACACAAAGGAGGAGGTAAGGGAATGGAGTATCCTCCAAGGGAACTTTCAAACACCAGTCTGGATTGTCATAGAAGACTCAAAAGGGAAACAACACAGCACAACTGCAGACATCAAAGCAGCACCATTCCATTCATATGGCTACAAAGTGACTTATGTTAATAACAAAAAACATTAACTTTTGGAGAATCATAGAATATCCTTAGCTGGAAAGGACCCACAAGGATCCTTGAGTTCAACTTCTGGCCCTGCACAGGACACCCCAAGAATCACACCATGTTCCTGAGAGCATTGTCCAAATCCCTCTTGAACTCTGTCAGGCTTGGTGCCATGACCGCTTTCCCAGAGAGCCTGTTCCAGTGCCCAGCCGCCTGCTGGGTGAAGAACCTTTTCCTGATATCCAACCTAAGCCTCCCTTACTATTCCCTCTGGTAATTTAATGCATTTAAAAATGCATTCATGCCCACTTTGTTGAACCTTGGCCAGGCCCTCTTAAAGAAGTCACTATATGTGACTGATAAAGATAGCAAGGTTTTATATCAGACCAAATTAAAAAAACCTTGAGACAGAGCATATCTTAGCAATGTATAGCAGAAGTAACAGACAGAACTTGTTAAAAGCAATGAAAAAAAGATCTAGGACTACCTTACTTCATCCCCTCATCCTATATAGCCTTACAAGTATGAACCCAAATGTTTACTTCAGCTAATCCCAGGACTCATATTTTGAAGAAATCAGGACAACACCAGACAGAGATCTAATTTTTTTTTCCACTAGTGTGGGTAAGCCAATTTAGAATCTGCTGTTTCCTCAAAATTAGTGCTTTAATGGTTTTTATTAAGAAATGTAGTATGAAACAACTCTTTAAAAAAATTAAGAAAGAGAGAGATTTGGGAACAAAATTTTAAGGAAAAGAAATAAAAGGCAGCAATATTGTGATACAGAGAATATTACAGCCCATCCTGGGGGTGAGAGGGGAGACTGAATTAGTAGTGGTCTTCTCAAGCTGTGGGAACTCAGCAACTTCAGTTTATATTCTCCATTCTGCAAAACTATCTGATCTCTGGAGCAGCCATAGTACACATATGAATCTTCCACTGACTTGAATGTAAAAAAGGACTTTATTGACATCAATGGTATTTAAAACACATTAATATAATGCTAATCTGAGTGTCTGTTTCCCCCTGCCACAGGGCACTGAGAGGACTACAGAAGGTTCAGGTAAAGACAAATGTCACAATTCATCAATGAAAAATGATAGCTTTAAAAACTGTCAGTACCACATTCACACCTACCCTGCATAGTGAGCAGTTATAGATGTTCATTGTATGTCACTTCTATGTATAGGAAAGCAATAACCGAAGTGAATCAGCACTAATCAAGTGAGAGCTTGCCTCTCACTGCTGCACTCAAGGGAATGCCATGCAAGTAGTTTGGAAGTCCATGAAATAAATACTCTGCATCTAACATTTCACACCAGAATTCTGTAAGGAATTTAAAAGATTATTCACTGCCTCATAGCGAAGTTGAAGCAAGTGGTTATTAAAGAGTTAATACGACTTTCAGCACTATCGCTTGCCTAGTAGCTCTATTTTCCTCACATAACACTTAGGACAGATCTCAACTTCAACTACTGCAAACATTTACCACTGGCAAATTCAGAAGCTCCATGAAGTCTCATGTCCATTGTATGTGTTTCACACAAGTTTTGGCACAAAAAACTATAGTGATGTGATGCTTTAGCCTGAGAAACAACAGCATTAATGCAATAATCTTCCCTAGGTATGGTGCCATTACTGAAAGAAAACAGTATGCTGTACAGAGATTTTACCCTTGCAGAACAATTAAAACCAAAAACCTTGCCAGAAAGCCAAACCACATTTGATTAATTAAGAAAATGAGCATACTGCTTTTAATTACATACAAAAATCAAAGAAAAAAATCAGCAAAAAATTTGAAAATGTAACCAAATAGAGGCAACAATGAGATAGCAATACTAACAATGAGAGAATATGTCAGATCTTAGACATTAATCAATATGATTTAGCACTGTATTTTTACCTGGTTTTAGGTAAAGGATAGTTATATGTAAATTGATGGTATATTAAAAAATACGTAAGGACAGAATACATAGCATGCAGAAACATCAGTTAATACTTTAAACAGGACACATTGGCAAGTAGAAGACCTATAGGATAGGTGGATTTAGGCACAGAATAAGGTAATTAAAAAAATACACTGCTGACATATTCTGTGCTAGAATATTCTGATGATAATGACTTTCCAGTAGCATTGTATGAATTAGACACTGTGAATACTGTAAGGAGTATCACATCATACCAGCCCTGCTGTTCATCTGTTGTTTACCTCTAGTAAAATCACTTTTCAGATACTGAGCTGGCTGAAATCATCTGACACAAAACAGCCATTCTAGAATATATCACAGAATCACAGAGTGGGTCAGGTTGGAAGAGACCACAGTGGGTCATCGGTCCAACCTCCATGCTCAAGCAGGGTCATCCTAGAACACATAGCACAGGATTGTGCCCAGATGGTTCTCGAGTATCTCCAGTGAGGGAGAGTCCACAACCTCTCCGGGCAATCTGTTCCAGTGCTCAGTCATACACAGCAAAGAAGTTCTTCCTCACATTCAGGTGGAATTTCCTGTGCCTCAGTTTCTCCCTGTTGCCTCTTGTCCTATTGCTCGGCACCACTGAGAAGAGCCTGGGCCCATCCTCTGACACCTCCCTGCAGATACTGACAGACATTGATGAGGTCCCTTCTCAGTTGTCTCTTCTCAAGGCTGAACTGGCCCAGCTTCCTCAGCCTTTCCTCATAAGAGAGATGCTCTAATCCCCTTAATCATCTTTGTTGACCTCCACTGGATGTGCTCCAGGATCTCCGTGTCTCTCTTGTCCTGAGGAGCCCAGAACTGGGCACAGCACTCCAGATGTGGCCTCACCAGGGCTGAGTGGAGGGGCAGGATCACCTCCCTGACCTGCTGGCAGTGCTCTCCCTAATGCACACCAGGATTCCATTGGCTTTCTCAGCCTTTAGGGCACTGCTGGCTCATGGCCAGCTCATTGTCCACCAGGACCCCCACCCACGTCCTTCTCCACAGAGCTGCTTTCCAGCAGGTCAGCCCCCAGCCTGTGCTGGTGCCTGGAGTTAGTCTTCCCCAGGTGCAGGAATTAGATTGGAAAAAGTCTATGCATTATTCAGTTCTTAGCTTTACTCTGAAATGATAAAACCAAGCACTGAAAATGCTCCTTACATCATTAATATCTTGCTGAAAGTTTCTGATTTTGAAAGTCCATTGCATATGAAAAAAACACAAATATTTAAAATATGCTTTCCCTGAATGGAATCACTTGGCATGTAATGCTAAATGCTTACCACCACTGTTTTCCTTAACTTTTAACAGCAGTATTTTAACATTTACCTTCAGATAAATCATTAAAATGTTGAATACCAATATCGTACTTATATAATAATAGTGATGTCTGCTTCTGTCAAGATAGAAATACCTCTCCTTAACTCACAGTATTAGAGAAATTCTGTGAAATATGAACACCAAAACCCAGAAAATTACAGATCAGCACAGCTAGTATCCCAGGGTTCAAATACCAGGCAGTTCTAGTAGGTTCTTCAGCTCAGCAGCCAAAATCTGAAATCAATTCATACTACCTTCACCATATGAAAGACTATAGCATTGAGGGGAAAAAACACATGCAGCAATCTGGTCTCATTTTGAGAACTCAGATTTTTCATTTACTCATCATTTTATTTCTCTGATGCCTTAGGTTTCAACTTTTATATTTTTGAAATCCTATATTGCCTAGTGTGTAACTCAGAAGTTTCTTATAGCTCGTTAGCTGCTCTCCTAGGCAGATAGACACAACAAAGCCTCTCCGAGCTTGCTATTCAAGCACACTCAGACTGTCCCAGGCCCAAAGGTGTAAACTAGGGCCACGAGAGAGGTGGAGAAATTGAAGAAATTACATCATTAGCTAAAGTTTTAATTGGCAAATTTATGCTGATATGCACATGAACCAAACCTATAACAGCGTGAAGAACTTGTGACCTGTCGTCCATCTTGGGGTCCATTTTTGGAAGTAGCCTCTGGCTCCCCAGGGTGTACCTTTGAAGGCCTTTCAAATAAATACCTACCTTTATTCCCTTATTCCTGTCTAGTCTCTGTTTCTAGGTAGTCATTCAAGGCATCATCTCAGTCCACCAAACAGGAACTACTGTCAAATCAGTCAAATCCAAAGTAAAACAAGAAACAGCTGTACCCATTTCAGTAAAAAAGATAATACTTTAAAAGTTAAAGATAAACTGCAATGACTGTATTCTTCAGTCCAAGTACTTGGCTTAGCACATGCTGGGGAGCTAAGGAACCTTGAGAGCCAAATCTAAAGCAAGTACGTGAAATTATACAACACACTGAAAAAACCTGCAATTTTCACAAACAAATACACTTACCTTTTAACTTTGACATTTAAAGGGAACTCAACCACATAAAAATGGTTAGCAGATCTAGAGTGAGAAGGTGTTAATAACATCAGCAGATACAAGAGTCAGAAAAGGGATTCTAACATCCACCAGGGAGATTCAGAACTCTGCTTTTATGACAATAGTAGAGAAAACCCAAATTTTCTATGAGGATGAAGTTCTCATCTGCTCCATGAAAGCAGCATGACCAGGTCCCAGCTGCCTCCACACAAAATTTGTGAGAAAAAACCAGGAGGAACTAGGAATCAGTGCACAGTTCTAGAAATACTCATCATCTGAACTACTTGTCATCCTAGATGATGAAACCACTCTTTAGGGATACAGAAAATGTAGTGGAATTGCTTGTGTGACCAGAGCACTGCCACAACAGACATAGCTCATCTTCTGTCAAATATCCTAAGGCGGCAAGGAGATACTTGCAAAGGAGAGAGATGCTTGAATGCATGTACATTTGCTTTAAAATAGCTAAAAAACAAGTCAAAAGTTTTTGCATGAGGGTTAGAAGACAGAACAACAGAGGTTACACTAGGGGGAACACCTGCTTCAAAGCACCTTATTAGGACAGCAAAATAGATAAAGCCTTTTTAAGGGAAGCCTTACAAAAAACTCCAGTTTTCACAGAGGACTTAGAGCATTCCAGCATTTGTTGCAAGGGTAATACAGCACGATGGAGACAATGAGATTTTTGGAAAATGGAGAAGGCAATTGCTTGACACTGATCAATGAACCAACAGGAATGTGGAGGCTGATGATCACCTCAGAGGCAACGTGTATGCACCCTGACCAAAAGACCACTGTACGTAGAGGAGTTAGTGATGCACATCAGAGTTCACCTGAGGTGGCCCAGGCTCAGCTGGCTGGACTGCAGGACAAACTTAGCCAGGTTATTGCACCAGAGGAGCCTGCAAGCAGCTCCCACTCAGCATCTGAAGCTACATAACCTGTGTGCCCTTGCCTTTATCTAGGGATGTAGCAAGAAGTTCTCCCAAGACCATCTTTCTGTTTGACAATAGAATGGATCATGAGTTTTCTTTTAAAAGAATCCTGTAACAGATTGAATAATGAAAATAATGAAAAAAACTCTTCTTACAGACTGGTCTGCACAGTATGCTGCACTCTGATCAGAGGCCATTTTGATGCTGCACAACTCAAGATTCCCAGCATCTTAAGGGACGTAAGATTACCTGTTCCATTTTACTTTATTGAAGTTAATACTCACTAAAGAAGTAGCACTTTAAATTACAATTTACAGAGCCTGCGTGCCTCTCTTGCTGGGATTACAACAGACCAGCATCTCCACCGTGACATAGGGGAATTTAAGATTCTGAAATAATTAAGAGAGACAGACAGTAGAAATACAACCCAGGACTTTCAAAAGAAGAGATTTCACCTTGTTCTAGGATCTGCTTAAGAGACAGTCCTAAGGGGCAAAGTAGTCTGTGACGGCTGGTTGTCCTACAAGGATAATTTCCTTAAAGCACAGTAATGGACATGGGAAAATTTTCTCAAGCTGGCCAGCATTGGTAAAAGGGGGATTCTGCTCAAACACAAATAGTGTGAAGTTTGCAGAAGTGGGCTACCTGTAGAAACAACAAAAAAAATTGGTTTCAAAGGGAAAACTAAGAAAACCATGACCCTGCTGGTCTGAAGGGGTTCCAGTAACAAAAGACATGAAAAAGGCTGAGATACTGAAAAGAAATGTAATGATTCTGCTACATATGCATATTCACTATATTTTCTAATGAGTAAACTGTACCTTTCTTTAAGGGGTCAGCAAATATTTCTTTCACATATTCTGAGGCAGACAAACAACTTATCAGAACACAATGCAAGAGTATTATAGAAGGCTGAAACAAGACAAAATTAAATATTAGGCTAAGAAGAAATTTCTTGGAAGTACTAAACCTATTCAAAAGGTTATTCTTCATTATTCTTCAATGTACTGAAGTGCCAAATAATCCTAACTAAAATTTCTTTTTGCTTGTTTTTAATATGGGAATTGAGTGGTGTTTATCTCAAAGAAGGTCTAAAAATGCCTCATACTATTAAGAATAACCAAAATCAGACACATTTCTAAAATAAAAGACCAGAAAAAACATCTCATTAGGCAGATGTTGGACATATAAGAACAACTGGCACCAAACTTCCAAATAATTAAACTGTATCCCCTCAGGCTCAAGGCCTCTGGTAATACATAGCACATTGCAAGAGAAGGAGAAGTTTAGGAGATTTCATACATTTCAACTATGCTTTTAGAGAAACTGCATCACCACACACCTTCCTGCACGCTTGGCTAACCTAAAAAACAGCCACCAATTTATACATACCAATATATGTATATAGGAATAGAAACATAGAATGTCCTGAGTTGGAAGGGACCCACAAGAATCACCAAAGTCCAACTCCTGACCTGGCACAGGACGCCCCAAGAATCAGAGCATGTGCCTGAGAGCATTGTCCAAACGCTTCTCATGGTTTGACTCCCTGCTAGTACGAATCCCTCTTCCTCTCCAGCCTGGCTATGTGGTGACCTCCGCCTCATCCCAAAAAACAATCCCTGTTCCAGTGTCATCATCTTGTCTACCTAGACAGTCTCCATTTATCTCAGGCATCTAAAGATGTATTCACCTCATTTCTACAAACTCTACTTGCAGCTAAAATTGTCAGTGTTCCTCCTATACACACAGTTTATAATCTCACAGTGTAACATCTCCTTTTCACACCAGCTTTTGGCTTAACTTTTTTCTTCAGGCTTCTTTCTCCACATGCCCATCTTCGCAGATCTATGGCTCTGGAGACCACAGCATCTTCCCACCATTTTATTGATTTTAAATCACAGTATTATCCTATTAGTTTCAAACCTGATGCAAGAGTCCTCCCTAATAGTTGTGCCTAAATCCCTACTAGCAAAGGTTAACTCTGCGTGAAGCAGCAAGACCACTTTGCAAAGTAAAAGGGATACTGCTTTTACTTAAAGGAAAAATATTTGACAAGTCTTAAACATTAGCACAGATTCTTCTCCTCAGCCATGATCTCTGAACTGCTCAAGTGGCTTTTCTTTTCAGAAAACAGACAAAATCCAGATAAGCCAAGACAGCCTATTTTAATAGTTTGTAACCATCAAATATATTTCCAGTATTTTCAAACACAATGGACTTCACTGTATTTCCTTAGGAAAAGTCCTCTAACTAAATGAAAAAATTGGAAAAAGATTTCCACAACATCATCTCTGCTTATTTTTCAGCATTACTTGTATTAGCTCTGCATCAGAAAAAAACCCTCAGATAAACAAGTAACCTTTATGCACAAACCACAATTAGCAATGAAGGATTTGGGATAAAAACATGCTGTATAATAATGTAAACACAGTCATTCTAGAGGAGCTACTTTAGCTTTTCTGGTAATGTTCCTTCAGCAAAGGAAAAACACATACAATAATGACAAGGTATTTGTTCCTTATGCCATTCTCTCTGACTTAAATCTATATACACACGCCAGTGAAATGCACTGAGGCAAAAAGCTACATATTTACTGAAGCACTAGTGGATTATATGTTGGAAAATTGTTGCAATTAGGGGCTGGCTCCTCATTTCACACAAAATTTACCCTCTCAACAGTACAGTGGAGATATATTGACTTAAAATAGCTGGGAATTTGATCCTGGCATATTATCACTATTTATAAACATGAATATAAATACTTCTACATTCAAAAGTATGCCCACCGGCAGCCAAACAGTACAAAAAAACCCCCAAAAATGCAAACAAAAAACCCCAAACCATACATCCTTGCATTTTCAGATAAGCCTGTTAAGATTGTACGAAAGTGTATTTAATCTTTGTTTTCTTATACAAGTAGGAAAGGCCAACATTTAACTTTTAGACAGTTAGTCTTTTTTTTTGTAAAATAGATAGCTCCTAAACACGTCTGCTCTCAGAGGCTTGGTGCAGCTTCTTTTAAGTGAGAATCATAAATCAGTTAGATGAAAACAGCAACATACCTCACCTTTTCTTTAGATCTCCAAAAACCCTAGGTCTCAGTAAACCCACTTGCTAGAAGCTTAAAGAAATACCACTTTGCTTTAAACCCTTGGCACAGCTGTTTCCATTAAGATTAAACTGTAGGAAAAAATGGTGCTACTACCAAAAAATTTAGGTGCTCACAAGGAAGGCAGCAGACTTACACAGGATGTAGGCAGAAACACTTTCCTCTGCTAAAGGAAAGCCTTTCCTTTCTAGTCATCTGGTGTACTGCAAGGTATTCTCATAGGAACCTGGACAACAGATTGCCCTGCCAATATACTATAATTTTAGAGTACTGAACTCTTTTGCATGAGTGTGAATAGACATGCACAGCTTAAATTTCACTCAGCAATGCACGAAATCCTAGAAACCTCTTGAGTCTGGGTGAGGTTACTTTCCACAAAGAATAGAGCTGCCTAGTACAAACTGTATCATCACTACCCAGGTGTTCTCAAACTACTCGCCCTGAATTTTCATACCGTAACTATCTAAAAAGATCCAATTTACCTAAGTCACTTGATTGACTGTTATAGACCCCCAAGCCCAACAAGGCTTCAGCTTGAGATAGGATCTTACGTTCTAATTTTTTTTCCCCCTTTTTAAGTCAGTACAGCAGTGTAAGACACTCCAGATAGAACCATATGGCATGTGCAAAAGCCCTTCTGTGCACATGCTAAAAGCCACCACAGGAACACAAACGCTCTGCACAGTCCTAACTTTTTCTAGAAAAAGGTATGAACTACATAAAAAGACTTTTATGTATTCTTGGATCACTAAAATTTTATGATTCTGAAATGTTTTGCCTCAGAGAAGTCATTTTGTTATATGACTACACTGCAGCTCCGAAGACAGCAAAGGAGTTTGTGTCAGTTCTGTGTTGATGAGCAGCAAGTTCAGATACATCCAACTTACACACTAGTTAAAATAGTGTAGACAGGTTGCCAGACTTCATTTTTGTATCAAACAGTGTTCTTTCTTTCCTTTTTAACTTCTTTTCAAACTTAAAATCAACAACCAAAAAAAGTCACTGCATTCTTACTGTCATTTGATTATCCAGACATGTCAAAATTCCCCATGGACTCCCTTTTCTCTCCCCTGCCCCTTCCAAGACAGCTAAGTGCTTAGGCAGCAGTATTTGGCAAATTGTTTGGCATTCAAATTAAGACCACTTGAGCATAAACTGTGTTCCAAAATAATTTTTTTTGGTCTCTTTTCTTAAAAACTCTCTTAGTTGAAATTAATGAAACATTAGTAATATTTCAGACAAATATTAAACACAAAAAAATTGATTTGGTACTAGATATAGCCATCACCCCAGAAACTTGCAATTAAGATTGCTATTAAGTAACTGACTGCAAGAAAAAGTCCACCCCAGATGCCACATCTCATACATAGTAACATGTTAGTTCTCATCAAAAGTCACTGTATTTCCCTCTGACTTAAAAGCAATTCACTTACCTTGTGTCTGCATTTAAGTACAACGCCATAGGCTCCTGAAACAAAGATGATGAGAGATAAGGCATCTCAAAGCAGAAAAAAATTAAAAGTGGCACGATAAAACAGTGTTCAGTAACCTCCTAACCATACAAATAACATTGTTCCCAGTATTATTATCCAGAACTTGCATATTCAGGTACTAAATCTCTGTACACTCTAACAATTTCATAAAAATTGCTCAAAAGTAAATGGATTTTAAAACACTGAAATTTTTTTTTTAAAAATACGCTTGCAGGTTCAGTTTGATAACTTGCATCTCCCTAGTACCACTAATGAGAAATCAATATATTAAACTTTAAAAAGCAAAAAAAAAAACAACACAAAAAAAACTCCAAACCCCCACAAAACTGTTCTATTTCTCTTCCATTCCTTTCAGCTTCCAAACTTCTCCACCCATCTGACAAGGAAATTAGCAGAAGCCATAGATAATAAACATATACAAGAAAAATTTTGCAACTGGTAACTTACTATCATCAAGAGGACTAAGTCAAATCTACATAAAATTCTAATTAATGTTTTATTAAGATACTACTTACCTTCACCTACAACCCCAAGGATCTCAAATTTATTCATCACATTACCAATGTTAGGAATCTTCATCAAGACAAATTCCTCTTACGGTGAGAGCCACAAAACATGGCACAAATGGGACCGTCTGAAGATTTTGCAAAAGGCAATTGTGAAAAGGCTCTTGGAAAAACAAATTCCGCCTTGATCAATCAGACTTCTCACACCCTTTCTTAATTTCTAGGCAATCAGTAGCTTCCTGGGGAAAGAAGAGAAAAGAACATAATTAGTACTTTGATTTATTTCAGTAAGAGAAAGCAATGGTATACAAACATCGCAACAATATAGTCTAACAATTTTAACAGACAATTAATTTGCTTCCACATTTTACGATTAGGAGAGCTTAGCAGCAGGTATAATGGACAGAATCTATTGAGACCATACATCTGACATAACAGCTGCCCTTGTAATCCCATACAAAGTATGTCTATTACAATAATAACTAACTGGCATAATGTTTTCTACAGAACAGAAGCAAACAAAAATGTTGACAGGAACTACCTCAGTAAGCAAAAATACACTTATAATTACTTATGGTCTGCTTGGTGTATGTTGACAGCTAGGTATAAAAACAAATTTTGTTCAGTTAATTTCTTATTTGTCCACTGTAATGATAAAAAGGATATGGTAGAAAGAACACTGTACAGGAGAAAATAGTTTTCTACTACTATTTCCTGTGTTTATTAAAAAAAAAATTAAAGGAAATTATTTTCTAGACTGACTAGGAATGAGATTTAAAAACTATTTCCATTATCAGCTTATTTAATAGAAATGTGATAAACATAAAAAAAATGTTTTCAAAGGGTTTTTTCCATGCTCCCCAAACACTGAAGTAATTTTTCAAATTAAGCAACTATACACAGGGTAAAGAACAAAGTTTTTTGGCCTGTTTTAGGCTCACCACTTCTCTACTATCATATCTGAAGTCTGATAAACAAAACCCATCAAAATTTGGTTTTACTAATTCAGACCACATTTGTTCCCTTAATATTAAAGGCATATATCCCACATTCAAAAATGTGGAAAGAAAAACCTTAAAATGGCTTCACCATGAATTGGAAATACATCATCTTTACAATTCAGTGATTGAAGGACAGAACTACTCATGAAGAACAAGATGGCAGGATGGGAGTGAATACATTTACTTAAGTTATGTGTAACCGCTGAGTGCAACCCAATAATGTTGGGTTCAGCTCACACAAATGGGATTTCACTATAAGCCAAGGGTTGCTGGCCAAAAGCCCCGTGTTAACCAAGTCACATGTAACAAAAGGACAACCCAAGGGTGGAGGGGAATCACAATGGCATTTGCTTCAGCAAGACACAGGCAGATCATGTGAGGAGGGGCTGTTATTTTAGAAGCAACTCCAGAGTTAATCAACCACAGTAATTTGAAAATAAAGCAATGAGTTTCAAATTAAAGAGATAGTTAGGGTTTTCTAGTTTGCTTTTGTTTTTTAAAAAAAGCTGCCCAGTCCTTAATGAATTATTTCAGTGGTTTAATTTACTGTTTTAATTAATCAATTTTTTATTCACTTGTGAATTGCATGAAATACTCTTTCCTTTCCCTTCCATATGTCCTCCTCCTATTTCATTTGGCATCTCCTTCTCACAAAAGCCTTTTTGCTGTTTGTCCAGACTTTCTGGTTACAGTAACAAACTGAAAAAAAATGAGATCTTGGAAAAACAGGAGCATCTGCTCAGTTGCACCCATCAACATGAGAACACAGCCCGCACTGAACTGCTTCAGCTTTCTACTGAAACAGGCTGGTGCCAGGCACAAGGCACAGCTGACTGTCCCCACGCTGCAGCTGAGTGACAGAAATACTGTTACAGAGACCTTGAAACAACCATTAATGCCATAACATAAACAAGACACAAGAAAACTGGTCAGCCAAGTTCAGCACAGCAGAACTACTCGTCACAAAGAAAGGAAAAGTCAGAAAACATATATTGTATTCTATCAGCACTATTAGTAGCATCACCAAGTCTGTTACTTCAGTTCCCAACATTATTCATTGACAAGTCCTTCCAGAAATTAGTTTGTGATAAATTAATTACTTATCTGCTAATGTTATCACTGTACACTGTCTGCCTTAGTGTACACAATATTTCCTGGATATATGACGAAACAGTGAAGAAACTTAAGAGATATTGTATCAAAAACTCAAGAAGAAATTTAGATGCAGTTTCCTTTGTCCCTCCTTCACAATTTTTAAATTTCTCATAAACTTCTTAAAGCTATACGGCCTGCAGCTTGTGATCCACTAATTTTATTTTTTAATTTTCAGTTCTGGGAAGTATATTCAGTATGAATTCTAGCTTTTTACTGGGAATAAAGGTTAGACCTGCAAGCAGCTAACCTTCCTTTCCGAAATCCCCCAGTAGGGAGGCTGTGGATCCCCAATCCCAGCAGTATTGAAGGCCAGGTTGGATAACGCCTTAAGCAGCCTGGTCTAGTTGTGGGTGTCCCTGCACATGGCAGGAAGGGTTGGGAGGAGATGATCTTTAAGGTCCCTTCTAACTCTTAACATTCTATGATTCTATGAAATTCAGTACTATAAATCTTCTCCCCACTGATCACGGGCAAGATCTCCCCACGATCATCTTCCCTTTTCACTTCATTAGAAGAGCCACAGAAAGCTGAGCCCCTGCCACCCCTGGGTTCACAGCACCTAGAGAAGCATTCACACATAATTCCTTAAAAGTAAAACCCTGTCAACTCATTTATGTTCACCCACCATTAGAGACACACTTCAACTAGCCCAAAGAAACACACAGACCAGCTTCCCCAGTGCTCCCCAAAGTGCACCATGACTGACATCACGGGTAGCACAGACGCATAAAGGGGGACTCCCGAAAGAAAACTGCACTTGAGTGACCCACCTCTTTTACACTAGCCCCAGGCAGCTTTGTGCACAATTCTGCTGAGGGCACTTTATGAGAACTTAATCTTGAAATGAAAAGGTAAGCTAATGAAAGATGACAAGCGGCATGCAGCAGTAATATGGATTCATACCCAAACAGTTTTCCCCCAACTCTTGCCTGAAACTGGGCCATAATTCAAACATCAGTGAAGTCAGACTAGTTAGACCCATCTAATCTCTACACAAAATTTATATGCTTGTTTGAGATCTTTGCCTTCAAAAACTGCTGAAAGATTAAAATCAAGCTGCTAAAAGTATTTGTTCAGCGGCAGTACCTTCTTTTTGGGATTTTTCTGCTTTTCGAAAGGCACTGGCCTTGTTAAGATTGTTTTGAACATCACTGATTCTTGCAGGGAATCTGGTAACATGAACTCAAAACTCCATGAATGACACAGACTCTTATGAATGTCAGAGTGAGTGACTGTAATAACAAAAATAAAGAAAAAAACCTAGAAGTTTTAAACAAAAAGTAATTTCAAGAAAGTTATCCGTAGCAAGAATTACTTTATTCTGTAACTTAGTGAAGACAGGCTGGATTCTTTCAAGCTGAACACTGGAAATAGCAAGGAAAACCTTACTAATAGCTGCCACAATTTCATTCTTTGTACTGAGTGCCACACTGGTCTGTTTTCCTAAGCTACCTGCTGGCTAGAATAACCCTTGGAGAAGAGGAAATAAGGCCATCATTTACCTCTCAAAGGTCTCAGTAGAGAAACTGCAGTTGTTCTCCTAATATCCCTTTCTACTGCAGCCAGATTCACAGCACATCAACAACTTACGAATTAAACCAACAGATCTCCGAGATGCTCTCACCATTATCATGATGTTCTACAGAACACAGAGACAACTCAGCAAAATGAAACGTCATGAGATGAACCAGAAAAAATTTTATTTAATCCTGAAGTGTAACAGTAAAGTATGAGACTTTAGTACAAAAGTAGCTGTTTTGCAATAGCATGTAAGGCTTATATGTAAATCCCAGAAAAGGTACAAACCCATTTGCTCATTTTTGAAATGAGCATACAGAATACTACAGCAGTATGGTACCTGATCATTTGAATTAAAATTAAAGCAGTGGGGAAACCCCCTAGATTTTCCACAATTCCTTTTCCCTTCAGGACCATTAGGCATTCTAGAGCATCACCCAAAAGCATCAGAGTTAACCACTCAATCCAAAGCCTCAATCCTAAGTAGAAATGCTATTCTTTATTTCATAATCATCAATACCTGTGTGGAGAGGGGAAGCACATTTTAAATAGATTTTAGTAGAGACACTTAGTGAGAATTATGAAACACTTGAGGTAGATGTTTCTCCTCACAAAATGTAGAGAAGTAAAACTGTTCTAGAAATACAGTTAAATTTGTATATCAACATCTTGCAAATCAAGTATTCAGTTCATTTATCATGACAGAAAGAACGCAACCTGCATCCTGCTGAACTCAGTTACAAACTCCTAATTGACTTCAAACTCATCCATGAGCTTTTAAACAAGTTTATTGCCAGTAGATAATACATCCCTCTTGCTCTTCTAAAACAAGAAGTAAACTTGATCTGTTTATTGATTTATTATGTTTACTCACCAAGAAGACACAACTAGGGATTTCTAGAGGCTGGTTACATTTTCCTCTGTTCACTAACAAAACAGTGGGTCTGTAAACATATCATCTGTCTTCGATGGTTATACATTAATCCATACCCTGGCATGGCTTCTGTCATGCAAGGCACACGGATCAAAGAAGCATTAACCACTTCTGTTAGCAATAATGCATCATTCAGCACCTTTACTTTTCCTCCCCCATATACACGTAGCTCTATCCGTTGAGGTTTTCCAGGAAAACCCCAGTTAGAGTTACAAGCACCCAATTCAGTGTTATAGCAGTATACAAAACTGACAGGGTAAAGAAAATAGTTGGGAAGATTTTTTTCTGGATTTACTGATCCAGAAGAATGCATCAGGATTATTATGAGGAATTTCTGATCAAGAAGAAAAAAAATTCAGTACATGAAAAGCTGTAAGGAGGAAGCTAGCAGTAACATTCTAACTTAAGGAATGGAGAGAAAAATAATACAATCATACTGCTAGTGAAGTTTAACCAGTCTCACTCCTTAATTTGGAAAAAAAGCTACCACTTTATTTTTCCATTTCATGGAGGGACATGAGGTCTTCTAAATAAGACAAGATTCTGGAGGAAGAGCCATCAAGATTTCACAATATGAAGAAATCCACAATGAGGAAGTTGAAAAAAGAAAAAGCTGAAGAGATAAAAAGCAACAAGAACTTAACAATTACAGCAAGCCATTTTTCATACTCTAAGGTTTAATCCATCCTCCTCTGCTTGTAAGAAAAAATTAGGAATGAAAAGAACAGCTGGTGAAAATAAATACAAAATTTAGAAAACTGTCAAACTTGAACAAATTATGTAAAAACAAAACACCAAGGTTCCTTGCACAAGCTCACAGGTCTTAAAATTCAGCTCCAGAAAGCTTTTCTTGACATTGATAATATCAGCATTGGACCCTGACTTCACCATTGCTGGTTTTTGGAGAACTTGCTTGGATTTTTTTTTGTTTTTTGGGGTTTTTTAATAGCTGTTGATATACTGAACCCTGCAAATGCATCTATGCATTTATGAATGATTATATATCAAGGCAAGGCATCATCACATAACTGGCCTAAAGGCATCAGATCTCCATGGCAGAAGGGCCAGAAGTGCATGGGGGAAGAATCTGACCAAAGCTCCTACCCCAAAGCAAGCACACAACTAGAAAAAGGATGGATCAGTTCCCAACTATTAAAGATACTTGTTTGGTTAAATTCCTAAAGGAAAACTGAGCTTGAAGGCCAGGGCAGCAATAATTATTTGGTTTGCTTTATCTTGTTCTATGAGTGCTCTTCCTTTTATATCCAAGTACAGATTAAAAACTAAATTCAGCTCATCTTGGATATATGAACTAAATTCACTTCTCAGAGTTAAAACGCAGGATTCACGATCTTCCCTAGCAGCTGTGGCCAACTCAAAAAGAGTGGGTGCTTAGCAGGATGCTTCTAAGACCATACTGACAAATAAGCAGACTGATTATGAAAGCGCTGAGCACAAAAGCAGCTCCCATGAGTCATAACAGGAGGACAGGAAAGACAATTTTGCTTCCATTTTAGTCTTGCTCTCCAGTAAGAACCTTAACAAGTAAGTCTATTGTGGGTGTGACAGCTTCTTACGCAGTTGATGCCAGTCTTTGCGCATGCTGGGCGGGCTTCACTGTACCTGCGGCAGCTCTGAAGAAAAATCATCAGTGTGCAGAGGATAACGCTCAACAGAAACCTGTGAAATCCAAAGCCTTTGCAGCTTCTTCTGGCACAAGGAGCCTGAGACTTTATGCTTTCACTTCTATCAAACACAATTGCCCAACATTAGTAGTTGAAGTAAAAGCACACTTTGGCTTAGTGATATATTCTTAGGCAAAGAGGATAAAGAAAAAAAAATTCTTTTTTTACATAACAGAAGGTTTTATTTTATAACAGAATAGCTTGCTGTGGAAGAAGCTAATATTTCTTTATCTGACACAATATTGGTAGTGGTCTCCTTGGAAGTTGGTTCTTGATTTTAATCTTTCCTGCTCTCTTCTCAGAACACCAGTCTCCAGTAATATCCTGTATTCATTGACCATGTTGCCTACTATTTGGTCCCATATTATTTTTGACAATCTGCCATGGACTTTAAATCCTCAATATAACATCACATAATAATATCACAGACATAGCTTTTTCATCTTTAGAAGCACCCAAAAAAAGCTGCTATTTTCAGTTACACATCAGAACTCACTTTGTGGCCCAATTCCAATGTTTAAAGATACATAGTTAGGAATAATAAGAAAAAAAAAAGGCACGAAGGCAGAGGGTGTTCCTGCCCAAGAAAAGTACAATATATTCTCTGGAACGGTACATGTTAGAAGCAGCCAGTCAGCTGAAGGTCTGCTCTGAAGTCGGAGCTCAGCAGGGTAGTTGTGGAAAGAATGTGCCTCCGGAGCGCGCCCATCGCGCTCCCCGGCCCCTGGCACCCACTGGCACCGTGAGGTTCCTCTCCACAACGGCAGCAGCCCCTGACCGAGCCTGCAGTGCTGCACTACCATGCTGGCAGCAGACAAAACAACAGATGCAGAAGATCTGGCCACTTCAGAAAAAGTCCTCTGATGCATTCTTAACTGGATCAGCCACTGAATCTTTCATACGTGCACACACAAAGCATACCGGTGATTTAGTGAGACTGAAATTCTTCTAATCTGACAAAGTTTCCCCCTCCTTCCAACCGAGTTTTGTCTTCATTGTTCTAAAAATAACTTCCATTCACATTCTAAAAGTCAGATGTTCCTCCGTGAACTGGCTTTGGCTGAGCTGGATCTTTCTCAGAAGAGTAGAGAAAAGTAAAGGTGAATAAAAAGTATTTATAAATAGCAAATGAATGCTGAAACTAAATTCTGTGGGCATTCTAATGCAGATCATTACAACTGCAATGACTACTCTTCTTGTAATCTTCAAGCATATAATTAAATACAGATGACTGGTTCACTACCTGAAGCAAAACTAGTATGCAAGCACATGCGCAGGAGCACATTTAAAGAAACAACTCGAAGATTTATCATAGGATCTTCTGTCACTAAAGTCATTACAAGTGATTAAATCACGTGGTGGACAAATGGTGTACAGTGGGGTTTTGTGGGGGAGTGCTGGAAGATTTTGTAATAATTTTGTTTTGGTTTGACTTATTTTTTAATTAGAAAAATACTCCCTAATTTCATCAATCTCAAAGCGGATTAGTTAAAAAACCCCAAAGAAATTAAAACCTATAGAAACATCTCTCCATATGAAGTTTCATCTGAATTTGAAGGTATTGCTACTATTTCAATGTATGAAAGTCTATTGCAAGGCATTCGCTCCAATTTTACCAACTAGGAATTTAACAGAGTATGATTAGTACTGGAAGTATATCAATGTGCTTATTTTACACTTCGTAGTTGGGGCTTTTTTATGATGTCTATTATCAGAATAACTGAACACTAACCATGTTTAAATTTAAGGTGAGTTTTGCTATGCTTTCTAGTTGAAAAAAAAAAAACATTAAACTTACACAAGTGAATAAATCAATTAAGTAAAACTCCAGTCAAGGAGACTAATCTCCAAAGTGGCTCAGACTGCATTAAGAGGTTATGACCATCACAATAAGCTGAAGTTCAATAAAAAAGATCCACATTCCAGATGAAGAAGAAGAAAAAAAACCCAACCAACTCTGAATTCCTCTAAATCAACATTATTTGCTAATTGTCAACTGTTATTAACATAACAACTTATTAACATAAGCCTCCTTGAAGCAGAGGATGAAAGCTTAGAGTGTTCTGGAATGCCTCACCACAGAAACAGCAGCAGCAATATATCATGTACCAAAGACAATTTGAGGCAGGACTCTGAACATTAAACTGAAAATTCTGAAATACAGTTTGTGTTCAGTGCAAGTCCCCCACAGAGAAAGCACAGCAACAGAGTGTTGACTTGTGCTGTGATGACAGATGTCCTCATGCTGAGCCACCTAGAACACCTTCATGTGAAGGACTTCAGCTTGCTAAATTACTGCAAACATTTTTGGAAGATATATTAAGGTGACCAACTCGATTTGCAATACGTGCAAGCAATTTTCCAGTAGAGAAAAAAAAAGTATGGAAACAAAACCACAAATTTAATTTAGTGATCTCATCCAAAAGCAGCAGGAAAATAAATACTCATTACACTATCTCTCCCCTATTCAGCTGAGGACACAGATAAGGAATGGATGCAGCTGGCTGGATGCAGCCAGAGTTGTGGTCAATGGCTCCCTGTTCCAGTTGGAAGTTGGTGATGAGTGATGTTCCTCATGGCTCGTCGTGAGTCCAGTGCACTTTAATACCTTTATCAATGACACACACAGTGAGATTGAGTGCACCTCAGCAAGTTTACAGATGACATGAAGCTGAGTAGCACAGTTGACCCAAGAGAAGAACAAGATGGCATCCAAAAGGACCCGCAAAAACTTGAGAAGTGGGCCCACGCGAACCTCACGAAGTTCAACAAGTCCGAGGGCAAGGTGCTGCACTTGGGTCAGGGCAAACCCAGACATGAATACAGAAGACACTGAGAAGCAGTCACTGAGAGCAGCCCTGCAGAGAAGGACTTGAGGGTTCTTGTGGATGAAAAGCTGGACATGAGCCAACAGTGTGCACTCACAGCCCAGAAGGCCTATGGCACCCTGGGCTGAATCAAAAGCAGTGTAGCCAGCAGGCTGAGGGAGGGGATTCTCCCACTCTACCCTGCCCTCATGAGACCCCAGCTGCGGTGCTGTGTCCAGGTCTGGGGTCCTCAGCACAAGAGAAATGTGACCCTGTTAGAGCAGGTACAGAGGAGGCCACACACAAAGATGGTCAGAGGGCTGGAGCACATTTCCTACAGACAAGCTGAGAGAGCTGGGGTTGTTCGGCATTGAAAAGACCTGGGGAGAGGGGGTTGGAACAAGACGATCACTGAGGTCCCTTCCAACCCAAGCCCTTCTGTGATGCTCTGAGGAGGTGAGTAAACAGAGTGACTTTGGTGACAGTGGCCAGCCAAGGTCAACCCACCACACATTCTTAATTGCAAAGACGTAATCATGATGATGTTCTCTTTTCCTCTCCTGCTTATTTCAACTGTTAGTTGCACTCTTATGTCTTGTCTTTAATTAGATGTTAAACTCTTTGATGAGGAAACTTTTTTGCTATGTTGAAGGCCTCTGGTGGTGTTATAAAATAACTAAGATTTAATGTTTGAAACCACGCTACGGTAATGGTTCTTTGCATGAACAGCATTGCTGTGGTAAAATATGAGTCTTAATGTAAGTGAAAGTCTTACCAGAAAACTCAGGAAAAAAACTTCAAAAATAATAGGAGGCAATTTGATTCATCTTTGGAAACAGGATGTGGTAATAATTTTTTTTTAAATAATAAACAATGCTATTTCAATGCCAGCTTCCATAATCACTTTAAAAAATAAATGAAGGAATAGCTTCTCTTCTGATTTCAGCCTAGTGGTTCCCATTTAGTAGTTAAAAGAAAAAAAAAGAAGGTATTTTGAATCTCACATAACACAAAAACTATCCTCATAATTAAAAGTACAAACATTCAGACTAACTTTCCTAATACAAATGCAGTCTGTACTTGCTCTATACCTTCATCAACCACCATCAGTACACTGGTAAAACATTCATATCCAATGAAATGTTTAACTAGTATTTTTGTCAACATTATTAATCTGACAAAAATGTCTCTAAACTAAATAGAAGAGTTTACTACTGAAGGCATGAGCTACCGTTAAAAAAAAAAAAGGTAAAAGAATATTTTTACAACTTAGTCACTACAATCTAAAGAGAAGAATCATACAGATTAGATGCTTAGGTATCAATGGAAAAATATTTAAACATAAATCGGAAATGGCAGATACATGGCCTTTCTCTCACAGAGAAAGGCGAGTGCCAAGCAGAGTGTCTCCTGCTATGCTGACAGCTTCTTGCATGGGAGATTCCCACGGCAGCAAAAGCATGTCTGGATATGTAAGTGACCCAAAAGACGACCTGAAAAACAGGTCTTGAGAAAAAGGAGATGCATCTAAACAGTAAATAATGTTGGCAGACCTACCAGAAGAAAGGTAATAAAAAAACCTCATAATCCTGATTTTCATCCTTCATGCATTTTTCTATCCTTTGAGTCTTCCAAGTCTAATTATGGAGTGTGGAGGGTGGGAGGAGGAGAAGGAGAAAAGAAGGAAGGCAATGCTCCTGGCAAAGGGCAAGAAGGGTGGGTGAGGGAGGAAGAGAAGGGAAACTACTCTAGGGAGTCACAGAAGAAGACAGTAAAAGGCTGGCATATGGAGAGGTTCTGAAATGAAAGAAGAAAACAAAATTCTAAGGACAAGACGCTTCAGGCATGAGCAATGAGTTCATCATGGTATTTGAGATTTATATTAGTTTTTTAAAAAATACAGACTTGCAGCATCCAAAAGTCAATATTTGCATAACTTTCTTTGTTTCTTATATATCTAGTTACTTCTTGTACAAACAGGCTTCTAATATTCAGGCAAGTAAAAGTAACTTGGGAGATATGAATGCAGAAGTCTACACCGAGAAAAATACTGTCATTTATTTCCTGCAAAAGAAAAGTAAAAACTACTAAGAAAATAATGGCTTGCAGCAATATAGGGCATGCCATGTCTCGGAGGGTTAAAAAGAACTTCCAAAGTTCAGTTATACCTACTGACAAAGGCTGCTAGGGAGATGCTGTGGTGAAAGACTCTAAATCAAAGATGAAACAGTTGTCTTTCGCTTGCAAGTAAGTTGTACAGAACCATATACATATATTGACAGGCTTAAATATTGGTCATCAAGGAACTAGATGGATGCATATCAAAACATTTCCTCACCCACCAGAGGCAGCGATCAGAGCAGCAGCACACTGACCCCTGCCTAGCTCAGTACATTCAACCAAAGAAGCCACTGCTCAGCAGGTAGGGAGACAACATGCAAGATCACAGTTTTAACTGCACCATATTATTTCTTTCCATTAATGTTCTCTTTGTGCCTTTCTAACATCGGAAGAATAATCTTCACTTTCCTTTGGAATCCAGATAGAATGGGTGATATGCTATTCGCTCAGACAAAAAGTCAGAAATAATTCTTGTAATCTTCTCTGGATTATACCACTTTCTTTGTTGCTGAAGCTATATACTAAACCAATTTAAATGCAAGTTTAACATTTAGGCCTTTTTGTGGTGCTAGATATGCATTTTATGTTCCTCTCCTCTAATACGTCAAAAAGCCCAACCAAACCCAACCCACCAAAACACCAATTTACAGGGCTAAATACCCACTGCTGGAGAGAGATTTTTCTAATATATAGGAGTCATCTCCCCACAGCCACAAAGAAGAGAGCTAAAAGACAAACAAGTAATGTAAAGAATCTCCATCCTGAGCTGAAATTTCAAATACTGATGCTAAATGAATTTCACAGTCTACTTGCATCCATTTTTCAACTGATCAAAATACTTTAGAATAACTCTATTTCTCTGCTTGCATGGTCAGGTATTTTTAAAAAGCAAAATACTTCCAAAATAATTTGCAAAACAACATTTTGCAACAAAATGCAGCTCAAGTACTTTTTCCCACTGCAAGGTATTTACTAGACTGCAGTAATTCTCTTAACACTTTTGAAGCTTGAAACACACCTTCTGTTGAATGCTATGAGTCAGTTTTAATGACAGTGTTATGTTCTATTGCTCTGTAGCTTATGCAAGAGAATGAATTTGCATTAAGTACCCAACTTTAGAAGCCACCTTCTCTTCTCCTTTGTTAATACTGAATAAAGGTAAAAAAAAAAGGCTATATTCTCTGCCTGCTTTCTTATTGTTTTAAAAGAATAAATCTACTTAGCTGTCTGTAATGTAAAATGGACATAAAATTTATTATGGTAGCTCTATGAATATGAGGAGGTTGTGGGGCAGTGTGTTGTTACTGTTGTTTTTGTTTGGGTTTTTTTCCAGAAAGCCAGAATACAGAAAAGGAGAGTAACAGTTTTCTTATTTAGTAAAATTTCAAAACTTTGAACTACTTTTTCTGCATGAAAACAGTTAACTTCAGAAGAAGGAGAATAAAACAGCCTAAAATGCTAATTTAAGGGAGGGGGAAAAAATGAGGGAGTAAAAAGGCTCACTGCTGTCATTAGGGTGGGGGTATGCAATACCTTTGTCTTCTTCAAGAAATTCAGCAGGAAAAAGTTATAACACAGCATCTTTCAACTATGGGTCTTGTAGTCCAGACAATGGTCCAGTTTTAATACGCTTTTCTTTAATCTGCTTTGTCCTCTCATTTAAAATTCCCCATCATACTTATGTTGGGGTATTTTGGGGAGTTTGGGGGATTTTTTTTGTTCTTTTGGGTTTTTCAAACAAGATTACACTTTGCTCTATTTAACAAAATGAGGGTTTGGCCAATTTTGCCAGAGATAAGACTGGCAAATTTTTAACTGGTTCTCATGCAAACCAATGGCCAAAATTCCTCACAAATACCCTCACTACAGAGACATACAAGGTCAAATATTTTTTTCTTATCTCTGCAGATTATATATATGCACACACACAGAGAAATGTACATATGCACGTACCTACTTCTAATAACAGGGGACAAAGTCCTTCTTCCAGTAAATTTAATTCCTTAGAAGTTCAACTTAATGACCACCTTTCTTGTCTTTACTGAAAGTAATTGTGAATTAACCGGATTACCTCTTCTACTCTTTCTACTTTCTAGAAATGAATCATACATAAGCCAAAAGCTTCACTGAAATCATAACTTTTTATGACTATGATTTTATCATAACATCTCTTTTTAGCACTTTTAAACAGATCCTAGATTCCCAAGCAAGAAAAAGGTAATTTTTTTCCTATTTTTAGTCAAAGTTCACAAGGTAAACTCTACAAAAATGAAGAAAGGGTCTCATGGACATCTTCCTCCATGGTTGGAAGATCTGCTATAAAAGGCTATCCTATTACAGTAATAAATGGCATTTTTGCAGTGCAGAAAAAGCACCAAGAAAACCAGATCTCTCATGGACCGGAAGACTGATACAGACCATTGTTTTCTGAAAGCTCTACACAGAAAACACTTGTGAAATAAGGCAACTCTTCGGACTGAAGAAATTATACGCTTTACAAACCTGTAGAGACAGCAGCTCATGAATTAACAGAGCACCGTCACCCACGTGAGGGTAAAACAGATACGTAGATCATGCTTTGCCCAGCATACTGGAGAATGATATTCACTTTTATGAAACAACTTCAAGGAAAATGTCAACTGTCTCCAGCACTAAAAGAGTCAATTTCTCAAAATAGAAAGTCTGTCATTATTGCCATGAGAAGTGAACACAAATTATACTGCCATTTTTACTAATTTGCAAGTAAAAACAGAGAGGCAAATTCTAATACCATTCTGATCTTGTTTGGGGGTGTGAGGAGGAGGTATCAGCCCTTTTCTTTTACTTATGTAAAAGCAAGCCTTCTTTTTTTTTTCTTCTCTTAGAAGAACTTCTCCATATAGTACTTGAATCTGCTCCAGTAACAAGCTCTCAATTCATTTCAGAAATATATTCTAGCTCTTGAAGTTCAATTAATTGGGGGGAAGGGGGGAGGAATCCATCAGCACATTTTCCAACTATTAGAAACTTGTTTCTTGGCAAGCTGAGAACTTGGCCAACTGCAAACTTAAATAATTCTGTACCCTTAGATCCAGTGGCGGTGAAATGCAATGATCTTACTTCTAGTTCAGCCTGTAAGCAGCAGTAGCAGCTAAGCGACACTAGAAATAGAACACAGAATGTGGTTAACTTCAGGCATTTTGAAAGTCTCCTCAGCACATATTAACACATCAAGCGAGAAGAAGGTTAATGAAATATGCACAGATATTCACACCGCAAACAAAAGAAACTATTTTAAGCCTGATGCAAGTGTTGATGAACTTCCTCTAAGTAAGATTTTGTTAATTTATTTTCAGTGTACAGTTCTATTAATAATTAAAAACCGTAATGTCAAATGCCATTATTAGGAAGACAAATACATTTACACCCAAAAACCTGAATAAATGAGATCTTGCAACACTTGATTCCAAAAGCAGAAGTAAAAGATTTCTTATCTCCACACAGTTTTTAAATGCAACATGCCATCAAAAATAGTTTGCATCCTCTTCTTTCATATGAGAAAAGGGAAATCCCCTCCCAAGACACAGTACACAAGCAAGCTCTCCTCAAAGTTGTTTGTAAACTTGTGTCAACTTGAGGAATACATTGAAATCAATGTTTAGTAAAAAGAAAAAGGAGAAATACTATTTAACCCCATCTGAAGTATCCAATTAAAGTGGGAAAACATTAAAATTTTCAGAGTTCAAGAATATAGGAGACTAGAGGTTTAGGCATACTAAACACTTATTTTAGTTGTTACAGAGGCACTGTCAAGTGGCCACTAAGCAAATGTAATTCGTACAAAAACCCAGAGCTAATTTAGTTGATGTCTTTTTAGGAGTTCTTTGCCCAATTTAAATTTATCCTGCTTAGTTTATGTAAACTGTTTGGACAGTGACTGTGCCAGCTTGAATTTGGCAATGAAAACATGGTTTTACTATGTAGAGCCTGATGTATTTTCATTTCTATCTAATTAGTTAAAAATAAGTGTTGTGATGAAAGATTTAGACTAAACTAAAAATCAAGATTTTCACCAGTAACATTTATACCATATTTAAAGGAATCAAGCATATTTTTTTAAAAGTCTACTGCCATGAGAAGTCAAATCTGTCTAGTACTGAAAAGACTATAGTAAATATATTATGCTTTATAGTAAGATTACGTAAACTACTTAGAAAAAGTGTACAAACCAAAGCCACCACAATGCAAAGCATCAGCCACTGGTGGTGTGTTCCATTCAGTTCATAGGCATACGACCACAGAACTCCCTAGCCTCAGTTCAGTAAGGATCCCAGCATCTACTCCCTAATAAAGTACATGACCACGCTGTCCTCGCAGAATTTCAACAGAAGAAAAATAAACAACCAACGAACCAAAAGCTTCCAAGACTACTTCAGTTCTTCTTCTGGATATAATCCACGTCAGTTTTTGAGCTGATAAATATTTTTCACCCTCAAAAAAATCTTCTCACAATGTGTCACATATTCTGCACATAAATCTCCAAGAGACCCCTGAGGACTGCCAGCAAAAGACCACTGAGGAGCAAAGGACTGCTGTGTCACTAGAGGCTCTAATGTCTTTTAAATTCCACACTCAAATGAAGCTAAAACCTTGACAAGCCTTCAATTAACACCAACCAATTAACTTTCACATTGCAACTCAAGACAACAGGAAATAAGAACAGAAGTCTCTAGTCCTCTGCATTGCCTTCCCAGGGTCTCAGTCCCATGTCTGTCTACTAGGGGCATAACCTTCTTTTTTTTCCTGGAGTAAGGAAAAACAGCTTCCAAAACCTGGCTCAGAGGAGTCACACAATCTTAATATTCCCTCAAGAAAGTTATCTTAAAGAGAAATATAAACAGAGGTTTTGGGTGGTGGGAGTACAGCAGTGGTAGTTTTACAGCACCTTTAGAGATACTGTCCAATCTAATCTCATGTCATCCCTACACAACAGATAACAATCCATCATTTCAGAAAAATAGCCATGGACACTTTCCCTGTGGCAAACCAGGAAATTCTTTCTAGATCTGGCAGTGAGACCACACCAGAGAAACGTCAATCTGCCACGGACACCTTCACCAGGAGTAAAACAAGTACCTATGCTCATGCCTGTAACCACAATACTGAGCTTCAGCAGCTCTACTGAAAAGAACAGAAAACTCAGATAAGAGTTTTTACAGGTGGAAGGAGGAAAGGAATCAGCATTTGCTAAAGGCTTGGCTTCCAGCAAAGCTACACCTACACAGAGCTGCTCTTTCAACAAGTAACTTAGATCAGCATGCTTTTCAACACTCATGGCTTATTTGGCACCAGTATGTAAACCAGTTACAATCAAACGTACTACGTTAATTAAAAATCCTCACCTTTATAATACATAATTTAATTCACTGGAAAGCACTAACCAATTTATTAACCAGCTTCTAAACACTCACATGTGAAATTGCAAGTATCACCTTTCATACAATAAACTCCTGGCACTATTTAACCAATCAGGTAGTAGAAGTAAAGATGTAAGAAGCTCCAGATATGTCAACGAAGGGTCAGCAGCCAGAAACACACAATTTTGTATATATACAGTGTATCTTTTTATACACACACACATATATTTATAAAAATATATACATACTATATAGTATATACAGTAGCAAGAAAGGATAATATGAGAGAAAATGTAAAGAAGCATTTGTCTTTGACAATGTCTCAATGGCAGACCTATAACCACACCCAGACTGTTCAAAAAACCTGGTTTCCAGAAGTGAGCAGCAGACCTATGAAGAAGAAGGTGCACTAGATTAGAACTACAGAATACATGAGGCTGGGAGGAAGCAGAAGAGCAGAGCCTGCTCTGCTCTAGTTCAGAATGGGACAAAGACATTCAATCAGATTGTTCAGGACTCAGGCTATAATCCTTATTACGTTTGTGGAGCATTTCAAACAGGACAAACTAGAACAACATGATGACAGACGTGCTTCAAGTGCAGTATCCAGAGCAAAAAAAACCAACAAAAAACCTACGATCACATTCACAGCCAAATCAGCACTGACAAGAAAACAATTCACACAAAACTCAAACCAAATCAACAAATTTAAAGAGTGCAAGGATGAGCAGATAAAAATTCAACAGTCTCACGAGAGCTTCTGTACTGAGCACTCTTATATTCACAGACAGCACATTCAACTGCCTGAAGTTTGCTAGGTTTTTGCTGGTTGGATTTTTTTAATTGCTAGCACTGCCTCCCAATATCAAACCAACGTACTATGATATGCCTATACTAACAAAACTGAAGTCTACGAAAGTACTTCTAAGTTTCATTCCATTTCATCCTCTTAACTGCTTGTCTAATGGCACACAATTAGTTTTGAAAAATCTCTAAAGGAAAATCAAGGTTTTTTTCTCTGCAGTGAGCTGGAGTCTCATCTGTTTTCTGCAGTGTCATGCTGGCTGATTAGCTTCTTGTTTTGCACTCAGGTAAGACCTCAGTAGTCAACTGGGAACCCCTTGAAACCTGCAAATCAAGATGCAGAAATTAGCATTCTAAAAGCCCTGTGCTTTCTTAGTTTCACCTGTTTAAATGAGGTCAGTACACAAAAAACATGTTCCAGAAGGAGAAGCTAGGGTCCAGATGAGCTGAATAATCAAACAAGATCAACTGAGACTGTGAGATGCTTTCTCAGGCGTTCCCCCATTGCTAGCAAGACTTCTGAAGAACTTGCAGCTCAACCCATCTGAAAAAGCCACAACAGAAATGGATGACTGGAAATTCTGTATGCAAGATTTTATAAAGCCTGCGCTTTCTACAGGCCCAAGAAAAATAATCTGCCTTCAGAATTTTCATGTTGTTCTATCAGAAAAAAAAAAAAAAATTATGCTCTAAAATAACTTCATCAATAGCCAGAACAACGACTGTGCTGAGTGACTACAGTCAACTAAATTCATAGGTACAGTAAGCAAAAGGCATTGACAAAGTTTCTTTTCAAGAGAACAGATGATATTTTCCAAGACATATGGTATTTATTTTTATACATTAGTCATACAATAATACTACAGGCCTAATTTTTCTTTAAAATAGCACAGTATTTTATGTTGAGGTGTATCGCTGATATTAATTTTGTACAGTTTACCATTTATTTTTGGAGTTACAAAATGTCTGACCACTTTTCTCAAATCATGAACATAGTACATATAGAAAGGAGCATTTGGTATACATACAGGAGTGTAGAGCACCTTTTAAAAAAAAACAAGTCTTGACAAAAACTACTACTGAATTCAGAGAAGGAAAAAAAAAGCCAAATGCAAACACATGCCAATTTTTGAGTATCTCTTATCTTTTCAATCAATCTCCCCAAAAATCTCATTCTACAGGAAACAGCAATAAATAACTGGCTTTGGATTGCTGCAATGACTGTCAGGTCAGTACAGTGCAGGCAAAAAGGTGCTCAATAATATCAGCAACAGATTCCATCTGAACTGTAATATATCCTTGCTGACTTCATCTAAGCAAAAAGTGTTCCAAGATCCTAAAATTTTTAATATTTCATTTTTTAATATGAGAAAATGTGATAGAATATATCCCCTTTTTCAATTTATGCAGGTTTTTAGTCAAATCTACACATTATTCTTACAGTAATTTCAAGGACATTTACTTATTATAATGAATATTAACTCTCAAGTTAATTCAACAGATTCTTTGGGTGAGGGTGTTTCAGTATTGTCTACATAAATTTTGTTTGAGTTTTTTCATGTCTTAACCTTTGTTATTTTCCCTCCTCTTTCTCAAACATATTTTCCAGTTAAAGTTCTTCAGGGCTCTACGATATGAAAACTTCCATGTAGGATCAAAAATAACAATGGGAAAAGATTATCTATTCCTTAAAGGAAAAATAAAAATAAATGCCCTGCTAAAAAACCCTTATCCCAAATCAAGGCAGAAAATCTAATAAAAATTTACGAACCTTGCAGACACAGAAAACAGAGTTTGTTGGTTTGTGAAAGCAGCTCTTGCAGGGGTCAGCCCACTCAGAGAGAAGACAACAGAACTTGGCTGAGGCCTCACCATTAAGAAATGGTCTCTATCATGGTAAGCCCAGCATGTGTTTAAAGACCAAAACACCCTAAAATTATTTTACGGTGTTTGAGCATGGGTTTGTTGTTGTCCTTACTGTTATAGAAGCCTGTGAAGTAAACCACAGGTTTTGCTTTCACAGAACGTCATTGAATAGAAAATCAAAACTAACAAAAATAAAAGTGTCCACAAATATTCACGAGACAATACTTAAATGTTTCAGGATACAACCAGATGCTCAATTCTAGCTGCTCCTGATCCAGATAAAGTTGTCTGCAAATCCAAGTAACCCCAGCTGAACACAAATTCCTATTTCTACCACCTCTACTACTCCAGGGTCAAAAAACAGTTCTAGTTTAAAAGGTTTTACACTGATTTATTTTATTTGTTTACATATAACTTTTCTTCAAGAAGAAATCTCCACACACTTATTTAGCTTTCTTCTTTGAAATTACATACTACTTTCAAATATCTTTGCAACAAACCTACTATATTCTTTTTTCAGTCCAGAAGATTTTACACAATGAGGATAGAGAGCAGCGTTTTTTTTTCCCAAAAGAAAACTGTGCTCTCCCTTCAGGCCACCATCACAGCAGGCTCAAGGGGACACTAAGGAGTAGCTTTGCCATCTGGATCCCAGGTTGCCAAATTATTAATGTTCTTTCAAACAATGACTCCAAGCCAAGACAACAAACCTTTTACAGAATCCTGCCACTGTTTTCTCTTGCTAGATAGCAGTTCTACCCTTATGTCAGCAAAGACAGTTCACAGATCAACTTACCTAGAATACATGGATTCTCACACACCTCCTCTTACCCTAGTCTAGGTTAACACTTTAAGATTTCACGCTACAAATTCAAGATTGTCTTCCAGCTCTGTATCTAACAGAGGTGACTAAGTCTCTTCTGCACCACTAAACAGATTAGCAGCATGACAATTTTTTTCATAGCACAGCAATTACAATGGTAAAAGTTTTTACCTGTTGTGTAAACAAAAATTCACTGCTTCTGTTCCAATGCAACAGTGATCAGCTTGAACAAAGACTGAGAAAGACAGACGCTCTTTTAAAAAGCATTAAATGCACTTAATTTTTTTAACAGCTGCAAATGTGTTTGCCATGTCACGGACTTAAATCTGGGTATATCATTACCCTGTACTGTTTAATTCAATGTCTTCAGATACTAAATATAGATCATTAAGTTACAGTGATGAAGGAACTGGAACAAGCAAAAAGACAGCATAACAATTGATCAGCATCCCCACAAAAATATACAAGAACACATCTACAATGTCATTATCCATCTCTTCCTTCCTAGTGTAAAGGATAACATTCTTCTAATACTTGAAGTAGAATACTCCTATGTTAAGTTCAATATTTAAGACTTGTAGGATGATATAAATACATTGAAGCATTATGAATCATCCTGAGAAAATAAATACAACATTTTGTTTTCTTAAAAACCCTACAGCATTCAAGAAAGTAGACGATTATCTTTTCTTAATTTAACCATATGAAAGACCTGTATCGGGACCCCCATCCATTCAGATTAAAAAATAAATAAATAAATAAAAAATTAAACCAACCAAACAAAAAATCCAATACAAAGCTATTAAGATGCAGCCAGATTTCCTGAAAATCATCTAAGAAAAATTAAATTAACTCTACTCTCCAACTAATTAACTATACCCTCTAATAAACAAAGGAAGTCAGTACAAATAAGGCAGTTGCATGGCCAGGAAGTTTCTAGAATTAAGTTCAAGAAGTTCTAGCACACGACAAGCAAGTCAATAAATTTAATTATTTCCAAGTGGAAATACACTGAAACCCCATAAAACATATGCTACCAAAAAAGCCTGTACAGCATGGAAAGACTCTTCTGTCATTCTACTCTGGGATCCCATCTTGATAGCTTAAGCAGGATTTTCCAAGCATGTACAACACTCATGGCTACAACCGGTTTCAAGAAGAGCAAAAAGCTGAAGCACAAAACAAAATGCTAAAAACTAAACTACCTAAAATAAGATACTAAACACTAAAAGATATTTTAAACATTGTATCCACTCAAGTCACGCACCTTTCCAAGCAGAACACAAAATCAGCTGTACCAAGAGCTGTACCAAGCGCTTGTACCCTACAGTGATCAAGACAGTCAGAGCCTATGAGAAAGCAAACAACTTTCATTTCCTGTCAGTTCAAACACTGAAAATACTGTTTTCTTTATGATTTTGTGCACTCTACACAATGCATAATGCTCACTTAATAATCAGTTATTCCATATTTCATTTTTTTAACTCTCGTTTATTGTGAATATGCAATCATATGATTTTTGCAATTATATCAGCAAATACAGGCCATAAATTAAGACGACTCAGGCACCCTAATTTTTTTCTCTCTTATTCTATTTCAACACAGGAATATTTCTAACAATTTGCCTATGTGGACACATCCATACCTCTAAGTAGGTTCTCCAGGTGGTGTGTATGGACCGGAGGAGCAGATTAACTCACTCTGCATGATGCCTGTAGATAGTTCAAAAGCCAGTCAGAACCCCTGACTGCCCAAGACATATCGCTGTCATTCAAACATTGCTTCCACTGAAATCTCAGCTTTCTCAAGAAGTTTGTCAGTAGTGCCCAGCAGAAGGATTGCCCAGAGGCAATGGCCTCAAACTGAAAAACTGGAGGTTCCCGCAGAACACCAGGAAACATTTTCTCACTGTGAGCGTGACTGAGCCCTAGCACCGGTTTCTCCACAGAGGATGCAGAGTGGCCACCCTTGAGGATACCTGAAATCACCTGGACATGGATCTGAGCAACTGACTCTAGGTGTCCCTGCTTGAGCAGGGAGGGTGGACTGGATCACCTGAAGAATCCCCTTCCAACCTCAACCACTCAGTGATTCGGCGATCAGATCCCTAGAAGGGAATAAGAGACATACCTTGCCACCAAGCCTCACAGCATAGGAAGAAGAAGAAACTCCCTTTCAAAAACCTGGCATTACAGCAGACTCCCTTTGCTCTCAGCTTTGGTCTCTCATATCCCCTTCTCAATAACTGATCTTTACCTTGTCCTCAAATACCGTTTCTTCTTCCCCTTCCCACACCATTATCCCATATCTTAAGCCCAGCCACTACATTAAGTTAAATCAATTTCCTACTGTCCTCAAGCTTTTCATCTTTGGATCCCGGTAACTTCTAAATCCCAAACAGCAATAAGCATATTCAAACAGGAATTTTTGTATTTTTTTAAGTGTATGAAAGCTGGACAAGTTCTTATTATTTGTGAAATCTTGAGCGTAACCATGAGAAGGTGACTCTTCCATCCCTTATTAGATATTCTAGCATCACTTTATAAGAAAACTTTGATTTTTTACTTCTGAAGTAGCTTCTTTCTCAACAATTAACTGTTTTGGCTTGAATTAAGTAAGAGTCAGAACCAAACCACATGAAAATACATAAAATAATCAGGCTGAGGCAGTCATCCAGTACAGGGAGGGTGGAGGGAAGAAAAAAAAATAGTCCAGATGCATTTGGCAAAAGTTATAAGCAATTTAAAAGCAGGATCCAAAGGGGAAGCTTTGGAAACCTTAATTATAGAGAGTTCCAGACCTGTGGACTAAAAAAAACCCCAACCCAACAAGCACAAAAAGATCCAAAGAGCTAGCAAGACCAGATGTTTCAATTTATTCTTTTTGTGTCTTTGTTAAATAAACATCACTTTTTAAAATAAGCTTAGAAACTCCCATTTATATATCAACCTCTATACTAAACCAATAGATCTCACTTTTTATATCTAGATCCGTGTATATCACAAAATATGAGTACTGTTACAGTATTCAGTTCTCAAATTTACAGATTTCAAGCTGACAACCATGATATTCACGAAGGCTTCATTCCATTTAGAGCAGAGATCTGAGAAACAGAAAGGGATGGATTCAGTATAATATATATAGTGTGGAACTGGTGTCGCTCTTCCTTTCAGCAACAAACAAAACTGGCACTGAAAGATAAACAAAAGATTGCTTAAAATGTATATGCCTTGATCTTTAAAATAATTTTTAAAAAATATTTAAAATGAGCCTAAGGATTGCAGGCAGTGGTCCTGAAAAAACAAAAAACTAAAAAGCCCCACACGTGTGCACAAACACTGAACCAGGATCTAGGCTTTTGGTTTGGATTTTTGTTGTTTGTGGGGTTTGGGGTTGTTCTTTTTTTTGGTAAATTCCTTAAACTGTTGTCTGTCCATAAGTTTAAGGCCATATCAAGAAGCCCATTTCAGTTACCCAAGCATTTCTTTCCTGCAAAATACTGCTTCTTCAGAAGTTTCACTTAGTGAAATAAAAGCAAGCAAATTAAATCAAAAGATCAGTTCATGCAATATCATGGATATACTAGACTTTTGCTAGATTTAATAAAGAAGGGAGATCTGCAATCAAGAACAGATGAGTTGCTTCTAGTGAAACAGGAAAGACTGAAATAAAGGAGAACTGTAACCAAACAAAAGCCCAACAACAGAAAAAAAAAGAGAAAGATAATAAGCTACAAAATGGCAGGCAATTACCCAAGGAAAGTGTTTCAAATCCTACATATGGGGTGGGGGAACCACTCCCTTCTGAAGTACTGCAATTCATTAGGTATCGCATGGGTGTAATTCCTTTACCACAAAACTTAGATCAGCAAACTGATACAGACTTAGAAGAGATGTGAGTGTAATTTAACTTGAAGACTGCCAGTTGCTTACTTAGTAGGACATTTTCAGGATTACCTGAAGGGAGCAGAAGTTTCATTAGTAAAACTGGTATTGGGATAAGCCCCCACAAACCTTAGCCTTTTATATCCACTTTTATCACAGAATCTTGGGCTTTCTAAAATGTTTTACATTAATGGGGTTTTCTTCCGTTACAAGAAAAATAAAACTACATCTTGAGAAGAAACACTTAATATTTTTTTATACTAAGCAGAAACTCAGCACATTCTCCCACCAGAGCCTTCAAAACTCATTTCTGGGTGATGCTACGTTGCCTTTCATGAACCCGAAAAGCACTAACCAATTCTGCTTCATGGATTAACACTGCAGATTAATATTGACAATTGGATTTTTATATCTGCCAAGAAAATGTGATTCAGTGTTCATCCACAATACTTACTTCTCTTAAGGTTTAGCATCACTCACTGTATCAGCATCATCAGTAGGGATCACATAAGAGTATCCCTACAGCAAATGAAGAAAGCAAAAGAAATACTTAATTATGACTACACATTTTCCTAATAAAATTTAGAAATTCTGCTTGTAATTATGTAATTTGAAGTTATTAGATTCAATTTTGGAACTACCTTTGTGTCCCTGTGAAGAGGGAAATGCTACGCAACCATTTAAAGAATGGTATTTGGGACCGGCATCCTCAGCTGTTAAATATTGTTTAAATATAGATCATGGAACCTGTTTAGCAGCTTAGTTAAATTTAAACTTGAAATGTAAGCCTTGGAAAAAAGCAAAAGATATTTGATTTTCTACACCAGTTAAATACTGGCAATACTGTTTTTCATTAATCTAGATTACAGCAAAATCCTGAGTTATATTTGTATCTCGATCTGTACTGCACTGGTATGTCTCTTGGTTCCTATCTCCTTGGGGCACTACAACTTGATAGGCAAATCAGTTTGCATCAGAACACACAAGGAAACTGGCACTACGGCTGCATTCCATCCAGTTATTAGTTTTTATAGAAGATTCTTCAGCACTCATATTTTTCTCTACACAGCTTTATCCTGAAAAAAAAAATATAAAATTGAGGGATCCAAATAATCACCTACCTTCTTCAAAACAACTGCAAATTGTCCCTCTCTGGCATGATGCACACCTTTAAAAACCAGAATATAAGAATAATCGATCACCTCAATGACTTCAGTACCATACTTACTAATTCTACAGGTCAAACTACAAACTTCACAGGAAAGACATTAAGGTCTTGTTAACTTGGATAGCATTCATTTTAAGAAAGCAAACCAAAGTTAAAAGACTTATGTTTCTACCACACGTGCTGAGCTTGTCTATACAGAGCAATAACAATGAACTTTATAATAGATATAATATTATTCCCTGCAGCAACTCCAGCACAGCCTCTCTTAAGTCTAATTCATTGCTTCTATATATAGTAAGTATTTTTACTGTATTAAATCCCTTTCCATATGATCCAGTTCCATATATCTTTAAACTCTACTTTAGGGATTAAACAGCAGAGTATTGCACAAATAAATGAACATCTAAGCAGATTAAACCAGTGCTGCAGTCAGAATACTATGAATTACTTCTTTCTGTACCAACAGCAAAAACTGATAAACAGAGCATTGTACTACCCTACACTAATAGTGACCACCTTAAATACACTGTAGTTTGTAGAAACAGACATTATGCCTTGCATGTCAGCCTCAGTAATTACAAGCAAATTTCAATAACATAAGAGTTCTTGGACCAACTGCTATAGCAATAGGAGGAGATAATAAAAAAATGTCCAACTGAGCGTGAAGAATTTTTCTCATGTTCACTCTTCATGCTGCTTAGTTTGTGTGCACTTCAGAGGCACAGGAGAAATGGCCAAGAAGGTCAACTGGTAAAAAAATGGCCATTTAGAAACCCCACAATTCCAGCAGTGGCTGTAAAGTCCTGTGATAAAAAGCAAGACGTGCAGGAGGCTACAGAGGTTTCCTAGTTACTTGGACAAGTTCCACCAGCACCTGCAAACTAAGGACACCTCGTAAGCTCAAACAGGAGCAACCAAGAGTTAGCCAATTTCCCACTGTTGGAATAACACTGGGGCTACTGTGCTCCCTCCCCTTGAAGTTTTATCAACAGTAGAATGGCACTGGCAAGACATGAAAAATCCTGACAGCTTCAGATTAATGGGAGTTCCCAAATTCCCCTTTTCTTCTAAGCTCATAAATTAGGAAAAGGTATTTACTTTTCCATTGTGCTTCCCAAGCCACCTGATCCCCACGGCAATCTTACAAAAAATAACATGGCTTGTTCATGACTAGACTCTTTAGCAACTCACATGTCTGAGATGAAAAACCAGCATGAAGATTGTGCTGTCACAGACTCTCATTCTCTTTCATCACCATGATCAAATCAATAAGATTCTGATGTTCTTCTTTTCATTTTGTTAATTCAGAAGATTAATCCACGGAAATTAAACATAAGAAGAAGATTACCAATGAATTAGAGAGAAACTGCTTAAGAGATAATTAACCAACTGCAGGCTGAACAATGCATTTATGAGACTGAAAAGGATACGGTAGTGTGTTTGATCAGATTAGGAACTGCTGAGCAACACTGTTTGTAACTGCATGAGCAACATCTGTGAACCTCACTGAAGGCTGAGGGAGAAAAAAAATGCTCAACATTCTCCTCAGTTATCCAAACCACTTGCAGAATCCAAGCAAAATTAGCAGGGTTCATCTCAAGTTGTAGAACATAAATTTTCCTTAAAATTTGAAAATCAAATGAAGTATAGCAACCAGTTCAGTGATGTAGAGATGCAGATAACATTTAAAGGTCATTTGAAGAGAGTTATAGGATTTTGTGAAGTATTCATAAACGCGACTAAATACCTTGAACCTTCACTTCTAAAAATACATTACTTAGTAAAGATCCAAAACATAATAATGAGATTTTTTTTTTTTAAGATTGCTCTAAGAATCAAAATAGTCAAAGTTTGAATCCAAAACCTGAGAGGCAGTATGAATTGCAACTACACAAGCCCTCAGCTTGAGAAGGTGCAACAGCAGCTCCAGGAATGCTCAAGTATTCAGGGTGGTCGCATGAGTCAGCAGGTATTGCCACTTCCCAATACCCTACACTAGGGTGTCAAGGACTTCAGATAGGTGACCAGACGGGGATCAATGTTTAAGTGTCTGACAGGAGGGTGCAAAGAAGATAAAGCCAGATTCTTCTTGGAGGTGTCCCTGAAAGGACAAGCAGAAATGGGCAGGAACTGACACAAAGAAAGGTCTGTGGCAGTGAGGAGGGCTCTGAACTGGAGCAGGCTGCTCCTAGAGTCTGCAGAGTCTCTGTGTCAGAGTTATTCAAAACATGACTGGAACATGGTCCTTGGGCAACCCTGGACTCAACATGGCCCTGCTGGAGAGGAGGGTTTGGCTTTCCAGAGGTGCCTTCCAGCCTCAGCTACTCTGTGATTCTTTGACACCTCTGGAGTTATCTCAAACTATAGCGCATGACACATCTGACGGTATTACACAACAACAGGAAGTAATTTACCAAATTCAAGAGAAGAGTGCAAAATTTTATTATCCCTTGCTTGTTCTATGGCGTCCATGTTTAATGCCTACATTTGAATTTGCCACAATCCTCTTCGACTGAGATATTCCTTCGCTCCTGTCCGCACTTCAAGGCAGCTAGCAGTTTTCTAAATAGTATGTTATCCATCCATAGTCCCTTCAGATGCGCCTAAATTAACACAGTTCTTAAACTTTGTATTGCTAATCTTGGCTCAGATGCCTATTTTGCAAAACCTGAATTGTGTATTCCCTCTTTCAGTGTAATGTGAAGCGTTTCCTGAATTTTCAGATGTCTTTATAGCTTTCTAATAAAAAATTTTAAAAAGAAAAAGGTATATAACTTTGCTTCTTTATTCCCCACACTTGCTACTTTAAATTAACAAGTTTTTTGTGTCATCTGTTTAGCAAACAAATACAAAAATGTCTGAGAATTTAAGGGATAGATCAGCAATTACAACTTTTGTTTTGAAATAGTTTTAATGACCGATCACCAAAATGCTAACAATACTAAAGCAATAGGTTATTCACTTAAAATCCCTATCAGAGGCCCCAGGAATGAAATTATTTTGCCAAGCTAGCTTTCTTTATTGGAAAAAGCAATATGAGCTGTGCCATCTTCCTTCGGGACAATAAAATGAAACAAAGATACAAGATGAACTTTAACTCCCCTTGAAGAAGTTGCATACAGCCTAAAATTATTCTTCAAGACATTTTAGGTTACCTGTGTTTGCCTCACCAGCTGATTACTCCTCATTTTGTGGTTTCATTTGTATAGCAAATGATTTATTAGCTGCTTATCCTCTACTTCGTATTACAAAAAACCCCTGTCAAGTCTAAAAAGCCAAGACAGAACACTGTGGAGTATAACTAGGAGAATACAATGGCACAATGCAACAAAATCTCAGACCTACAAGCAGGAAAATGATCACACTTTGAACCAAACATAAAAATGCATCACTAACTCAGGTTCTCCTTAGGATTTTAGTCTTAATTTCCCGTGGAGATGCAAAACAGATGAGGAAAAGTTTACCACTTAGAACACCAAAGAAGAGAAAAGGTTTCAGTGAGAAGTAACTGAAAAGGACCAGACTATGTATTTCCATTCCCACAAGAACTACAGGTTTTAGCCTTTTCATTCCTTGCTTAACTCTAAACATACTTACGATTTCTCTGGAGTATACAAGTATACTAAGCAACATTTGTTCAAATTAGAAAGGATGGTCTCCTATAATCAAAGAAGAAAGATGGGCTTCTGTTCTCTCTCCTACTCACCACACCGGGTAAGATGAGATTTCAGGGAAACCTCTTTGCTTACAAGGTCCCTTCTAATATCCCTCTCCCGTTTCAGCATACAGGAACAGCCAGCTCTGGCATAGTACAAAACACAGCCCTAAGAAAATTAAGTCTTTTAACTCTGTTTCAAAACTGATGCCTGTACTGCTTACCTTTTACAATTAGACTGACAAGGTATAATTCAAAGGCTACCTAATTACATCCATATATCAACAAACTGTTCAACAGCTTTTCCTCACAGACAGGCACTCGGGGAGGAAAAAGCCCTAGTACAAGCATGTCCATTTGTAGGTATCACGTGCCTATTATAACTTTAATATTATAATTTAATATTACATCAAATAAATCAGGTGAAAGACATAATATTTGCAGTCCTTTTCCCAGGTATATAGTTTGCGTACTGGCATTGAAACTATTGCCTCTGACCTGCTTAAGGTTCTCTCCTCATGATGATTTAATCTATCAGAATGAATTTTAAAAAATGTTCTCTTTTTCTCAGAGTACCTGAGGTTTTCAGGAGCCTCAAATTCCCCCACTGTGTTCAAAAAATGTCATCTACTTACGGCACCCTCTAAATGCTGACAGACAGGATGGTGTCCAAGGAATTATTTCAGTGCACCATGGTCCCAATACAAAAAATCATACAAGAGGAGGTAGAGGCACCAGTAAAAACCTCTTCACATGATCATCTGCCCACAGTTTATGAATCTGTCCAAAACACATTGCTTTAGTCCATGGTATAAATGCAGTATGCAAAAAACTCATTTAAGAGACAAACAACTTCAGTTAGGGAATTCCTTATCTAGAATTCCTTGAGGATTTTTTTTAAGTCAAATACACTATTCACCATTTGAAAATGGAAAGTAACTTGCTATTACACTCAATCATTCAAACCTTTGGGAGAGATGAGAACAAACACACAAAATCTTTCCATTTAAAACAAAACTGCCATAAACCCAGTAATTCACACAGTGAACAGCCAGGCGTAAGACTAACAGCCTATGCAAAGGCTAAGATTAGTACTTCCAAATATCTTACTAAAAAAAGAAAACAAAATGCCTATTTATTGCCCACTTTCCAATTAATGAGCAGGGAAGGATACCTTACTCTATCTCTTCTATTTGCTCCTAGTACTGGTTCTTCTACTTCTCTTGAGATTCACCTTGTGCTCTACACAAGACGTCTTCTCACAGATACCAATTCAGATTCTAAATGAAGTAAGTAAAAACACTAATCTGTGACACTAAAAAAGTACCTGTCAAATATGGAATCAGAGTAGGTATCAACACACCTAGATAACCAAATTCTTCTTCTAAAAACCCCGCCCTGTTGAGAAAGAATACAGGCAATGTCTTCAAAAAAAGTATTATGCATTTTTCATTAACCTGGGGTCTGTTTCTTTAAAAGAAGGGGTGGAGGTTACATATGTTTAGATGCTCCCAAAGTTGATTTCTTTAAACCAAAAGCAAATCATTAACACTAGTAAGACCTGCAGACCATAGGTATTTCAAATATTTGTGGCTCTGCTGACATAGTAGGAGTCTAAATGAAGTATTGTCATCTGCCTAAAAAATGGAGCTTTAGTAAGATCCAATCTTTTAAGAACAGTAAAACAGTTACACTTTATTGACCACAAGTCTACCAAACCCAGCATTCTGTCAACACCCAGGAGGTAATAACAGGTATAGCGTAAGAACGCTGCGAGCAGGAAAGGACAACCCTACATATTCTCCCAAAGACTCTCCCTATACAGACACAACCTTCAAACATACTATTGTTCTCACTGCGTTCGAGTGAGATACTTGCTTTCTCAGATCTAGATTTCAGTACAGCCCTGTTTTGTACATTTTGACAAAACAATGCCTATTTAACAAAACACCCCAGCAACTACAAGGAGCATAATTTCATGCCATACTGACAATAAGACAGTTGTAACAAGAAGAGTAATTTAATACAAATCTACCAAACATAGATTTGCAAGTAAAACCTAGTTTAGCTCAAGCTTGATGTTATCATCCTTACACACAAATTTCTGGATGGATCATATACTGATTTGTGGCAGACAAAGGTAGTTCATTACAAGGTCTTAAAACCTATTAGTTACTTAAGGTCTTAAAACCTATTAGCCTTACCTTGCAGTAAAAAGAATAGAGCTCTACAGAACAGAACAAGCTAAAAAGCAAACTGCCTTAGCTAACCAAAAGCCACAACAGTTAACTGAAAATGACTGAGTAATAAATTAGCCATATGTTCAAAATTTTTTTTTTCTAAAAATGTCACATTCATTACTGAAAGGCCACAAAGCATGTACCTTATCTGAAGAACCTAAAGTGGGTACATGTCAACAGAAAAGGTTAGGATGCTGAAGAAACTAATAAAGGGCTAAAGGATTTTTCACCCACAATACTTCACATGAAGCACAGAACAACTAAAGCATTCCATTCTACCGTGTCTTCAGACTGCTTTCACTGAAGATTGAAAACTGCTAAGTGGTATCTGTCTGAAGGGACACAGGAACCCAGAAATTACAAAAGTTATTAAGTTACAGCTGTAGTCACAACTTTATGTGTTCTTATGACTTCATCTAGTCAGGAGTGATTATTCTCATTTAACCAGAGTGCTGTTTAAGTGTAGCAATCCAGCTATAATGAAAATTTGAACTGTGGGAGCTGAAGAGGGCAGGGAGAGAAAGTAAAATAGCCCGCTTATTGCACTTATATTCAAGGTACACAAAGTGAGTCTGCCCATCATACAAAATTGGGAGGAGCTGTTGATTTCCTGAAGGCAGAGAAGCCCTGCAGAGAGATCTGCACAAATAGAGGGCTGGGCAACCACAAACCCTATGAAGTTTAATGAGGCCAAGTACCAGGTTCTGCATCTGCCATGGGGCAACCCTGTGTCAGGGAGATTTAGACTAGAAATTAGGAAAAGGTTCTTCACCCAGAGGGTGGGTGGGCACTGGAACAGGCTCACCAGAGAAATGGTCACAGCACCAAGTCTGACAGAGTTCAAGAAGATTTTGGACAATGCTCTCAGGAACATGGTGGGATTCTCAAGGTGTCCTTTGCAGGGCCAGGAGTTGGACTCTATGATCCTTGTGGGTCCCCTCCAAGTAAGGACATTTTATAATTCTAATAATTCCCACTCTTCCTCTCAATTGCTTCAAAAATCAACATATTTTAATACTGTGAAAGTCTCATTTAAGTTTACTAGCAGAAACAGAATCTCCATTATCTGCTTATGCCTTCAAATAATTTGCCTTTTTCTCTTTTTTTTCAGATTCGTAGCATCGAAAAAAACCTACTACCTTTTGACATTAGTCTTTTGAAATACACTACTGTAAAACTGATCTAATAGTTATTAAGTGTAATTTTATCAGTTTAAATTGAATTAGAATGGAAATTGAATAGGGTGTTTTCAGTAGTTTAAGAAGCGCAGATTATTTGATTCATTCATCTCAACACTCATTAAGGGTTACAATTAAATTGTTTTAATATGGAAGTCTTCCTGAGAAGAAAAAGACACTTATTTCTGGTTTAAAAGCAATTCTTTAACTGATACAAAGGATAGAACAATATGGAGCTACCACTCCAAGTATTTTTTGATCCCCTTCAATTTATTTCCATTGATTAGCACATTTCATGATTAACAACAGAATCCTACACTCATCACCAAATAAAATACCTTGTAAAAAGAACTGATCCTAAATAATACATTTTCTTTACTACTTCTTGTATCTGCCATAAATATGCAGTGTGAACAAGTATTACACAGACCCAGTTGTAGAAAACATAGATAAAAGACTAATATTGAAGACACTGTCACATGATCTTATGCTGTAAAATAAACCCTATAGGCATTAACAGTGAATTTTTAATCTCAGGCAAGTAATAGAAAGCACAAGTTCATATGTGTATGATTTCCACTTAGGACATACACCTTCATAAAAATCAGTAAGCTTTAAAACCCGCTGATGCTAATCTCATGAAGTCCACCATATATTAAGACGTTAGCCAGTGGGAAGTGCAGCAGAATAACAGTAGAGCTTCCATATGTAGAAGATGACTAACAAAGAAGGACTTCCTATACCTCCTACCCACCAGCAGAGCCCAGCAAAGAGGTATCAGTTTTCTAGAGATGAATGATTTCTTGCATGTTCCCTTCTTTCAGAGTACTTGATCAATGCATTATTGTCTCATCCGAAAGAAGAAATTGAGCATCAGCTTCTTCAGTTAATTTGGGATAAACACCTTGCATCATTCTATGTTTTCTGGGATATTTGACAGGAAATAAGACTTTGGGGAATAGTTCTAGTTCAGTATTTCATTTTATTACTGTCACCATTATGGATAAGCTATCACAGACACATCTTTCAACAAGAATACCAAGGCTAGAGTTTTTTATTCTTCAAAATGTGACTGTTTATTGCAAATATCGAAAGGTAACTGTTAAAACATCAGCTGGAATAAAAGACAATTAGCTAATTAGTTTCAGTCCTTTTTTTCTTTTGTTCAACTGATAAGACATAGTTCACCATAATTTTCAAAAGATGTTTTCTTAATACTTCAACTGATGACCTTCAAAACCCTATTTGAGGAATAAAAGGAGGCAAAGTAAGAAAAAACCAAAAAGATTAAACCCCCACGTAGCACACTAAAGACTTCTGCTAAGAGCATCTTATGTTTATAAACCACATGCACAGTATTTCTACATCATACAAGTGGACAATTTATAAGAATGTAATGCTGTTCAAGGAAAAAAAAAGGTAGGCTTCACTTCAGGCTGACACAGGACTTGAAACTTCAGAGAAACAGAAATGGACTGAATTGCATTTACACTGTTCTTTTCCTCTAGTGAAAATGAACATAAATGAAGTGCAGACAGACTTTTTTCTATTTCTATTTGACACAGCACACAACTGGCATCTAAACATGAAGTTCTTAAATGTTAAAAAAAACACAGAAGTGTTGATCATGATATTTCACCAGAATTTTTTCACAACCACAATTTTTTTCCTTCCTCTCTCTAATCTACTGCAACATTTGCAGAAGTTCCCCCGAAAAATTTAAGAACTGTAGAAGCCTATCAAACAGAATAACTCACACTGGAAAGAACTACAGAGATTAAGCTGTCTGTAAAATAGAGTAGAAGATCAGATCTCATTAAAGGTGTACTTCCCACTGTTGAAAAAGCAACTTAGCCTGCTGTTTCTGAATTACAGTATTTGTCAATGTGTTTAGAGATGTACTACAGCAACACACTTCCCCCTCCTCCCCCAGTCTCACAAGCAATGCTTCAATGCTTCTCCTCTTGGTACTTCCACATCCTATCACCTCATTCATCAATTACTGCTTTGCATTTTATTTTCTTTATTTTTACATAAGTACAACTGAACTGCAAAGCTAGAAATGTAAAGTTTATGTAATTATGACTTAATTACTAACAGGCTGTTAGTCCTCAAGAGAAAAAAATTATCGAAATCATAGTGGGGTTTTGTGTCCCAGCTAGAAGAACAAATGTATTATGCAGTTGAATAGCTTTCATTTCTTTAATACAAATGGAAAGAACAGTGAAGGACATTACTGGAACTTTAGGGAGAAATTATGATTATCACTGAATAAAAGAGCTCAGCATACCTCAGTATTCTATCTCAAAAGCAGTCTACAACCCATAAAGACTTTTTAGGTTTGGTTTCTATTCAGTAACCTTAAATGTGGAACCAAGAACTCCACTATCAAAAAGGAGAAAATTAAGGAGTTCCAAACAACTTCCTGTGTACAGAGACAGGACACTAAGGTGTGCTCAGAACATCCCACCTGATGTCACTGACAAAGCTGCAAAATCTGCCTAAAATGTCTTCTCAGTACATGCACCAGAAAAACTCATTTCCACTTAACCTCTACCTTCTGGTACAAGTAGAATAGATGAAAACTATTGCTGTTCACATCCTTCAGCTCTGATTCCATTAAGTTGTGACTCTACTGAAAGAAATAATTACAATACAAGGATAGTTTATAGTATTACCAGATAACTGGGGAGAATTATGTTGTTTATTTTGCAAAAGGGCTACTTGATTATTATATTTAAATTATAAATTTAAATCCTTAATAAATATTACTTGTTTAACTGAAAGAATCATTAAAAATAAGTGTCAAAGAAAATACTGACCACTTTTTTACCTTAAAATTGTATAAGCAACAGCATATGAATAGTGGGGAGTAAAAGAATAAAGGTGCCACCCTGATCAGAGTCAAGCAACAAAGGTGAAAACCACATAGCAACTTCAGATCAGCCCAGAATGTTCACAGTTTATACCAAGAAGCATAAGCACGCTACAGATTTCTGTTTTCTCATGGTTTGCTCCAGTTTGTATTTCTCCACCTTATTTCACAAATCTCTTAAAGGAAGACACGCAAAACAAGGCAATGAAAGAGGCCCATTCATGGAACCAAAGTACTGTTTCAGAGCACAACTCCTTATACAGCACAGATTTTTATTTTATCCACTCTTTCCAAATTGAATATATTTTATTTACTCCACTTAATAACTTTGAACAATCAGTCAGTCATTTATACCATGGTACACAACGCTTTATATTATTTTTATGCTAAACTCCTTGAAGGCACTGGGGCAGTTTATTTTATCCCACAATTTTAGTAGCCTTTAAATAAAAAGCTCAGGCTACTAGTCTGGAAACATGGACTCTCAAAAGTGCTGACAGAAGATATACAGCTTTCAACATATAACAAAAGCCAGTAAGTATCTCTTAATTACCCAACATCTTAACTACAACAACTTACCAAAAGACAAATTCCTGTTTTCATATAATTCTTCTGTTGTGAAAGGGAAGGGGTATAAGGATGTGTGTTTAACAGTGTTTAGATTTTAATTCGGGTATGCTGGGCTCACAGTATTTTAGGAGCATAGTAATGAACCAAAGTAAGCCTTAGTCAATGGCTGCATCCTAGAATTTACTCACCTGGAATTTAGTCCAGTTGCTACCTTGACTTTTATTCCACCTTTTTTTAGCAGTCCAGTCACACCTGTACCATAAATAGCTAGCACTAGCACATGCACACTTTTCTGTTCCCCCACTACTGACATCTTAACTTGAAATCAATTTGGAAACTTATTTTATACGTTTCTCCTTCAGAAGCATTACATTTCTCTTAGGTACTGCAGTGCAATTGATCAACCCCTACTTTCATTTTTTTTTTAGATTAGTTTGAGTGGTTTCTCCTCTTCCTTTGGTTTTGCTATTCATTAAATGGCAGTATCATTTTCCTCAAATGGAATTATTAGAAAGCATCTTGAGTTATAATAAAAGTGATAAACACAAAATACATTACTTTATTCTGTATTGTTAAGGAACAGTATTCCAAAGAGAATGTCTCTGTCTCCAATTAACCAGAGAAAATGGAAAAAGACTTATCAAATTCAAGGTGGAATTAGAAAAAAAATAACAGGATGTACATATTCCAGTTGACTTTCTTGAACACTGTTTAGAAACATTTCTTCATGTTCCAGTAATCCATATGCCTTTTGGACAATTTCTCTTTAGCTCATGTATTTTGGAGGCATATTTAAAACACAACAACAACAAAACCAAGCAAACAAACAAACAAAACAAACTATCAGGAGAAAATAAGATATTAGCATGGTATTATTTGTTACTTAAATATTCCATGAAAGCACTCCGTAATTTAAAATTACCTGATTTTGTAACAAACAATTTAATAGCTTGATTTATAATAAAACCATAGAGCATTAACAGTGTATTTTGCACATTTTTGTACTCATTAAGTCAATCTTAAAGCACATATTACAGGCTATTATCTAGTTTACAGACACTTAGGTGTTCAGCATCAGTTACTGTTCTACCAGTGGCCCTACAGAACCCAAACGTGAGCACACACTACACTACAGTTAATATCCTTGTGCTTTTGCTTGCAGCATGTAACTAGACAAAAGCAAGGTTATCAAATGCTGAAAACAATCTCAGCTCTCATTATTTTCCTTCCAGATTCAAACTTCAGGGTAAAGTATACTATGATGCCACTTCTGCTGTGGTATCATGCCAAAAATCTGTTCTATGTAACTACCAGGCACTTGCAGACATTAAGCAATTCGCATCACGTTCAAAATTATTTCTGATTTACAGCAGAGAACTTCACCACCACAGTCAGCCATATGTAATTTAATCTGTCCTGCAGTTCCTCAATAAAATGGCAAAGTCTATTAGAGAAGGAAAAGGAAGTTAATAAAAAATTTACCATGCATCTCACAAATGTAATTGATCCTAGAGGTCCATTTTAATCTTTATCTATCATTGCACCTGAAATAAGATCCAATTATTTCAGCTTTACAGGTGGACTGGCTTTTCATCCCAAGAGATATGAATGAGCCATGAAATGATTGAAAAAAAAATGTAAATTAACATTGCACAAATATATATGCTACATACATATATACGTATGTAGCTGTCAAATCTCACACTTTTAACATCAAACTGAATCTGCAGCTCCCCAATTTAAATCTTTAGCACAGCATATCCTCTCAAATATTAGCAACACAGCACAAGGACTGCTGTCCACAGTATAATGCCATACTTGGGCAGTTCAGCTCACCTGGTGTTCCACCTCGAGCAGGAACACTCCAGGCCAGTAGGAGCCTTATCCAGAGGGGCAACTTTTCACCACATCCTTATACCAGACTCTTCTCGATCACATGGCCCAGAAGAATGCACACAGTCTTCCAGATTACCGAACACATGGTTCTCTCAATGTCAGGGCTCCACAGCAGATGAAAAATCTGTAAATATGCTCAACAGAATAGTCTCGCTTTCATCCCTGCGTCCATTTCACTACTGCAACCCAGATTCCACTATTTCATTCTCAGCATTGTATGCCAAACCAGCCTTAAGCGTATCAATACATCATATTTTCCTTTTTAAGTATTAGTTACATTCACAACAGGTTGTAGAAAGTGGAAGTGGTCAGGTCATTCATTTGTACAGCAACTTCCAGAAGCACAAATTAGGCTGGGGGTCCCATCATACAGCCCTTACCTTTGAGATTCAACAGTATAAAAACGCATTCTTATTTTCATGCATTACATTCATTACTTCCACGCCCTACACCATCACCCTTGCATATTCAATACTAAAAGTCATTCCCCAAATTTGGGGGTCTGAATGGCTTTGGATGCTAAAAGTGCATGGGACTTGGCAATTTGGGAAATTTGGTGGGAACTGACATGTTGTAACTATTGCTATACCTCGTAAGTTACAAAGAGATCAAAAATAAAACTCATTATCAAAATACCAGAAAGTGAGCACGAAAAATTCCAAAATAGTTTGATAGTCACAAAGTGAAAGTTACAACTATTATTAATAAATTCTTTTAAAATCTGAGCTGTTAAAAAAGTATAAGAACTAGGCTTTTTAAAAATTACCCATTGATTTTGAAGTGGGAAGGTAAATTCATTAGCGTAAAACTGTTTATTTTTTCAATAACTGAACAATCTCTTCTCGCTAGCATTGAAGCTTTGTGTAGACTAAATCTTTAAGGACAGCATACCTCCTCTTGGTTAATTTCTTTGAAGAGCAGCAAGATAACAAGCTTGATCTGCCTTCCATTCTCGGAGAAATAGCCAACAATAGCTCAAATGTTATTTTAAGTGACTATAACTGGAACAGTCAAACAAAAGGTCACCCATTTTACTGGTATGGAAAAATACAGGATAGGCCTCCAAGCCTCCCAGGGCTGTTCAGTGGTTTGTATGATCAAAGGCGAGCAGACTGTGACCTTAATACAAGTATCTGCGTATCTCCCCTCATCCATACATATTATTTGCAATACAATCTACGTCACTGTATTTTATGGTGATTTATATAAACAAATGTGACTTATCTCAGAAGAAAAAAAAAACAAACTAACATCTCCAAGCATCCAAACTTATAGTTAAAACAATCTTAAGTTTCAAATACCTTAATTACAAATACGCATGGATTTTTTTTCTGGGAGTTACATCACATAATATTATTGAGTCAGCAGAAGCAACTGAAAAACAACTAGGTTAATAGACGGAAGGCCATGTCTTTTTTTTTTTTTCCAGATATGTTGTTCACTCACAGAGCTTTATGCAACTAAAACATCAATGTGTATAGAATTTACTGAAGCAGATTTAATGATCTCCAAATGACAGGAATAGCTACTTGCTTGGGAAAAGCAGAGTCACGGTTCACCTTCTGAAAATACTGTTTTGTTACTATTATTGTGGGCATCCCACACTGTCACCTTCATACTGAAATCTGTTTTTATTTATACCAGTAGTACAGTTTTTAAAGAGAGTCAAGCAACACATTTGTTGTTCTGAAGCTACAGATTTCTTTAAATCCTAAGCTGAAAAATAATATTTCAGTCCTCCAAATTTTTCAAGAAATATTTCAATTATTTCAATTTGATTTGCTGTGCTACAGCACCTCTTTTCTCTCTAATCCCCCTCATTTCTATATATGAGGTTCTATGTTTGAAGTTCCTCCTGGCTAGCTGACAGTCTTCTTCCTCTATCAAGTTCGTATTTCTGTCACTGACTTTATAGGATATGCACAACCTCTTACCCATGTACATCAGATGATGTTTTCTATGCCACCTATTCCTCCTTGCTCTTGATGACAGGTCTAAGCCAAACAGCTCTTTCCCCAATTCCCTTAAAGACAGGAAATTCTTTAAAAACCAAAGTTAAACCATCAAACAGGTCTCCCTCCCACAGTAACTCTGGGTCCCATGACCACTCATGAGCATACCCTTGCTTCTCATCTAGAATAACATTCCCAAATTATTGCCCCTGTGACTTCCCTCCCATCATGCACGTGCAATAACCTACTGCAGCAGCTTCATGACTCTCCCACTTTCCATCCAACCTTCCCTGTGCATGCTGGCCTAGCAAAAGGCAGCAAATGCAGTGGTGGTTATTACTACAGGCCAGCCACAGACACACAGACTGGAGTTCCCCATTTCTTGCCCAATCTCTTCGCTAACCATCTGCTTGTTTCTGTCAGACCTGTATATGCATGCAACAGGGCTGGAGAACACTGCCCCTCTGCCAAAGTCGACTAGGAATTGGGCAAGCAGTTCAGAAGTTACTGGCAGAGTGGGAGGACAGGCTAATGGACAGATGGATGGACAGATGGAACAATTGCATAAGCGACCTTCCCTCAAACTAAAATAAAACTTTGAAGTCCCACCTGTTCCACAAAGCATTTCATCAGCACTGGCCACTCCCCACTTCAAGGTTTTCTGCTTTATAATAGGCTATACTGCATAAAGTAGTAGCTTTAGTCTGTAGACTTACCGGATCGACACATTACTGACTGTACATCACGATGTACAGCCACAGCGCTCCATAAATAACTGCCTTTAAACACAAGCTGTACCCAAACAAGATTTCACAGTTAAGGAGAAAAAGAATGGTTGCATAAAACCATTATAATGGCATGTAATTTGAAACATTCTTTGTAATAATAATGCCAGCAAGGAAAGGAGGAAGAAAGCACGAGCTTTTACGGTGGGTTTTTTTTTTCCAGGTTGTCCTTTATTTTTTTTTTTTTTCCTTTCGGGGTGGGGGAGTCTGTTTTGTTTTTCAAGAAATACAAAATGAAGTAGAGAAGTAAAAATAAAGATTACTACCAATTAAAGGATCTGCAAAGGCGTCTTGCATCTCAACAGCCTAAGATTGTGTGAAGGGATAGAGAAGAAGCTGTGCTAGAGGAACAGATGGATCAGGAAAGTGTGAAGAGGTCCATAAGGTAGACTCAAGTTTTTAAAGCATGAAACTTCTGAAGCAAGCACAGATTCATTGTAGGTGTTTTCATAAAAGGATTAGTTAAGGTGAGGGAGTTGGGAGTTTCTTTAGTTTTTTTGAAAAAGCATATACATGTAGGTAGATAACAGCACCCTGAGTGTACATGTCTGGAGTGGTGGATTTGGGAATACTCCATCATTGTCCGACATGCAAGGCAAGGAAGACTGGAAGCATTTTTGCAGAGGTTAAGCAAACAATCTGATGGCAACATTGTGGATGTGGTAGATCAAGAGTAGAAACAAAAATAGAGGGAGATCAGAGCCAAAAGGAGAGGAAAAAAAAAAGCCTGCTTGTACCAAAGACATTTGCTTCATTTTAGTTAGAATCCTCTTTTCAAGTGCTCAAAAGAAAATAATGCAACAGTGTCATTAAAATGAGCTGAGCAGGGAAGTGTGTGTGTTCCCCAGAAAAAGAAGAATAATTTAATTTTACACAACTTCTTCCCACTGACATTTTAGGAATAAACATACTTTTAGGAAAATGCTGCTTTTGAGCAGAAGGTCTACCTAAAAAACCTCCTGAGGGCACTTTTCCATCACTGATGTTAATTATCACTTCAAAATACCCTATGGAATCCTAGTAAAAACAGCAGTAGAAAGTTGGAGAGGAAGTATTTTATATTTATTAATAGATTCAACCTCATCTCAGTAAACACCCATCTTGCAATAAAAAAGTTTATAATTAAAAGTAGCATACGTTCTGAGGTTCACAACTGAAAATTAGTAACAGCTACTGTCACTGCTATGACAATTGCCTACTTTTTGACTAACAAACAGCTTTAACTTTTGGATGAATAATCCTATATATAAATAACCCATAAGCACAGTAAACCATTTTTCATCTCAAATGGTATATGACATTAAAAGCAAACTTGTCTTAATGTATTATAAACCTTTGTCCATCTCCTGTTCATCATCATTACATTTATATTTACACAACACAGAAAACACTGAAGAGCTTCGAGTATGCCTACCAACTATTTTGAACAACATCAACTTAAAATATCAATTAAGATGTATTAAAAACAGCTTCATATACTATACAAGATGCTGTATGTTTTGACAGCTTTAAGATTTCTTCACCTCTGAAAGGGTTCACAAAGTCAGATGGGCCTTAATCCTGCATACACTCCTTTATAAGCAATGCAATTGAAGTTAAACACATGCTGAACTTATTACATGTGCACAAATATTTGTAGAGAGGGTTTAAGTGACTCCGGGGAATAAACAAAATGCTGCCAAGTGTTCAAAATAAAAAACAGAAAAGGAAACTTTTCCTGCAATTTGTTTTTAGCTACTGGAAAGCTGTATTGAACACAGCAGGTTAACAGGAATTTAGAGCAAGTGTAATAGGTCTGACAAGAAGAGCTTTACGAACAGCTGACTACAACATGCCCCCACCTTCCATGCAAAACCTTGGTTTTGCTATTAATATTTCAGGTAACAGCCAAAAATGCAGCCTACAAAATCAAAGAAACAAAAACAAACAAAAAACCAACCAAACTCAAAAACAAATCAAACAAAAAACCATTCTCACCATCTTGAAAGAAACAGAATGACCAAACTACACTACACTTATTCATTGAAAACGCCTCTGACAAACCTGCAATTAACATGATATGCTGCAACATGCAAGATACAACAAATCTCAGTGTGCCTGGTAAGAGTAAGAGCCAGCAGAGACTAATACCCAAATCCTTCCAGCAGACGTTTGAAGTTTATCTACTACAGGTCTCCCACCAGAACACCATCCGCTTCACCATCACCTAGAAATACATCCAGATGAAAAGGGAGAGGAGAGAAGAAGAGCAGCACACACCACCAAGCATCATGAGCCCCCAACACTCAGGGCACAGTGGACCTTCTGCTCTACCAACACCAGCATAGTGCTGATGTGTACTGAGGCAAACACAGGGAGCTTGTGAGAAGTGAACTACACGAAAAATACCCAAAAAATAAATATGACCTTCTTAAGATTAGGAAATATAGCAACTAGTAGAAAGGTTATAAACACAAATTTACTATGCTATCAAGTTTAATTCAAAAGATTCTGTGCTTTAAAGATAAATATATAGAAGTACAAAGTCCCACTTGCTAGTACAAAGCTTAAAAAGCTGGCAGGTATTTTGCAGCCATGAAATCAGATTGGTTTAACAAGTTAAAATATCACCCAGAATATCACATGCAGGCCAAACAGAAGGATCTACCCTCTCAACGTCAGGAAGCGATGAGACTGAAAAGCACTCAACGATGTACATTCACTTACTTTGCATATAAGCAGGACTTTACAGCTGAGGAGTTGCTCACTTCGTAAGCACTAACTCAAAGTACACCAAACACACTGGAAAAATGGGTGTTTCTATACCAGACAGCTATCCCAGAAAACTATCAATTTAGTAGGCACTTAAAAAAATCCATTTTAGGATCACAACTCCTATTAATTTGATTATGAAGTCAGACAATACATAGTTCTACAAAGAAATCACATTAAGTGTAAACTGTTTCTCCAAATTCACTAACAAATGTACAGTTCCCACAATACAGGATGACCTTCAAACACTGACCCCTAATTATGAAGAGGAGAAAGGAGTGAAAAAAGTTTTGGTTTCATATTCAAGCTCCAAGAACTATTTTTTTTTATATTTAATAGTTGAATAAATACTTTATTGTACTGAACCTTGTAGCCACATCCTCCCCTTCCTTCAGCTGAATACAACAGTGTGTTACCATGAACATCTGTACTACTATAGACATCTGTAAGAACAAATAAACAGAGACAGTGATACAATTTACCAAAATAATGGAGCTCTATGTGGCTGACATACTGAAGATTCAGTTAAAAATGGATTCACACTTAGGGTTTTTTCTCCTTTTTTTTTTTTTTTTAAATATTGCCAGGCAAGTGTTTCTTGTAAATGCCAACCACATCACCACATGGAAATTATATTCTTTTTTCCAAATAAGTGTCAGTGTTAAATTATCCTATCATTAAAAATAAATCACTAAAGGATTAAATTTCAAGACACTAGTAGGCAATTCCAACACTAAAGGTTGTATTAGGAATTCAAATTTGAAGCCAAGCTGGAACACACAAACATCCCTGCTGAAGTAATGTTAGAAAAATAAATCTAATTACACTAAAGCTAGAATTAAAAGCTTCTGGAGACATAAAACTTCAGTATCACAGAAAGTCATCACATAATAACTATAACTAATCCATATGCATTTTCCTCATTTTAAAACACAGCAATAAATTATTTTTACTCCACATCAGCTAAATGTAACTTACGTCTGAAACTTCATATGAGTGAGAAGAAGGACACAACTAACCTGAGAGCCCGTACATTCATTTCTGAAAGTTACTTTGCCTAAAGGAAACAGGCATGGAAGTTCTCTGAAAGCTAACCTATTTCCAATGGAATTCTCATGGTTGCTTCAGCGAGGGGAGGAAATAATATATGCAGTATTTCTATAGCAACAGAGTTTAAGACATGTAGCACTTTTTATATTTATTTTGTTCTTTCATTGTGACTTAATCAAGATATTTAACACAACTATTTCTGCCATGCTAAAATATCTTAATTAACACAGTGACAAAGAAATGTATTATCATGTTCTAAATTTTAAAAACTATTTTTAAAAGCTGAATACGTTAGTCTTGTGAACATTCAGAACTGTAACATTTTTCCTTCATCCACATTTAAACTTAAGAAACTGCATAGACTCAGCTACAGGGCTGATGTTGTAACAGTGATTTCCTCAGTTTATTTTTGTATCGTTTTAATGTTTAATTTATATTATAAAGTTAATTCTTACTGCTTCTGATGCAGAAAGCTGGTATAACCATTCAAAAACAAATCTCAATCTAGATACTAAAGTATCATAGTTAAAATACAGAATTTGGAACCACAAAATAAATTCTATTATTCATTATATTACAAATACTCATCATTCTCATGTTAGAAATAATACGAGAATGATGCTGTTCTGAAGTAAAAATCAAGATAATAATCTAGAGTTTATAGGTTTAGCTCATGGGTAATGCTGAAATTCTTTAAAATTCTCAAATAGAAATTATGACAAATATAAGGTATTATTGTTCCTTTCACATGATGAGCACATAGTTCACAATGACTTCATCTATCCTCCATGTCAACGCACTTCCAGGGTAGTTCTCTCTCATTACTGTTTCATGACCCATATTCATACTTCGCAGACAGTAAGTATATAACCATAAAAAAAATTCATAAATAAGAACTCACATCCTGGTCAGAACTTAAATAGTACCTAGGAAAACTGTTGGTTAGGTTTTTTCTATACAGAATTCTACTGCTGTCATATGTTTGAGAGAGAGTGAAAGCCAATGCTTACATGTGAACAGTTTTCAAGAGTTTCCATATATAGTCAGGATTATAAGTAGTTATTTTTATAGCAGCACTGCACTGACTTTTCAATATATATAGAGAAGGTGTTTTCTGCTTACAGAAATTATTCTGTTATTCTACCTTGTACTTCCAGTCTTAGCTCTCCTCCCACTCACACCGTCCTGCTCCATATAACAACAGAAATAGCCACTGCTACTGTCAGGCCACCCTGGGACTACAGTTCACAGAATTACCAGGTTGGAAGGGACCTCAAGGATCATCTGGCCCAACCTTTCCTGGAAAAAGCACAATCTAGACAAGATGGCCCAGCAGCCTGTCCAGCTGAGTCTTACAAGTACCCAGTGCTGGGGAATCCATCAGTTTCCTGGGAAGATTATTCCTTCAGCTGATTGCTCTCATTGTGAAAAATTTTCCTCTCATGTCCCATTGGAATATCCCCAGGAATAACTGGTACCCATCACTTCTCATCTTTTCCATGGGACTCCTTGCAAAAGGGAGTCTCCATCTTCTTTGTAGCCACCCTTTAAATACCGGAACACGATGTTAATTAGATCAGTACTCCAATAACAGTTTCCACCAAACTACTCCAAATCTTTACTTTATACAGAGGCTCTCTCTATACTGATCATACAGTTTTTTACACTTCCCTGTAGCTGCTTCACCGGTAAAGAAGACTTAGGAAATGTATAATCTCAAGGGTTTTGTTAGTAACATAGAGGTACAGTATGCATTTCAGTACTAAAATCTCCAAGTCTATTTTTCCCCCCATCATTATAAAATTAAACCAATAGGATCTATGAGAACACTAAAAAGGATCTGCAATTTCTTTGTTTCAACACCAAGTTTTGAAAGCTAAGCCAGGGCACATCAGTTACAACATTAACAGGTTTACTGCAACTCTCATTTTAAAGTCAGACAAAAGGAATCAAAACAATATCTAGTTTCAGCTTCCATAAAATTCCAATCTAGAATGTTAAAAAAACTTTAACATAAACCAACCATGGATTACATATCAGACTCATTAAAACTGTCAACATTAAATTAAAGTTAAAGAACAAGCATAATGCAAATATTTTTACATGTGTATTTTTAAAGATAACTGCTCTGTACTGCAGGTCTAACACCGACTGAAATTAATTCTAAAAGATCTAGTTCCAAAACATGGTATAGCATTTGCTCCTTGCAATGCTTGGTTTCTACAGCTTTAGATTTTTCCATGCTCCTATAAAATATGGCCTTTCACCAATTATAATGTGGCATCCAGTTCTTCTGCACGCTAGAAAAATCTAAGGAGCTAAATCAAGGCAACCAAGATTTTGACACAATGCTAATGTAATTACCTAAATACCACAGGTAAATACTGACAAATAAGGCCATATTCCTGAGAGTTATTCAATGCGGAGGCTTCTTGAGCCAGAGATCTCTCCTTGAAGAACATCTTGCCAGAAGTACAAAAGGGGAGATTTTCCTTCCTATTGCCAAATGAGCAAAATGAGAGAAATTTTAAACACCCACACAACTAGAAGTAGTATTTAAGTCTGTACAATAGAAAAGGCCAATACTTTTCTTATTCAATCCACCTATTAAAAATGGCACTTCGTGCTTCTACTACACACAAATATATTTTATAAAAAGCTTGCTTTTTCATCCCCCAGCTGCAGATCTCTTTACTGTTAAAAGCACACACACTAACACTGGAACAATCTCAATGATCATGCTGTTTTAGGCAATCCCAAAAGACTATCCGAAATGCTAAATTTTGACACACTTACACCGCATCTGGGAAATAAATAGTTAAGTGTACACATAGATAGTAAAGAAAGTGGGACTTGTAGAGGGTACTAGCCAAGAAGCCAGGATTAGCTGGCCACATACAACTTAATCACTCATTACACTGGAAGCTGGTGGTACTCAACACCTCTCTGAAAAACAGCAGAGGCATGAGGACAACAAAAGAAACTAAGAGGACAATTTTAAACTTCTCTTCTGCAATACTGCAGAGCCACTCGTGATCTGCGTTTATCAGCACGCCAGTGGACTTCCCCAGCTCTCCTCTGTTGTACGTTCTCTTACAGCCTATTTGAGACCTTTCAATCTTTACTAGATAAACATGTATTTGTAATAAATGATTCTTCCAGATACGACCGTGACTAATGTATTACCATCTTGACAAGCCTACAGAGTAGAAGCCAGGTAATAGCTTCCCTCGCCCAAGGCACAGCACCCAGGAATATGCACGATCATTACTAATTTCACTATGGCAGTTGCAGGCTGGTGCTGCCTCAGACAGCTACCTGCCGCAGCCATGGTCGGCAGTGCACGATGCAGACAGGAGGATCTCTGCGAGCAAGGCTGGAGTAGTTCAGCAACAGCAACAGCGTGCAGAGCCCTCACATTCATAGAGAGAATGGAATAGGAGCTCAGCTTCTTGCTCTTCCAGCCCTAGAAGAGGCATTGCTGCAGACACACAAAACCCTGCTTGAAAAAACCCTTTTCCCTTCCATATGCTCCAAGGACAGCAACCGAGTTTTCCCTGCTCACCCACCAATATAAAAGATGAAAGCTGAGAGCCGAAGAAAGGAATAGCCCAGCAACGGGAATCCCGGCATCCCTCATCTTCCTAGCGGATCGAGGTGAGGGACAGCCTTCTCTCCTGGGTGTTGTCCCCTCTGATGCTCTCCATCACCACCTGCCTACCCCTACCTTGGAACAACTAGTACGTTTTCTCACAGCTGGCACCGACAATGCACAAGCCCAGCAACAGGGCGACTGATTAAAAAGAAAAAAAAAAAAAAGACAAAAAAACCCAAACCAAAAACCCAAACCCACCCAACAGAGAAACACTGCCTCCCCCAAATCATAATCATCTAAGGAGCATGTTTTTAGAAAAAGCCCTAAGCCTTTCCAGTGCGACGGAAGAAGGTATTCGGGAGGAAGCGGGGAGAGCTCGCGCAAGACAAGGCACATGGGCGGAATCCCACGGGCGGAATCCCAC